>CAKAOJ020000086.1:4432500-4962500 GCA_916701645.2 Sebastolobus alascanus | reverse complement strand
ATAGTATGTCATTTTAGAAAAGTAATATTATAGTATGTCACTTCTTCATTTAGGATGTTGGACCTTAAAGTTCACTGCACCACATAAGGATCGAACCTATAACCTCAGGTCTTCAGACCAGCTCACCTGAGGTTATCGAGTAGCAGTCATATCAGGTCCTTATGCTGGTGAGATATTCCTGAGTTGATTTTTTTTTTTCGTTCTCCTATTTGTTGTTGACACTACTGAGGAGAAAACTTTGAGAATCTCAGGACTGGTGAGCTGGAAGAGAAAACTATATTAGACAAATACGAAGAACTTAAACACTTAATCCAGACTAAAAGTAAGACAGCTGCCAAATGCAGGAAGGACGGCTGGCAAAAGAATACACCTCTGTTTACGTTGAAAGTTTTATTTTGAAATGAGTTACCGGAAGTGTGAGTACGTTGAAAGTTTTATTTTGAAACTATTTACCGGAAGTGTGAGTATGCAGTAATGTCTGCATTCACGCTACCTTTACTAATTTAACAGTTCCTTATTGTCGCCACGAGAGGGCAGCAAACACACATCTGACCAATCACTAACAAGTCTACTGAAAACAGAGATCCAGACGGAGCAGCTCTTTTTTAAAAAGTAAGAGTAAACTATATTAGACAAATACGAAGAAGTTAAACGCTTAATCCAGAATAAAGGAAACACAGTTGAAGCTGCCAAATGCAGGAAGGACAGCTGGCAAAAAAAATACACCTCTGTTTACGTTGAAAGTTTTATTTTATGAAATTATTTACCAAAAGTTTTATTTTGAAATGATTTACCGGAAGTGTGAGTATGCAGTAATGACTGCATTCGCGCTACTTTTACTAATTTAACAGTTCCTTATTGTCGCCACCAGAGGGCAGCAAACACTCATCTGACCAATCACTAACATGGACAAGCCTACTGAAAACAGACAGACAGACGGAGCAGCTCATTTTTACAAAGCAAGTCACTATATTAGACAAATACGAAGAAGTTATACGCTTAATCCAGACTAAAAGTAACACAGTTGAAGCTGCCAAATGCAGGAAGGACAGCTGGCTAAAAAGATACACCTCTGTTTACGTTGAAAGTTTTATTTTGAAATTATTTACCGGAAGTGTGAGTACGTTGAAAGTTTTATTTTGAAATGATTTACCAGAAGTGTGAGTATGCAGTAATGTCTGCATTCGCGCTACTTTTACTAATTTAACAGTTCCTTATTGTCACCACCAGAGGGCAGCAAACCTGCCAATTTAAGCTACCTGGTGTTGCCTTCTTTTACCTTTTACCAAGTAGAATCTCTCTAATTAATGATTAATCATTGGATTGCCCCAATAGCTTTTTGTATAACAAAGTGTTTTTTTTTGGAGTTTTTGCTGTATAGTCTGTCGATTAATTTGGTGGAAAAAAAACTCAGTTTAAAATTTCGTCAATTTTCATGAAAAAAAAACATGCTATAGTATGACTTTTCATGAAAATTTTCGAAATTTTAAACTGAGTTTTTTTTCCACCAAATTAATCGACAGACTATACTATGCCTTTTTTCAAGAACATTTTCGACATTCTATACTATGACATTTTTTTAAGAATATTTTCGACATGCTATAGTATGACTTTTTTCATGAAAATATTCGTAAAAAAATGTCATAGTATAGAATGTCGAAAATTTTCATGAAAAAAGGCATAGTAGAGTCTGTCGCTTAATTTGGTGGAAAAAAAACTCAGTTTAAATTTTCGTAAATTTTCATGAAAAGTCATACTATACTATGACTTTTTTCATGAAAATGTCGAAATTTTAAACTGAGTTTTTTTTCCACCAAATGAATCGACAGACTATACTATGCCTTTTTTCATTAAAATTTTCGACAGTCTATACTATGACATTTTTTTACGAATATTTTCGACATGCTATAGTATGACATTTTTCATGAAAATTTTCGAAAATATTCGTAAAAAAATGTCATAGTATAGAATGTCGAAAATTTTAATGAAAAAAGGCATAGTATAGTCTGTCGATTCATTTGGTGGAAAAAAAACTCAGTTTAAAATTTCGACATTTTCGAAAAAAAAGTCATACTATAGTATGACTTTTCATGAAAATTGACGAAAATTTAAACTGAGTTTTTTTTCCACCAAATGAATCGACAGACTATACTATGCCTTTTTTCATTAAAATTTTCGACATTCTATACTATGACATTTTTTTACGAATATTTTCGAAAATTTTCATGAAAAAAGTCATGTCAAAAATATTCGTAAAAAATTGTCATAGTATAGAATGTCGAAAATTTTAATGAAAAAAGGCATAGTATAGTCTGTCGATTCATTTGGTGGAAAAAAAACTCAGTTTAAAATTTCGACATTTTCGAAAAAAAGTCATACTATAGTATGACTTTTCCTGACACTTTTGTTATTGTGATAGACTGAATGAGTGAAACATTTTAATAAAACACAACTGAATTAAAGATGATTTTTTTCCTCACTACTTTATGTTGAATATAAACCTGCAACTTTTAAACCGATTTAACACTTTCCTTTGATTACAAACACAATTTTGAATCATGCAAACTGGAATTAACATTCGATTAGTAGCAACAAGCTGTGATAATACAGAGGTGATGCCACCTAGTGGTAGAATCATGGAAATATTGATTGACAGCTCCAACTCCAACTCCAACAAACAATTCTGACATAAAAAAAAACACTGGATAACAGCAGGTGCATGTAATGTGTAAAGGTAATGGTTTAAATTAGTATTAAAAAAGTACTAATGTCTGAAGGACAAAATAATTCTTTAAAATAAATAAATAAATCTATAAATACATACTGAAAAATTGCCAAGTAACTAAATACATAACTTAATTGATAAGCCACATTAATGTGAACACTCAAATAAATAAATGTATCAATTGAATGTGTATAAATGAATACATGTCTTATTTATTCATATAAATTTACTCCTATATTTACATAAATTGTACATTTATTGCACATTTAAAAGCATTGGAAATTAACGACAAACAATTAAGAATTATAAAAAAAAAAAAATACATAATTCAAACCAAAATATTGATGGAAAAAAATTATTATATTTAAAATATAAAATATGTACTATTTAATAAAATAAGAAATAAATAAAAAATGACATTATAACTCATCAAAAACAAAACAACAAATTCATTTGTTGTTTTGATTTTGATGAGTAATAATGTCATTTTTTATTTATTTCTTATTTTATTAAATAGTACATATTTTACATCCAAATTGTGCAAATAAAACAAAACAAACAAACCCCCCTGTGCTCTGCCCCACTTGGTACAGTCTGGTTCCCTCCAGTATTAATTAAATTGGATTCTTCCTCTTCCTGTTTGTCAGTCGGCCCTTTGATTGGGAGGAAACGACCGGACCGCGTGCTTCAAACAGGTAAGACTAAAACAATTACAAACAAACCATAATAATCACTCTCCAGGGATGTAAACAACTCGACTTTGGATGTTTTTCCGTCGATACTCTTCATTGTTTGACAATATTAGTCAACTAACTGATAACAAAACACAGTAAGAGTTGCATTGATTGCACAGACAGGAAACAGCTGTGGGAACTGCTATACTAAAATGGTGTATTTGAATATTTCTGCATACTTGGGTCCCTAAACAGTCTTGGAATTACATAAATTGGGTATCACTGTAAAGCTGAGACTCTTGTGGATCCAATGAGCTCAACTGTATTCATGGTGTGATGATGTTATTCCTCATAGGAGCCATTTCATTGTAGTGAGACCATTATTTGAAACTTGACCTCACTGTATAAACTGACCTGTGGTGACCTCTAGGATAATCACAGCCTCGTGAAACTTTACAGCCACAAACTAGAGACCTAGAGCATTCAGAGGATGGAAAAATTCCAAGTATAGTATCTCATAAAGAATATAAAAAAGTCCTAGTATACTATTTCATAAAGAATATAAAAAAGTTCTAGTATAGTATCTCATAAAGAATATAAAAACGTCCTAGTATAGTATCTCATAAAGAAATATAAAACATTCATAGTATAGTATGTCATAACAATTCACAGTATAGTTAGCCAAAAAAAAACATAAAAAAGTCATAGTATAGTATGTTGAAAAAAATCATAAAAAGTCCTAGTATAGTATGTTGAAAAAAAAGTCATATTTTTGTATGTTGTAAAAAAAGTCATAGTATATTATTACTTTATTTTTATACTTCTACAATTAAAATATTTAAATTGAAGCCCATATCTTCCATTACTTTTTTAAACAATGATGGAAAAAACAGGTTGAAAAACATTTCATCTAAAAAATTAACAACAAAAGATAAGGAAATGAAATGAAATGAAAGATAATTTATCAATGCAAATATCCACTTTGTATTTCATACACTAAGGTTGGTTTGAATGTGTGCAATATGGTTCAACTTGGAATTAATGCAACTCATAATTCTGCTGACTTTATGTTGTGTTTCACCGTATAGATGGTTGCAGGTGGACTGGTGTTTTCAGGTTAGTCCAAATCCTGCGTATCTTTGCATCTTAACTATAAATTGTACAAAAGTTATTATCGTTTTTTACTTGAACTGTCTTTAAATGTCTTTTATCTGTCACATACTTGTAGATATTTGGCCTCATGAGGTGACATCTGGAAGAAGAGAAACATTATAGACCAACTGAAGGAACATCTTCTCTGTGCTGAAGCTCTGAGGTAGGATATGTTTTCTCTCATTATTACCATCTGCTGTGTTTAATGTTGAAGGAATTTAGTTAACTTTAAAAGGTCAGATCACCCAAAATCACAAAATCTCTTTGGCAGAAAACACTTCCAAAGAATATTGTCCACAGTCTGGTTTGGAGTATGTCATGAAAGTCTTGAAAAAGTCACAAGTCAAAGTCAAAAGATTATCGATGTATGACCCAATATACCTCCCTGTTGGAGCAGGAGAGACTTTATATGTTTTGTAAATGTTGGTGTTAATGTGTCTGTTTTCTGTCCAGACTGCTGAATGAACAGAGAGATGTGAAGGGCCTGGAGGAGGCGAGAACTGGAGCGCATGGAACAAACATTTGGTAATTAATCAATTAATTTGATTTCTAACTTAGCATCCTCACTCATGTTTCTGTTGTAGTAGTAGTAGTAATTGTTGTTGTAGTAGTTGTGGAAGTTGTTGTAGTTGTTGTTGTTGTTGTAGTTGTCATAGTTGTAGTGGTAGTAGTCTAGAAAAAGCCATAGTATATCACAAAATGTCAAAAAAAATGTTATGGTATGTCATAAAAAGTAATAAAACGTTATAGTATGCCATAAAAAAAATAGTCATAGCATATTATGTCGAAAAAAAGTCATAATATAGTATGCCAAAAAAAATCATAAAAAGTCATAGTATAGTATGTTGAAAAAAAAAGTCATAGTATAGTATATCGAAAAAGTCATACACCGTAGTATAGTATTTTGAAAAAATTCATAGTATAGTATGTCGGAAAAAAAATAGTCCTAGTACAGTATGTAAAAAAAAAAGTAAAAAAAAAAAAAAGTCATGGTATAGTATGTCAAAAAAAATATTAAAAAAACATAGTATAGTATGTCGCAAAAAGACCCATAAAAAGTCATAGAATAGTATATGTATATATAGAATAGTATGTCAAAAAAATAGCCATAATATAGTATGTAAAAAAAATCATTAAAAAGTCATAATATAGTATGTCAAAAAAAAGTCATAGTATAGTATGTCAAAAAAAATCATAAAAAAAGTCAAAGTATAGTATGTGGAAAAAAGTCATAGTATAGTTTGTAAAAACAATCATCTTAACTTTTAACTGTCAGATGTGTTGCATGTTAAGACGTCTCCTGTGAATATCTGACCCTTCAAAAGCTAACAAGGTCATGCCAAGACTTAAAAAGACATAATGGCTCTCTGTTCTTCTGTCCTGTTGGTCCAGACTGCAGGACGACATGATGTCGATGTGTCCTGACAACTACAAGGTTTTGTCGCAGTACGTCTGTCCCAGAGACATTGATGCTGTAGTGAGTACCGCTTTGTACTACTAGTTAACCTTAAATGTGAATTCCACGATGCAAAGACGGTTAAGGGAAATAAAAAAATGATTAAAATAAATACTTGCATTTTAATTTATCCAGAATCCTACAAAATTTACTCACCTTTATTTGAGTTCCGCTTTGTACTACGAAAGCCATGAAAAAAAAAGTTATAGTATAGTATGCCGTAGAAATGTCATTAAAAAATAATAATAGTATGGTATACCATAAAAAAGTCATAGTATGTCATAAAAATTGTCAGAAAGAGTCATACTAAAGTATGCCATAAAAATGTCATAGTATATAGTATGTCATCAAAAGTAATAAGAAAGTCCTTATAAGTCTTATTTTTGTATGTCATAAAAAAGTCATAGTATATGTAAAAAAAAAGTCAGTGTAATATGTAAAAAAAAAAAAAAAAATCATAGTATAATATGTAAAAAAAGTCATAGTATATTATGTCCAAAAAAAAGTCATAGTATATAGTATGTCATCAAAAGTAATAAGAAAGTCATAGTATTGTATGCCATAAAAATGTCCTTATAAGTCTTACTTTTGTATGTCATAAAAAGGTCGTAGTATAGTATGTCATTTTAAAAAAGTCATAGTATAGTATGTCATTTTAAAAAGGTCATAGTATAGTATGTCATTTTAAAAAGTCATAGTATAGTATGTCGAAAAAAAGTCATAGTATAGTATAGTATGTCATTTTAAAAAGTCATAGTATACTATATAATTTAAAAAAAGTCATAGTATAGTATGACAAAAAAAAAGTCCTAGTATAGTATGTCGAGGGCATAAATAATCAGCAAAAACTCCAAAAAAACCACTTTGTTATACACAAAGCTATTGGGTCAATCCAATGATTAATCATTAATTAGAGAGATTCTACTTGTTGATGGTAAAAGAAGGCAACACCAGGTAGTTTAAATTGGCAGGTTTTAACTTTAAACTGATATAGTTGAGAAATAAGACAACTCAAGTATTTGATACCAACAGTCTAGACTTTGATAAATAAGGTTAAAAGTACTATTCTTTTGGCACATGCAAGGACATACAAGCAAAAACGTATGAATTCCCTTAATGGCAATAAGCTCTAGGCAAAGACCTTAAAATGGCTCAGCTAGTCAAATAGTTGCAGCTTAATTTTTCTGATTATCGCCTAAATAGTGCTTATACAAATCAACAAGACAGTAAAGGGGATTTTAGATAGTTTACACTGTTCTGAGAACTTGAAGCTCTTTGGTATCTTTGGTCTGAGTGTAGTGATGAGCTCTGACCACTAGATGTCAGTGAAGTGCTGTATTTTCACAGCTGTTCACATCTGGTGTGTTCACTGGATTTGTGCATATTCATACATGTGTTTTTTGTTTCTTTAATATATAATTATCACTATTTTACTTACTTGACTGTTGAAGTACATTTACATGTATCTGTACACATATTTTTTTTCTTTTAAATATTTTATTTCAGGCACAAATCTTCTATGCACTGTAAATTAAGCACCATTTGTTTTCAATAAAATAAATGTAAAGAGGGCAGTAAAATGTGTTGGAGCCTAGCAGGTACAAATGAGTAATTTGTTTGTGTATTGGGGAAAATACGAGTTAGAATTGTTAAACTAAAAGTGTCTGTGTGTGTTTGTCAGGTCAGACAACAAGGTGACGGTCCACTTCTTCAACAGAGACGGGGAGAAGATCACAGTGAAGGGGTCGCCTGGAGACTCACTGCTCGATATTGTCATTAATGAAGACCTCGACTTCGATGGCTTTGGTACGTAAACAAGACAGTAAAGGGGATTTTATAATATGACTGATATATTTGACTTCAGGACAACTCTGACTACATACATGCTGAAAATCAAACATTTTTACTGTGTCAAATTAGTTATTTTCCAAAGTAAAAGACCCTATAAGTGTATGATTCAACTTTTTCCCATGGTCTAGTGTTAACAAAAATCACAATAAATCGTAATATCGAATCGCAATACTTAAAAAAAAAACGCAATACATATCGAATCGGCACCCAAGTATCGTGATAGTAGCGAATCAGGAGATAGGTGTATCGTCCGGGCCCTAAAAAGTATGTGTGTGGTTTCAGGGGCGTGTGAGGGAACCCTGGCGTGCTCCACATGCCATCTGATCTTTGACGAGGACGTCTACAAGAGTCTGGGGCCGGTCACAGACGAGGAGATGGACATGCTAGATTTAGCCTACGGCTTGACTGACACGTAAGGAGGACACAAACACGCCATGAACACACAAGCAGGCCTGTGGAAATAAACATACATGCACCATTTTCTACTGCGGGATGAACCTGTTGTTATTGTAGTGGGATTCTATTGAGCATAGCCACTTTAATTGGATTTTTATAGAAATTATGGACATTTCTCAGTAGCATCATGTCTACATAGACTAGAAGAAAAAGAATACTTGTTATGTGGATGAATTCATTGTTTATTTCTATGGAAATGGACTTTTTAAAATTACTTTTATGGCATACTATGACTTTTTGTTCGACATACTATACTATGACTTTTTTAAAAAGACACAGTGTGTAAATAAATGTTGCTGAAAACATGCCGACCATAAAGCTGAAGACTTAACACTCGTGTTTTTCTCCCCACAGATCTCGTCTGGGTTGCCAGGTCTGTCTGACGAAGTCTCTGGAGGGCATGGTGGCCAGGGTTCCAGAGAGCGTAGCGGACATCCGACAGAGCAAAGACGGATCCTCTTAACCAGCGGCCGGGAAACGTGGACGTCGACAGTGTGGTGGTGCCCGGTTAGCACTGAGGGGTATGTCCACAGCCTTGTGTCCTCCTTCTTAAAAGCACAACTTGCAAGTCACAGACAACAAGAGCCAGGATGTAAGAAGACGGGATTTGGACTAAAAAATAAAGACAAAACAATTTTTTTATAGTAAGTTAAAGTTAAATTGTAAACTCTGTAACCAGTGTAGGTATTATGACATAAACTCTAAGCTAAGACAAACATATTATTAATAATCCATCCTGATTTAAGGTTTGTCCCTTATTAACCCCCAGACTGCAACCTGTCACTGTTATACACCTGTAGTCTGTGGCTTTGCCTTTAAATATCTAATCTTTTCTTGTGAATTCAGTCATATTGACTGAACAAGGTGAAAAACTCAGTTTAAAATTTCGACATTTTCGAAAAAAAGTCATACTATAGTATGACTTTTCATGAAAATTGACGAAAATTTAAACTGAGTTTTTTTTCCACCAAATGAATCGACAGACTATACTATGCCTGTTTTCATTAAAATTTTCGACATTCTATACTATGACATTTTTTTACGAATATTTTCGAAAATTTTCATGAAAAAAGTCATGTCAAAAATATTCATAAAAAATTGTCATAGTATAGAAAGTCGAAAATTTTAATGAAAAAAGGCATAGTATAGTCTGTCGATTCATTTGGTGGAAAAAAAACTCAGTTTAAAATTTCGACATTTTCGAAAAAAAGTCATACTATAGTATGACTTTTCATGAAAATTGACGAAAATTTAAACTGAGTTTTTTTTCCACCAAATGAATCGACAGACTATACTATGCCTGTTTTCATTAAAATTTTCGACATTCTATACTATGACATTTTTTTACGAATATTTTCGAAAATTTTCATGAAAAAAGTCATGTCAAAAATATTCGTAAAAAATTGTCATAGTATAGAAAGTCGAAAATTTTAATGAAAAAAGGCATAGTATAGTCTGTCGATTCATTTGGTGGAAAAAAAACTCAGTTTAAAATTTCGACATTTTCGAAAAAAAGTCATACTATAGTATGACTTTTCATGAAAATTGACGAAAATTTAAACTGAGTTTTTTTTCCACCAAATGAATCGACAGACTATACTATGCCTGTTTTCATTAAAATTTTCGACATTCTATACTATGACATTTTTTTACGAATATTTTCGAAAATTTTCATGAAAAAAGTCATGTCAAAAATATCCGTAAAAAATTGTCAGTATAGAATGTCGAAAATTTTAATGAAAAAAGGCATAGTATAGTCTGTCGATTCATTTGGTGGAAAAAAAACTCAGTTTAAAATTTCGACATTTTCGAAAAAAAGTCATACTATAGTATGACTTTTCATGAAAATTGACGAAAATTTAAACTGAGTTTTTTTTCCACCAAATGAATCGACAGACTATACTATGCCTGTTTTCATTAAAATTTTCGACATTCTATACTATGACATTTTTTTACGAATATTTTCGAAAATTTTCATGAAAAAAGTCATGTCAAAAATATTCATAAAAAATTGTCATAGTATAGAAAGTCGAAAATTTTAATGAAAAAAGGCATAGTATAGTCTGTCGATTCATTTGGTGGAAAAAAAACTCAGTTTAAAATTTCGACATTTTCGAAAAAAAGTCATACTATAGTATGACTTTTCATGAAAATTGACGAAAATTTAAACTGAGTTTTTTTTCCACCAAATGAATCGACAGACTATACTATGCCTGTTTTCATTAAAATTTTCGACATTCTATACTATGACATTTTTTTACGAATATTTTCGAAAATTTTCATGAAAAAAGTCATGTCAAAAATATTCGTAAAAAATTGTCATAGTATAGAATGTCGAAAATTTTAATGAAAAAAGGCATAGTATAGTCTGTCGATTCATTTGGTGGAAAAAAAACTCAGTTTAAAATTTCGACATTTTCGAAAAAAAGTCATACTATAGTATGACTTTTCATGAAAATTGACGAAAATTTAAACTGAGTTTTTTTTCCACCAAATGAATCGACAGACTATACTATGCCTTTTTTCATTAAAATTTTCGACATTCTATACTATGACATTTTTTTACGAATATTTTCGAAAATTTTCATGAAAAAAGTCTGTCAAAAATATTCGTAAAAAATTGTCATAGTATAGAATGTCGAAAATTTTAATGAAAAAAGGCATAGTATAGTCTGTCGATTCATTTGGTGGAAAAAAAACTCAGTTTAAAATTTCGACATTTTCGAAAAAAAGTCATACTATAGTATGACTTTTCATGAAAATTGACGAAAATTTAAACTGAGTTTTTTTTCCACCAAATGAATCGACAGACTATACTATGCCTTTTTTCATTAAAATTTTCGACATTCTATACTATGACATTTTTTTACGAATATTTTCGAAAATTTTCATGAAAAAAGTCATGTCAAAAATATTCGTAAAAAATTGTCATAGTATAGAAAGTCGAAAATTTTAATGAAAAAAGGCATAGTATAGTCTGTCGATTCATTTGGTGGAAAAAAAACTCAGTTTAAAATTTCGACATTTTCGAAAAAAAGTCATACTATAGTATGACTTTTCATGAAAATTGACGAAAATTTAAACTGAGTTTTTTTTCCACCAAATGAATCGACAGACTATACTATGCCTGTTTTCATTAAAATTTTCGACATTCTATACTATGACATTTTTTTACGAATATTTTCGAAAATTTTCATGAAAAAAGTCATGTCAAAAATATTCGTAAAAAAATGTCATAGTATAGAAAGTCGAAAATTTTAATGAAAAAAGGCATAGTATAGTCTGTCGATTCATTTGGTGGAAAAAAACTCAGTTTAAAATTTCGACATTTTCGAAAAAAAGTCATACTATAGTATGACTTTTCATGAAAATTGTCGAAAATTTAAACTGAGTTTTTTTTCCACCAAATGAATCGACAGACTATACTATGCCTGTTTTCATTAAAATTTTCGACATTCTATACTATGACATTTTTTTACGAATATTTTCGAAAATTTTCATGAAAAAAGTCATGTCAAAAATATTCATAAAAAATTGTCATAGTATAGAAAGTCGAAAATTTTTATGAAAAAGGCATAGTATAGTCTGTCGATTCATTTGGTGGAAAAAAAACTCAGTTTAAAATTTCGACATTTTCGAAAAAAAGTCATACTATAGTATGACTTTTCATGAAAATTGACGAAAATTTAAACTGAGTTTTTTTACCACAAAATGAATCGACAGACTATACTATGCCTGTTTTCATTAAAATTTTCGACATTCTATACTATGACATTTTTTTACGAATATTTTCGAAAATTTTCATGAAAAAAGTCATGTCAAAAATATTCGTAAAAAATTGTCATAGTATAGAATGTCGAAAATTTTAATGAAAAAAGGCATAGTATAGTCTGTCGATTCATTTGGTGGAAAAAAAACTCAGTTTAAAATTTCGACATTTTCGAAAAAAAGTCATACTATAGTATGACTTTTCATGAAAATTGACGAAAATTTAAACTGAGTTTTTTTTCCACCAAATGAATCGACAGACTATACTATGCCTTTTTTCATTAAAATTTTCGACATTCTATACTATGACATTTTTTGACGAATATTTTCGAAAATTTTCATGAAAAAAGTCATGTCAAAAATATTCGTAAAAAATTGTCATAGTATAGAATGTCGAAAATTTTAATGAAAAAAGGCATAGTATAGTCTGTCGATTCATTTGGTGGAAAAAAAACTCAGTTTAAAATTTCGACATTTTCGAAAAAAAGTCATACTATAGTATGACTTTTCATGAAAATTGACGAAAATTTAAACTGAGTTTTTTTTCCACAAAATGAATCGACAGACTACACTATGCCTGTTTTCATTAAAATTTTCGACATTCTATACTATGACATTTTTTTACGAATATTTTCGAAAATTTTCATGAAAAAAGTCATGTCAAAAATTTTCATAAAAAATTGTCATAGTATAGAAAGTCGAAAATTTTAATGAAAAAAGGCATAGTATAGTCTGTCGATTCATTTGGTGGAAAAAAAACTCAGTTTAAAATTTCGACATTTTCGAAAAAAAGTCATACTATAGTATGACTTTTCATGAACATTGACGAAAATTTAAACTGAGTTTTTTTTCCACCAAATGAATCGACAGACTATACTATGCCTTTTTTCATTAAAATTTTCGACATTCTATACTATGACATTTTTTTACGAATATTTTCGAAAATTTTCATGAAAAAAGTCATGTCAAAAATATTCGTAAAAAATTGTCATAGTATAGAATGTCGGAAATTTTAATGAAAAAAGGCATAGTATAGTCTGTCGATTCATTTGGTGGAAAAAAAACTCAGTTTAAAATTTCGACATTTTCGAAAAAAAGTCATACTATAGTATGACTTTTCATGAAAATTGACGAAAATTTAAACTGAGTTTTTTTTCCACCAAATTAATCGACAGACTATACTATGCCTTTTTTCATGAAAAATTTCGACATTCTATACTATGACATTTTTTTACGAATATTTTAGAAAATTTTCATGAAAAAAGTCATACTATAGCATGTCGAAAAAAAAGTCATACTATAGTATGACTTTTTTTTCTAAATGACATACTATACTATGACTTTATTTCGATATAAAAATACTAATAATAGTATAAGGAAAAAAATACGTCATAGTATAGCATGCTCTAAAAATATGTCATTGCATGTGGAAAAATGTACAATTTCATAGTATAGCTTTTCATTGTACAACACTTTATTCAGGTTAAAATGATCATAGCAAACAACACGCTAAAAATATACAATACACAACATTAATCTCACAAAGCAGTTGTAAAAAGGTGACTTTTGTTTTGTGACTTGAACAGATTGGTGCAGTACACATCCGTGTTTGGGGAGTGACCTCCAGAGGGATGGACAGCTATGGAGAACGCTCTGTCGCCCCAGGTCCAGTGCTTGGAGACAGGAGGTTGGCATCACAGGAGCTGAGGCTGCAGGAAGGAGTGTAGCAGGTAAGTCATTAAAAAATCATTGTATAGTATGTGGAAAAAAATGTCATAGTATCGCATGCTTTAAAAATACGTCATAGTATAGTATGCTCTAAAAATACGTCATAATATAGTATGCTATAAAAATATCATCAGGTTTAAAATGTTTCCTTTAAACAATGGATCACCCGTTTTGTTTAATTTCAATTTAATACTGTAATGACTTAAAATATTCATATATTCAATAGTCATTAAGTCATAGTCGCAATAGTATGTCGCAAACAAACTCATAGTATAGCATGTCGAAAAAAAGGTCATATTATAGTATGTCGTTTTAAAAAAGTCATAGTATAGTATGCTCTAAAAATACGTCATAGTATAGCATGTCATTTTAAATAAGTCATAGTATAGTATGTCAAAAACAAAGTCATAGTATACCGTGTCGAAAAAAAGGTCATAGTATAGTATGTCATTTTAAAAAGGTCATAGTATAGTATGTCTTTTTAAAAAAGTCATACTATAGTATGTCGTTTTAAAAAAGTCATAGTATAGTATGTCGTTTTAAAAAGGTCATAGTATAGTATGTCATTTTAAAAAGGTCATAGTATAGTATGTCATTTTAAAAAGGTCATAGTATAGTATGTCATTTTAAAAAAGTCATAGTATAGTATGTCATTTTAAAAAGGTCATAGTATAGTATGTCATTTTAAAAAAGTCATAGTATAGTATGTCTTTTAAAAAAGTCATAGTATAGTATGTCATTTTAAAAAGTCATACTATAGCATGTCAAAAAAAAGGGTCATAGTATAGTATGTCATTTTAAAAAAGTCATAGTATAGTATGTCTTTTTAAAAAGGTCATAGTATAGTATGTCATTTTAAAAAGGTCATAGTATAGTATGTCATTTTAAAAAGGTCATAGTATAGTATGTCATTTTAAAAAAGTCATAGTATAGTATTAGAGGTCGACCGATATGGGTTTTTTATGGCCGATGCCGATGCCGATTTTTTACAGAATCAGGACAGCCGATGGCCGATATATGATGCCGATTTTTTACAGAATCAGGACAGCCGATATATGATGCCGATTTTTTTTTTTTTGCAGATATGTTTGGCTGGTTTTCTTTTTTTCCTCCATCTGATAAAATATAACAGCTTAATAATAACAAATAATACACAAAATGTCTTAACTGACGTAAACATTTATTGAACAACACTTATGGTCTGTCTCTCCAATTTGCACTTTGTGTCTGCACTGCAGTGCATATTTTATTTTGTGCATGATGGTTAATAGTACAGGGCTCAAAACCTTTTAAGCACCTTTCCAAAACTGTCCTAAAGCATGTTTTTTATTTATGTTTGTTGACAGAAACTGTTACAAACTATATGGCCATAATCTAATTGATCAAAAAATAATAATAACTTTCTTCACTCTAGGGATGTCAATAATAAACCGTTTAACCGTTAACCGACGTTAAGAACTTTAACCGATTAACGCTATCGGTTAAAAGTGTTAAAATATATATTAATAATGAATTAAAAAGCTTAGAAAAACTCAGAGGAGCGGCTCGTCTTTTTAAGCAGAAAAGCAGGTCCACCTTAACAGTCCACCTTAAGAGTCCACCTTAAGAGGCGGAGCCGGAGGTACAGATACAGGAAGTTGTCTCCCGTCTCTTGCTCGCTTTAGCAGAGCGAGTTGTAGCCTCGTAGCATTTATCCACCGACAAATAAACTGTACACACACTGTCTGCTACACTTACGTTCACACCACCGACCCCCCCCCCCCCTCCCCGCTGCCACACACATACAGTCTGTCTACACTCGCAAAAGTTACGCTGCAATGACAGCCGCGACGAGCACGAAGCTAGCAGCAGATGCTAATGTAGCACAGAAACACTAGCTATTGTTAATCTGGGCAGACAGAGTATCATTACGCCGGGCAGATACAGCGGACAATCTGCTAAACTAAACTAAATGTGCGGTGGAGACTTTTAGCAGCAACAACAACACTGGGCTGCCCGCAGATTTGCCTGCATAATAATCGGTTTAATATGCTCAGGAATCGGCCGATGCCGATTATGATAAAATGTCAAAAAATCGGCCCGATTAATCGGCCGACCGATTAATCGGTCGACCTCTATATAGTATGTCATTTTAAAAAGGTCATAGTATAGTATGTCTTTTTACAAAAGTCATAGTATAGTATGACTTCATGAAAATTGACGAAAATTTAAACTGAGTTTTTTTTCCACCAAATGAATCGACAGACTATACTATGCCTTTTTTCATTAAAATTTTCGACATTCTATACTATGACATTTTTTTACGAATATTTTCGAAAATTTTCATGAAAAAAGTCATGTCAAAAATATTCGTAAAAAATTGTCATAGTGTAAAATGTCGAAAATTTTAATGAAAAAAGACATAGTATAGTCTGTCGATTCATTTGGTGGAAAAAAAACTCAGTTTAAAATTTCGACATTTTCGAAAAAAAGTCATACTATAGTATGACTTTTCATGAAAATTGACGAAAATTTAAACTGAGTTTTTTTCCACCAAATGAATCGACAGACTATACTATGCCTGTTTTCATTAAAATTTTCGACATTCTATACTATGACATTTTTTTACGAATATTTTAGAAAATTTTCATGAAAAAAGTCATGTCAAAAATATTCGTAAAAAATTGTCATAGTCTAGAATGTCGAAAATTTTAATGAAAAAAGGCATAGTATAGTCTGTCGATTCATTTGGTGGAAAAAAAACTCAGTTTAAAATTTCGACATTTTCGAAAAAAAGTCATACTATAGTATGACTTTTCATGAAAATTGACGAAAATTTAAACTGAGTTTTTTTTCCACCAAATTAATCGACAGACTATACTATGCCTTTTTTCATGAAAAATTTCGACATTCTATACTATGACATTTTTTTACGAATATTTTAGAAAATTTTCATGAAAAAAGTCATACTATAGCATGTCGAAAAAAAAGTCATACTATAGTATGACTTTTTTTTCTAAATGACATACTATACTATGACTTTATTTCGATATAAAAATACTAATAATAGTATAAGGAAAAAAATACGTCATAGTATAGCATGCTCTAAAAATATGTCATTGCATGTGGAAAAATGTACAATTTCATAGTATAGCTTTTCATTGTACAACACTTTATTCAGGTTAAAATGATCATAGCAAACAACACGCTAAAAATATACAATACACAACATTAATCTCACAAAGCAGTTGTAAAAAGGTGACTTTTGTTTTGTGACTTGAACAGATTGGTGCAGTACACATCCGTGTTTGGGGAGTGACCTCCAGAGGGATGGACAGCTATGGAGAACGCTCTGTCGCCCCAGGTCCAGTGCTTGGAGACAGGAGGTTGGCATCACAGGAGCTGAGGCTGCAGGAAGGAGTGTAGCAGGTAAGTCATTAAAAAATCATTGT
Source organism: Sebastolobus alascanus (assembly GCA_916701645.2). Lineage (NCBI taxonomy): Eukaryota > Metazoa > Chordata > Actinopteri > Perciformes > Sebastidae > Sebastolobus > Sebastolobus alascanus. The sequence continues at coordinate 4,945,259 of CAKAOJ020000086.1, read as the reverse complement.
ATAGTATGTGGAAAAAAATGTCATAGTATCGCATGCTTTAAAAATACGTCATAGTATAGTATGCTCTAAAAATACGTCATAATATAGTATGCTATAAAAATATCATCAGGTTTAAAATGTTTCCTTTAAACAATGGATCACCCGTTTTGTTTAATTTCAATTTAATACTGTAATGACTTAAAATATTCATATATTCAATAGTCATTAAGTCATAGTCGCAATAGTATGTCGCAAACAAACTCATAGTATAGCATGTCGAAAAAAAGGTCATATTATAGTATGTCGTTTTAAAAAAGTCATAGTATAGTATGCTCTAAAAATACGTCATAGTATAGCATGTCATTTTAAATAAGTCATAGTATAGTATGTCAAAAACAAAGTCATAGTATACCGTGTCGAAAAAAAGGTCATAGTATAGTATGTCATTTTAAAAAGGTCATAGTATAGTATGTCTTTTTAAAAAAGTCATACTATAGTATGTCGTTTTAAAAAAGTCATAGTATAGTATGTCGTTTTAAAAAGGTCATAGTATAGTATGTCATTTTAAAAAGGTCATAGTATAGTATGTCATTTTAAAAAGGTCATAGTATATAGTATGTCATTTTAAAAAAGTCATAGTATAGTATGTCATTTTAAAAAGGTCATAGTATAGTATGTCATTTTAAAAAAGTCATAGTATAGTATGTCTTTTAAAAAAGTCATAGTATAGTATGTCATTTTAAAAAGTCATACTATAGCATGTCAAAAAAAAGGGTCATAGTATAGTATGTCATTTTAAAAAAGTCATAGTATAGTATGTCTTTTTAAAAAGGTCATAGTATAGTATGTCATTTTAAAAAGGTCATAGTATAGTATGTCATTTTAAAAAGGTCATAGTATAGTATGTCATTTTAAAAAAGTCATAGTATAGTATTAGAGGTCGACCGATATGGGTTTTTTATGGCCGATGCCGATGCCGATTTTTTACAGAATCAGGACAGCCGATGGCCGATATATGATGCCGATTTTTTACAGAATCAGGACAGCCGATGGCCGATATATGATGCCGATTTTTTTTTTTTTGCAGATATGTTTGGCTGGTTTTCTTTTTTTCCTCCATCTGATAAAATATAGCAGCTTAATAATAACAAATAATACACAAAATGTCTTAACTGACGTAAACATTTATTGAACAACACTTATGGTCTGTCTCTCCAATTTGCACTTTGTGTCTGCACTGCAGTGCATATTTTATTTTGTGCATGATGGTTAATAGTACAGGGCTCAAAACCTTTTAAGCACCTTTCCAAAACTGTCCTAAAGCATGTTTTTTATTTATGTTTGTTGACAGAAACTGTTACAAACTATATGGCCATAATCTAATTGATCAAAAAATAATAATAACTTTCTTCACTCTAGGGATGTCAATAATAAACCGTTTAACCGTTAACCGACGTTAAGAACTTTAACCGATTAACGCTATCGGTTAAAAGTGTTAAAATATATATTAATAATGAATTAAAAAGCTTAGAAAAACTCAGAGGAGCGGCTCGTCTTTTTAAGCAGAAAAGCAGGTCCACCTTAACAGTCCACCTTAAGAGTCCACCTTAAGAGGCGGAGCCGGAGGTACAGATACAGGAAGTTGTCTCCCGTCTCTTGCTCGCTTTAGCAGAGCGAGTTGTAGCCTCGTAGCATTTATCCACCGACAAATAAACTGTACACACACTGTCTGCTACACTTACGTTCACACCACCGACCCCCCCCCCCCCTCCCCGCTGCCACACACATACAGTCTGTCTACACTCGCAAAAGTTACGCTGCAATGACAGCCGCGACGAGCACGAAGCTAGCAGCAGATGCTAATGTAGCACAGAAACACTAGCTATTGTTAATCTGGGCAGACAGAGTATCATTACGCCGGGCAGATACAGCGGACAATCTGCTAAACTAAACTAAATGTGCGGTGGAGACTTTTAGCAGCAACAACAACACTGGGCTGCCCGCAGATTTGCCTGCATAATAATCGGTTTAATATGCTCAGGAATCGGCCGATGCCGATTATGATAAAATGTCAAAAAATCGGCCCGATTAATCGGCCGACCGATTAATCGGTCGACCTCTATATAGTATGTCATTTTAAAAAGGTCATAGTATAGTATGTCTTTTTACAAAAGTCATAGTATAGTATGACTTCATGAAAATTGACGAAAATTTAAACTGAGTTTTTTTTCCACCAAATGAATCGACAGACTATACTATGCCTTTTTTCATTAAAATTTTCGACATTCTATACTATGACATTTTTTTACGAATATTTTCGAAAATTTTCATGAAAAAAGTCATGTCAAAAATATTCGTAAAAAATTGTCATAGTGTAAAATGTCGAAAATTTTAATGAAAAAAGACATAGTATAGTCTGTCGATTCATTTGGTGGAAAAAAAACTCAGTTTAAAATTTCGACATTTTCGAAAAAAAGTCATACTATAGTATGACTTTTCATGAAAATTGACGAAAATTTAAACTGAGTTTTTTTCCACCAAATGAATCGACAGACTATACTATGCCTGTTTTCATTAAAATTTTCGACATTCTATACTATGACATTTTTTTACGAATATTTTAGAAAATTTTCATGAAAAAAGTCATGTCAAAAATATTCGTAAAAAATTGTCATAGTCTAGAATGTCGAAAATTTTAATGAAAAAAGGCATAGTATAGTCTGTCGATTCATTTGGTGGAAAAAAAACTCAGTTTAAAATTTCGACATTTTCGAAAAAAAGTCATGCTATAGTATGACTTTTCATGAAAATTGACGAAAATTTAAACTGAGTTTTTTTTCCACCAAATGAATCGACAGACTATACTATGCCTGTTTTCATTAAAATGTTCGACATTCTATACTATGACATTTTTTTACGAATATTTTAGAAAATTTTCATGAAAAAAGTCATGTCAAAAATATTCGTAAAAAATTGTCATAGTATAGAATGTCGAAAATTTTAATGAAAAAAGGCATAGTATAGTCTGTCGATTCATTTGGTGGAAAAAAAACTCAGTTTAAAATTTCGACATTTTCGAAAAAAAGTCATACTATAGTATGACTTTTCATGAAAATTGACGAAAATTTAAACTGAGTTTTTTTTCCACCAAATGAATCGACAGACTATACTATGCCTGTTTTCATTAAAATTTTCGACATTCTATACTATGACATTTTTTTACGAATATTTTCGAAAATTTTCATGAAAAAAGTCATGTCAAAAATATTCGTAAAAAATTGTCATAGTATAGAAAGTCGAAAATTTTAATGAAAAAAGGCATAGTATAGTCTGTCGATTCATTTGGTGGAAAAAAAACTCAGTTTAAAATTTCGACATTTTCGAAAAAAAGTCATACTATAGTATGACTTTTCATGAAAATTGACGAAAATTTAAACTGAGTTTTTTTTCCACCAAATGAATCGACAGACTATACTATGCCTTTTTTCATTAAAATTTTCGACATTCTATACTATGACATTTTTTTACGAATATTTTCGAAAATTTTCATGAAAAAAGTCATGTCAAAAATATTCGTAAAAAATTGTCATAGTATAGAATGTCGAAAATTTTAATGAAAAAAGGCATAGTATAGTCTGTCGATTCATTTGGTGGAAAAAAAACTCAGTTTAAAATTTCGACATTTTCGAAAAAAAGTCATACTATAGTATGACTTTTCATGAAAATTGACGAAAATTTAAACTGAGTTTTTTTTCCACCAAATGAATCGACAGACTATACTATGCCTGTTTTCATTAAAATTTTCGACATTCTATACTATGACATTTTTTTACGAATATTTTCGAAAATTTTCATGAAAAAAGTCATGTCAAAAATATTCGTAAAAAATTGTCATAGTATAGAATGTCGAAAATTTTAATGAAAAAAGGCATAGTATAGTCTGTCGATTCATTTGGTGGAAAAAAAACTCAGTTTAAAATTTCGACAATTTCGAAAAAAAGTCATACTATAGTATGACTTTTCATGAAAATTGACGAAAATTTAAACTGAGTTTTTTTTCCACCAAATGAATCGACAGACTATACTATGCCTTTTTTCATTAAAATTTTCGACATTCTATACTATGACATTTTTTTACGAATATTTTCGAAAATTTTCATGAAAAAAGTCATGTCAAAAATATTCGTAAAAAATTGTCATAGTATAGAATGTCGAAAATTTTAATGAAAAAAGGCATAGTATAGTCTGTCGATTAATTTGGTGGAAAAAAAACTCAGTTTAAAATTTCGAAAATTTTCATGAAAAGTCATACTATAGCATGTCTTTTTCATGAAAATTGACGAAATTTTAAACTGAGTTTTTTTTCCACCAAATTAATCGACAGACTATACTATGCCTTTTTTCATGAAAAATTTCGACATTCTATACTATGACATTTTTTTACGAATATTTTAGAAAATTTTCATGAAAAAAGTCATACTATAGCATGTCGAAAAAAAAGTCATACTATAGTATGACTTTTTTTTCTAAATGACATACTATACTATGACTTTATTTCGATATAAAAATACTAATAATAGTATGAGGAAAAAAATACGTCATAGTATAGCATGCTCTAAAAATATGTCATTGCATGTGGAAAAATGTACAATTTCATAGTATAGCTTTTCATTGTACAACACTTTATTCAGGTTAAAATGATCATAGCAAACAACACGCTAAAAATATACAATACACAACATTAATCTCACAAAGCAGTTGTAAAAAGGTGACTTTTGTTTTGTGACTTGAACAGATTGGTGCAGTACACATCCGTGTTTGGGGAGTGACCTCCAGAGGGACGGACAGCTATGGAGAACGCTCTGTCGCCCCAGGTCCAGTGCTTGGAGACAGGAGGTTGGCATCACAGGAGCTGAGGCTGCAGGAAGGAGTGTAGCAGGTAAGTCATTAAAAAATCATTGTATAGTATGTGGAAAAAAATGTCATAGTATCGCATGCTTTAAAAATACGTCATAGTATAGTATGCTCTAAAAATACGTCATAATATAGTATGCTATAAAAATATCATCAGGTTTAAAATGTTTCCTTTAAACAATGGATCACCCGTTTTGTTTAATTTCAATTTAATACTGTAATGACTTAAAATATTCATATATTCAATAGTCATTAAGTCATAGTCGCAATAGTATGTCGCAAACAAACTCATAGTATAGCATGTCGAAAAAAAGGTCATATTATAGTATGTCGTTTTAAAAAAGTCATAGTATAGTATGCTCTAAAAATACGTCATAGTATAGCATGTCATTTTAAATAAGTCATAGTATAGTATGTCAAAAACAAAGTCATAGTATACCGTGTCGAAAAAAAGGTCATAGTATAGTATGTCATTTTAAAAAGGTCATAGTATAGTATGTCTTTTTAAAAAAGTCATACTATAGTATGTCGTTTTAAAAAAGTCATAGTATAGTATGTCGTTTTAAAAAGGTCATAGTATAGTATGTAATTTTAAAAAGGTCATAGTATAGTATGTCATTTTAAAAAGGTCATAGTATAGTATGTCATTTTAAAAAAGTCATAGTATAGTATGTCATTTTAAAAAGGTCATAGTATAGTATGTCATTTTAAAAAAGTCATAGTATAGTATGTCTTTTAAAAAAGTCATAGTATAGTATGTCATTTTAAAAAGTCATACTATAGCATGTCAAAAAAAAAGTCATAGTATAGTATGTCTTTTTAAAAAGGTCATAGTATAGTATGTCATTTTAAAAAGGTCATAGTATAGTATGTCATTTTAAAAAGGTCATAGTATAGTATGTCATTTTAAAAAAGTCATAGTATAGTATGTCATTTTAAAAAGGTCATAGTATAGTATGTCTTTTTAAAAAAGTCATAGTATAGTATGTCATTTTAAAAAGGTCATAGTATAGTATGTCATTTTAAAAAAGTCATAGTATAGTATGTCATTTTAAAAAGGTCATAGTATAGTATGTCATTTTAAAAAAGTCATAGTATAGTATGTCATTTTAAAAAGGTCATAGTATAGTATGTCATTTTAAAAAAGTCATAGTATAGTATGTCATTTTAAAAAGGTCATAGTATAGTATGTCTTTTTACAAAAGTCATAGTATAGTATGACTTCATGAAAATTGACGAAAATTTAAACTGAGTTTTTTTTCCACCAAATTAATCGACAGACTATACTATGCCTTTTTTCATTAAAATTTTCGACATTCTATACTATGACATTTTTTTACGAATATTTTCGAAAATTTTCATGAAAAAAGTCATGTCAAAAATATTCGTAAAAAATTGTCATAGTGTAAAATGTCGAAAATTTTAATGAAAAAAGACATAGTATAGTCTGTCGATTCATTTGGTGGAAAAAAAACTCAGTTTAAAATTTCGACATTTTCGAAAAAAAGTCATACTATAGTATGACTTTTCATGAAAATTGACGAAAATTTAAACTGAGTTTTTTTCCACCAAATGAATCGACAGACTATACTATGCCTGTTTTCATTAAAATTTTCGACATTCTATACTATGACATTTTTTTACGAATATTTTCGAAAATTTTCATGAAAAAAGTCATGTCAAAAATATTCGTAAAAAATTGTCATAGTGTAGAATGTCGAAAATTTTAATGAAAAAAGGCATAGTATAGTCTGTCGATTCATTTGGTGGAAAAAAAACTCAGTTTAAAATTTCGACATTTTCGAAAAAAAGTCATACTATAGTATGACTTTTCATGAAAATTGACGAAAATTTAAACTGAGTTTTTTTTCCACCAAATGAATCGACAGACTATACTATGCCTTTTTTCATTAAAATTTTCGACATTCTATACTATGACATTTTTTTACGAATATTTTAGAAAATTTTCATGAAAAAAGTCATGTCAAAAATATTCGTAAAAAATTGTCATAGTGTAGAATGTCGAAAATTTTAATGAAAAAAGACATAGTATAGTCCGTCGATTCATTTGGTGGAAAAAAAACTCAGTTTAAAATTTCGACATTTTCGAAAAAAAGTCATACTATAGTATGACTTTTCATGAAAATTGACGAAAATTTAAACTGAGTTTTTTTTCCACCAAATGAATCGACAGACTATACTATGCCTGTTTTCATTAAAATTTTCGACATTCTATACTATGACATTTTTTTACGAATATTTTCGAAAATTTTCATGAAAAAAGTCATGTCAAAAATATTCGTAAAAAATTGTCATAGTATAGAAAGTCGAAAATTTTAATGAAAAAAGGCATAGTATAGTCTGTCGATTCATTTGGTGGAAAAAAAACTCAGTTTAAAATTTCGACATTTTCGAAAAAAAGTCATACTATAGTATGACTTTTCATGAAAATTGACGAAAATTTAAACTGAGTTTTTTTTCCACCAAATGAATCGACAGACTATACTATGCCTTTTTTCATTAAAATTTTCGACATTCTATACTATGACATTTTTTTACGAATATTTTCGAAAATTTTCATGAAAAAAGTCATGTCAAAAATATTCGTAAAAAATTGTCATAGTATAGAATGTCGAAAATTTTAATGAAAAAAGGCATAGTATAGTCTGTCGATTCATTTGGTGGAAAAAAAACTCAGTTTAAAATTTCGAAAATTTTCATGAAAAGTCATACTATAGCATGTCTTTTTTCATGAAAATTGACGAAATTTTAAACTGAGTTTTTTTTCCACCAAATTAATCGACAGACTATACTATGCCTTTTTTCATGAAAAATTTCGACATTCTATACTATGACATTTTTTTACGAATATTTTAGAAAATTTTCATGAAAAAAGTCATACTATAGCATGTCGAAAAAAAAGTCATACTATAGTATGACTTTTTTTTCTAAATGACATACTATACTATGACTTTATTTCGATATAAAAATACTAATAATAGTATGAGGAAAAAAATACGTCATAGTATAGCATGCTCTAAAAATATGTCATTGCATGTGGAAAAATGTACAATTTCATAGTATAGCTTTTCATTGTACAACACTTTATTCAGGTTAAAATGATCATAGCAAACAACACGCTAAAAATATACAATACACAACATTAATCTCACAAAGCAGTTGTAAAAAGGTGACTTTTGTTTTGTGACTTGAACAGATTGGTGCAGTACACATCCGTGTTTGGGGAGTGACCTCCAGAGGGATGGACAGCTATGGAGAACGCTCTGTCGCCCCAGGTCCAGTGCTTGGAGACAGGAGGTTGGCATCACAGGAGCTGAGGCTGCAGGAAGGAGTGTAGCAGGTAAGTCATTAAAAAATCATTGTATAGTATGTGGAAAAAAATGTCATAGTATCGCATGCTTTAAAAATACGTCATAATATAGTATGCTATAAAAATATCATCAGGTTTAAAATGTTTCCTTTAAACAATGGATCACCCGTTTTGTTTAATTTCAATTTAATACTGTAATGACTTAAAATATTCATATATTCAATAGTCATTAAGTCATAGTCGCAATAGTATGTCGCAAACAAACTCATAGTATAGCATGTCGAAAAAAAGGTCATACTATACACTATGTGTGTATGTCGTTTTAAAAAAGTCATAGTATAGTATGCTCTAAAAATACGTCATAGTATAGCATGTCATTTTAAATAAGTCATAGTATAGTATGTCAAAAACAAAGTCATAGTATACCGTGTCGAAAAAAAGGTCATAGTATAGTATGTCATTTTAAAAAGGTCATAGTATAGTATGTCTTTTTAAAAAAGTCATACTATAGTATGTCGTTTTAAAAAAGTCATAGTATAGTATGTCGTTTTAAAAAGGTCATAGTATAGTATGTCATTTTAAAAAGGTCATAGTATAGTATGTCATTTTAAAAAGGTCATAGTATAGTATGTCATTTTAAAAAAGTCATAGTATAGTATGTCATTTTAAAAAGGTCATAGTATAGTATGTCATTTTAAAAAAGTCATAGTATAGTATGTCTTTTAAAAAAGTCATAGTATAGTATGTCATTTTAAAAAGTCATACTATAGCATGTCAAAAAAAAAGTCATAGTATAGTATGTCTTTTTAAAAAGGTCATAGTATAGTATGTTTTAAAATGACATACTATACTATGACCTTTTTAAAATTAAAAAGGTCATAGTATAGTATGTCATTTTAAAAAGGTCATAGTATAGTATGTCATTTTAAAAAAGTCATAGTATAGTATGTCATTTTAAAAAGGTCATAGTATAGTATGTCTTTTTACAAAAGTCATAGTATAGTATGACTTCATGAAAATTGACGAAAATTTAAACTGAGTTTTTTTTCCACCAAATGAATCGACAGACTATACTATGCTTTTTTCATTAAAATTTTCGACATTCTATACTATGACATTTTTTTACGAATATTTTCGAAAATTTTCATGAAAAAAGTCATGTCAAAAATATTCGTAAAAAATTGTCATAGTGTAAAATGTCGAAAATTTTAATGAAAAAAGACATAGTATAGTCTGTCGATTCATTTGGTGGAAAAAAAACTCAGTTTAAAATTTCGACATTTTCGAAAAAAAGTCATACTATAGTATGACTTTTCATGAAAATTGACGAAAATTTAAACTGAGTTTTTTTCCACCAAATGAATCGACAGACTATACTATGCCTGTTTTCATTAAAATTTTCGACATTCTATACTATGACATTTTTTTACGAATATTTTAGAAAATTTTCATGAAAAAAGTCATGTCAAAAATATTCGTAAAAAATTGTCATAGTCTAGAATGTCGAAAATTTTAATGAAAAAAGGCATAGTATAGTCTGTCGATTCATTTGGTGGAAAAAAAACTCAGTTTAAAATTTCGACATTTTCGAAAAAAAGTCATTCTATAGTATGACTTTTCATGAAAATTGACGAAAATTTAAACTGAGTTTTTTTTCCACCAAATGAATCGACAGACTATACTATGCCTTTTTTCATTAAAATTTTCGCCATTCTATACTATGACATTTTTTTACGAATATTTTCGAAAATTTTCATGAAAAAAGTCATGTCAAAAATATTCGTAAAAAATTGTCATAGTGTAGAATGTCGAAAATTTTAATGAAAAAAGACATACTATAGTCCGTCGATTCATTTGGTGGAAAAAAAACTCAGTTTAAAATTTCGACATTTTCGAAAAAAAGTCATACTATAGTATGACTTTTCATGAAAATTGACGAAAATTTAAACTGAGTTTTTTTTCCACCAAATGAATCGACAGACTATACTATGCCTGTTTTCATTAAAATGTTCGACATTCTATACTATGACATTTTTTTACGAATATTTTAGAAAATTTTCATGAAAAAAGTCATGTCAAAAATATTCGTAAAAAATTGTCATAGTGTAGAATGTCGAAAATTTTAATGAAAAAAGACATAGTATAGTCTGTCGATTCATTTGGTGGAAAAAAAACTCAGTTTAAAATTTCGACATTTTCGAAAAAAAGTCATACTATAGTATGACTTTTCATGAAAATTGACGAAAATTTAAACTGAGTTTTTTTTCCACCAAATGAATCGACAGACTATACTATGCCTGTTTTCATTAAAATGTTCGACATTCTATACTATGACATTTTTTTACGAATATTTTAGAAAATTTTCATGAAAAAAGTCATGTCAAAAATATTCGTAAAAAATTGTCATAGTATAGAATGTCGAAAATTTTAATGAAAAAAGGCATAGTATAGTCTGTCGATTCATTTGGTGGAAAAAAAACTCAGTTTAAAATTTCGACATTTTCGAAAAAAAGTCATACTATAGTATGACTTTTCATGAAAATTGACGAAAATTTAAACTGAGTTTTTTTTCCACCAAATGAATCGACAGACTATACTATGCCTGTTTTCATTAAAATTTTCGACATTCTATACTATGACATTTTTTTACGAATATTTTCGAAAATTTTCATGAAAAAAGTCATGTCAAAAATATTCGTAAAAAAATGTCAGTGTAGAATGTCGAAAATTTTAATGAAAAAAGGCATAGTATAGTCTGTCGATTCATTTGGTGGAAAAAAAACTCAGTTTAAAATTTCGACAATTTCGAAAAAAAGTCATACTATAGTATGACTTTTCATGAAAATTGACGAAAATTTAAACTGAGTTTTTTTTCCACCAAATGAATCGACAGACTATACTATGCCTGTTTTCATTAAAATTTTCGACATTCTATACTGTGACATTTTTTTACGAATATTTTCGAAAATTTTCATGAAAAAAGTCATGTCAAAAATATTCGTAAAAAATTGTCATAGTGTAGAATGTCGAAAATTTTAATGAAAAAAGGCATAGTATAGTCTGTCGATTCATTTGGTGGAAAAAAAACTCAGTTTAAAATTTCGACATTTTCGAAAAAAAGTCATACTATAGTATGACTTTTCATGAAAATTGACGAAAATTTAAACTGAGTTTTTTTTCCACCAAATGAATCGACAGACTATACTATGCCTGTTTTCATTAAAATTTTCGACATTCTATACTGTGACATTTTTTTACGAATATTTTAGAAAATTTTCATGAAAAAAGTCATGTCAAAAATATTCGTAAAAAATTGTGATAGTCTAGAATGTCGAAAATTTTAATGAAAAAAGGCATAGTATAGTCTGTCGATTCATTTGGTGGAAAAAAAACTCAGTTTAAAATTTCGCCATTTTCGAAAAAAAGTCATGCTATAGTATGACTTTTCATGAAAATTGACGAAAATTTAAACTGAGTTTTTTTTCCACCAAATGAATCGACAGACTATACTATGCCTTTTTTCATTAAAATTTTCGACATTCTATACTATGACATTTTTTTACGAATATTTTCGAAAATTTTCATGAAAAAAGTCATACTATAGCATGTCGAAAAAAAAGTCATACTATAGTATGACTTTTTTTTCTAAATGACATACTATACTATGACTTTTTTTCGATATAAAAATACTAATAATAGTATGAGGAAAAAAATACGTCATAGTATAGCATGCTCTAAAAATATGTCATTGCATGTGGAAAAATGTACAATTTCATAGTATAGCTTTTCATTGTACAACACTTTATTCAGGTTAAAATGATCATAGCAAACAACACGCTAAAAATATACAATACACAACATTAATCTCACAAAGCAGTTGTAAAAAGGTGACTTTTGTTTTGTGACTTGAACAGATTGGTGCAGTACACATCCGTGTTTGGGGAGTGACCTCCAGAGGGATGGACAGCTATGGAGAACGCTCTGTCGCCCCAGGTCCAGTGCTTGGAGACAGGAGGTTGGCATCACAGGAGCTGAGGCTGCAGGAAGGAGTGTAGCAGGTAAGTCATTAAAAAATCATTGTATAGTATGTGGAAAAAAATGTCATAGTATCGCATGCTTTAAAAATACGTCATAGTATAGTATGCTCTAAAAATACGTCATAATATAGTATGCTATAAAAATATCATCAGGTTTAAAATGTTTCCTTTAAACAATGGATCACCCGTTTTGTTTAATTTCAATTTAATACTGTAATGACTTAAAATATTCATATATTCAATAGTCATTAAGTCATAGTCGCAATAGTATGTCGCAAACAAACTCATAGTATAGCATGTCGAAAAAAAGGTCATATTATAGTATGTCGTTTTAAAAAAGTCATAGTATAGTATGCTCTAAAAATACGTCATAGTATAGCATGTCATTTTAAATAAGTCATAGTATAGTATGTCAAAAACAAAGTCATAGTATACCGTGTCGAAAAAAAGGTCATAGTATGGTATGTCATTTTAAAAAGGTCATAGTATAGTATGTCTTTTTAAAAAAGTCATACTATAGTATGTCATTTTAAAAAAGTCATAGTATAGTATGTCATTTTAAAAAGGTCATAGTATAGTATGTCATTTTAAAAAAGTCATAGTATAGTATGTCTTTTAAAAAAGTCATAGTATAGTTGTCATTTTAAAAAGTCATACTATAGCATGTCAAAAAAAAAGTCATAGTATAGTATGTCTTTTTAAAAAGGTCATAGTATAGTATGTCATTTTAAAAAGGTCATAGTATAGTATGTCATTTTAAAAAGGTCATAGTATAGTATGTCATTTTAAAAAAGTCATAGTATAGTATGTCATTTTAAAAAGGTCATAGTATAGTATGTCTTTTTACAAAAGTCATAGTATAGTATGACTTCATGAAAATTGACGAAAATTTAAACTGAGTTTTTTTTCCACCAAATGAATCGACAGACTATACTATGCCTTTTTTCATTAAAATTTTCGACATTCTATACTATGACATTTTTTTACGAATATTTTCGAAAATTTTCATGAAAAAAGTCATGTCAAAAATATTCGTAAAAAATTGTCATAGTGTAAAATGTCGAAAATTTTAATGAAAAAAGACATAGTATAGTCCGTCGATTCATTTGGTGGAAAAAAAACTCAGTTTAAAATTTCGACATTTTCGAAAAAAAGTCATACTATAGTATGACTTTTCATGAAAATTGACGAAAATTTAAACTGAGTTTTTTTTCCACCAAATGAATCGACAGACTATACTATGCCTGTTTTCATTAAAATGTTCGACATTCTATACTATGACATTTTTTTACGAATATTTTCGAAAATTTTCATGAAAATAGTCATGTCAAAAATATTCGTAAAAATATGTCATAGTATAGAAAGTCAAAAATTTTAATGAAAAAAGGCATAGTGTAGTCTGTCGATTCATTTGGTGGAAAAAAAACTCAGTTTAAAATTTCGACATTTTCGAAAAAAAGTCATACTATAGTATGACTTTTCATGAAAATTGACGAAAATTTAAAATGAGTTTTTTTTCCACCAAATGAATCGACAGACTATACTATGCCTGTTTTCATTAAAATTTTCGACATTCTATACTATGACATTTTTTTACGAATATTTTCGAAAATTTTCATGAAAAAAGTCATGTCAAAAATATTCGTAAAAAATTGTCATAGTATAGAATGTCGAAAATTTTAATGAAAAAAGGCATAGTATAGTCTGTCGATTCATTTGGTCGAAAAAAAACTCAGTTTAAAATTTCGACATTTTCGAAAAAAAGTCATACTATAGTATGACTTTTCATGAAAATTGACGAAAATTTAAAATGAGTTTTTTTTCCACGAAATGAATTGACAGACTATACTATGCCTTTTTTCATTAAAATTTTCGACATTCTATACTATGACATTTTTTTACGAATATTTTCGAAAATTTTCATGAAAAAAGTCGTGTCAAAAATATTCGTAAAAAATTGTCATAGTATAGAATGTCGAAAATTTTAATGAAAAAGTATAGTCTGTCGATTCATTTGGTGGAAAAAAAACTCAGTTTAAAATTTCGACATTTTCGAAAAAAAGTCATACTATTGCATGTCTGAAAAAAGTCATAGTATAGTATGTAAAAAAAAAAGTCATAGAATAGTATGCTCTAAAAATACGTCATAGTATAGTATGTCGGAAAAAAAAGTCATACTATTGCATGTCGAATAAAAGTCATAGTATAGTATGTCATTTTAAATAAGTCATAGTATAGAATGTCGTATAAAAAGTCATAGTATAGTATGTCATTTTAAAAAACTCATAGTAAAGTATGTCATTTTAAAAAAGTCATAGTATAGCATGTCGAAAAAAAAGTCATAGTATAGTATGTCATTTTAAATAAGTCATAGTATAGCATGTCGTATAAAAAGTCATAGTATAGTATGTCATTTTAAAAAACTCATAGTAAAGTATGTCATTTTAAAAAAGCCATAGTATAGCATGTCATTTTTAAAACGTCATAGTATAGCATGTCGAAAAAAAAGTCATAGTATAGTATGTAGGAAAAAAAAGTCATACTATTGCATGTCGAAAAAAAGTCATAGTATAGCATGTCATTTTAAAAACGTCATAGTATAGCATGTCGTATAAAAAGTGATAGTATAGTATGTCATTTTAAAAAACTCATAGTAAAGTATGTCATTTTAAAAAACTCATAGTATAGTATGTCATTTTAAATAAGTCATAGTATAGCATGTCGTATAAAAAGTGATAGTATAGTATGTCATTTTAAAAAACTCATAGTAAAGTATGTCATTTTAAAAAAGCCATAGTATAGTATGTCATTTTAAAAAAGCCATAGTATAGTATGTCGTTTTAAAAAAGTCATAGTATAATATGTCGTATAAAAAGTCATAGTATAGTATGTCATTTTAAAAAACTCATAGTAAAGCATGTCGTATAAAAAGTCATAGTATAGTATGTCATTTTAAAAAACTCATAGTAAAGTATGTCATTTTAAAAAAGCCATAGTATAGTATGTCATTTTAAAAAACTCATAGTAAAGTATGTCATTTTAAAAAAGCCATAGTATAGTATGTCATTTTTAAAACGTCATAGTATAGTATGTCGGAAAAAAAAGTCATACTATTGCATGTCTGAAAAAAGTCATAATATAGTATGTAGGAAAAAAAAGTCATACTTTTGCATGTCGAAAAAAAGTCATAGTAAAGTATGTCATTTTAAAAAAGCCATAGTATAGCATGTCATTTTTAAAACGTCATAGTATAGTATGTCTGAAAAAAAAGTCATACTATTGCATGTCTGAAAAAAGTCATAGTATAGTATGAAAAAAAAAAAGTCATAGAATAGTATGCTCTAAAAATACGTCATAGTATAGTATGTCGGAAAAAAAAGTCATACTATTGCATGTCGAATAAAAGTCATAGTATAGTATGTCATTTTAAATAAGTCATAGTATAGCATGTCGTATAAAAAGTCATAGTATAGCATGTCGTATAAAAAGTCATAGTATAGTATGTCATTTTAAAAAACTCATAGTAAAGTATGTCATTTTAAAAAAGCCATAGTATAGCATGTCGGAAAAAAAAGTCATACTTTTGCATGTCGAAAAAAAGTCATAGTAAAGTATGTCATTTTAAAAAAGCCATAGTATAGCATGTCATTTTTAAAACGTCATAGTATAGTATGTCTGAAAAAAAAGTCATACTATTGCATGTCTGAAAAAAGTCATAGTATAGTATGTAAAAAAAAAAGTCATAGAATAGTATGCTCTAAAAATACGTCATAGTATAGTATGTCGGAAAAAAAAGTCATACTATTGCATGTCGAATAAAAGTCATAGTATAGTATGTCATTTTAAATAAGTCATAGTATAGAATGTCGTATAAAAAGTCATAGTATAGCATGTCGAAAAAAAAGTCATAGTATAGTATGTCATTTTAAATAAGTCATAGTATAGCATGTCGTATAAAAAGTCATAGTATAGTATGTCATTTTAAAAAACTCATAGTAAAGTATGTCATTTTAAAAAAGCCATAGTATAGCATGTCATTTTTAAAACGTCATAGTATAGCATGTCGAAAAAAAAGTCATAGTATAGTATGTAGGAAAAAAAAGTCATACTATTGCATGTCGAAAAAAAGTCATAGTATAGCATGTCATTTTAAATAAGTCATAGTATAGCATGTGAAAAAAAGGCTTTAGGTTTGAGGTTCAAACTCACCTGTTTAGCTGCTGCCTCCTCTTTGCCAGTCTGCTGTACCATTTTATTAAAGATGCCATCTGGGTCTTGAAGCGAATCATAGCCATGAGTCTAGAATCTGGAGACAAAATAAGATCTGTGATTATTGCTGAAAAGTGTTTCCACATGTCACATTCAAATGTGATTTTGAGTTAGTTAAAAATAATATATGCCATGTTGTTTCAGGTCAGGCTGTGATTGGCCAGTTGTACAGGATCACTGAAAGCACCCGACGCCAACATCACACCAACAATCCTTCACCAGGTAAAGGAACGGTAAAGGAACGACGCAATGTTGACACTTGGCTTTGTGTGTTCAGGGGCGTTTTCATTTGAAAGAGCGATTTTAACATGCAGATGGTTTTATTTGCCATAGTCTACAATGACTTTTTATATGGCCTACTATAGAATGACTTTATATGACATAGTAGACTATGACCTTTTTCCAACATACTAAAATATGGCTTTCATATTTTTTTTGCATACTATGACTGTTTTGTGACTTTTTTAATGGCATGTTTTTGGGTGCTGTTGATTGTAAGGCGCGTGCTTCCCTTTCAGGATTTACTCTCGACTTTTCTTTGACGGGCAATTTGGCCGTTAATATTCCAGATTCCGGCCATATAGTCCATATGTTTTAAATAGCGATATAATAGCCTACATTTGACATAGCTGGAAAATAATTTAAATGAAGAGGCGGTTCGGTCAGATTTCCACGTTTGTCAAGTTCAAAATAGCGCCGGAGCCTACTGAATGACTTGAAGCTTCATTCATAACATTAACACTTCAACATCAAATTATTATTAATACTCTACCGAAACATTGCGTGAAGTTCACCTTCTCTTAGTAGTTTGTCTTCAAAGCTTCCTGCTGTTGTAGCAAACGTGCAGCGAAAGCAAGTACGGATGCTAATTTGGAATTGTTCAATTTTTTTTCTGACCAATAGCCGACCCCCGATTATGAACTGTTAAGATTAGTGCGTCGCATGCAGCGGTGCTGTAGCTTTAGTGCTTAACGATAAGCACAAACAAGTTAAATCCATCATTTATCACCAGCTGCAGTGTATGTGCAAAACAGACAACCGAGTGCCAAGTCCACCAGTCTGGGAGAGTTACTGTAGCGGCCACGATGCTGCGTGTATTGTTTTGGAAACATTCAGCCACTTTCCCAGTAAAAGTCTCCACCGCATCATTTACTTTAGCTGCGAAAAGGGAGGCATTTTTCATCTGGTAATTCTAAACTGTAAACTGCAGTGGTGTAAAAGTGTGTTGTTGTTATCAAAAACTTCTACATGTGGCTCAGGTAGTAAAATGCATTTCTTTAACATCTATACCGTGTCTCTACAGGACAGATGATGTGATCCAGACAATCATCCGGTACAAGTTCACTACAGCTCATCGTCCCAACACCATCATAGACAGCGACAGGATACCGGTGAGTCCTCTTACTCATAGATTCTAGAAAAGGGTACTTGTTTATTATCGTAAATGTCATAGTATAGTATGCCATAAAACAATCGTAGTATAATATGTCCTAAAAATGTCAGAGTATAGTATGCCACAAAACGACACACTCTAAGTGTTAATATAGTTTTAATGATACTCTCTAAGTGTTTAAATATAGTTTTAATGATACTCTAAGTGTTTATAGGTTTAATATAGTTTTAATGATACTCTCTAAGTGTTTAAATATAGTTTTAATGATACTCTCTAAGTGTTATAGGTTTAATATAGTTTAAATGATACTCTGTAAGTGTTATAGTTTCAATATAGTTTAAATGATACTCTCTAAGTGTTTATAGGTTTAATATAGTTTAAATGATACTCTCTAAGTGTTATAGTTTCAATATAGTTTAAATGATACTCTCTAAGTGTTTATAGTTTTAATTTAGTTTTAATGATACTCTCTAAGTGTTTAAATATAGTTTTAGTGATACTCTCTAAGTGTTTATAGGTTTAATATAGTTTTAATGATACTCTCTAAGTGTTTAAATATAGTTTTAATGATACTCTCTAAGTGTTATAGGTTTAATATAGTTTAAATGATACTCTCTAAGTGTTATAGTTTCAATATAGTTTAAATGATACTCTCTAAGTGTTATAGTTTCAATATAGTTTAAATGATACTCTCTAAGTGTTTATAGGTTTAATATAGTTTAAATGATACTCTCTAAGTGTTATAGTTTCAATATAGTTTAAATGATACTCTCTAAGTGTTTATAGTTTTAATTTAGTTTTAATGATACTCTCTAAGTGTTTAAATATAGTTTTAGTGATACTCTCTAAGTGTTTATAGGTTTAATATAGTTTAAATGATACTCTCTAAGTGTTTATAGTTTTAATATAGTTTAAATGATACTCTCTAAGTGTTTGTAGTTTTAATGATACTCTGTAAGGGTTTGTAGTTTTAATGATAGTCTCTAAGTGTTTAAATTGACTCAGTGTTTAAATTTATATTTACTCAGTGTTTATATTTGCTAAGTGTTTAAATTTATATTTACTCAGTGTTTATATTTACATTTACCAAGTGTTTAAATTTATATTTACTCAGTGTTTATATTTGCTAAGTGTTTACATTTACTTAATAGTCAGTGATAGTGAATGAGCAGGATTCAAAGTAACAGGCTTTATGCACTTTTATTTACAAGATAACCAAAAACAGTAGTGTGTGACAGACAAGATGGCTTCTTGTGTCAAAATGGCCACTTAACTTTCATAGACTTCAAACAATAGAGATGAGCGTGTGTAAGTAGCAAAATGTGTGAATCAAAGATTGCCACCACATGGTGTGTTTGTTCTGTCTGAGCACATGTGCAGACAAGAAACCATGTGTTGAGGTCCTGGCAGCCATCTTTGATTCAGCCATTTTGCTACTTACACACACTCATCCCTATTGTTTGAAGTCTATGAAAGTTAAGTGGTCATTTTGACACAAGAAGCCATCTTGTCTGTTAAACAGTGTTGCTAAGGTAGGCCTAGTTACTTTACGAAAAAGAGATTATATTTTGAGGTTCTGGCGGTCCCTCCAATCCTTTGTTTGGCTAGAGTTGTCCTGAAGTCTTGCAGGTTCTTGTGCTGTGAGGTTAAGAGCAGAGACAGACAAAGGGATTAGGCATTAACAAGATAACAAGGTGACTAAAATCTGACTAAGTGTGCAAAAATCTGCAGAAATTTGGGCATAGCCCCTGCCTTCCTTGGCGAACTTCTGCAGACGAACTTGTGCAGCGAACTTGGTCCAGAGGATGTGTCAGAGGTCTTGTGACGCTCTTTGAAAAATTTGGTCTTAGAACAAATTTTGGCTTAGAACAATCATTGTTCTTCGAACCATTCGCTAATATTGATGCCTTGGTTTTATACAGTACAAACACCTGATCCCAACCCTGAGTGATATCACACACGGCCAAGACAAGTGCTCAACAGCCAATCGGAGCTGCAATCAGTGTAGGTGAGCTCACCTACACTGATTGCAGCTCCGACACCTGCTGTGAGAAGTGGGAGGAGTCGGCGCGTTGCGAGGCCGAGCACTCCCATTGGCCGGTGTGCAATCACTCAGGGTTGGGATCAGGTGTGTGTACCGGTATAAAACCAAGGCATCAATATTCGCGTCAGCGGAAGCGTCAGCCGGAAACGTGAGTCGGAAGCGAGGGTCTGAAGCAAGAGGAGTCTGGTTCGAGCAAGAGTGTATTGTTCGAAGAACAATGTATTGTTCTAAGCGCAAATATTGTTCTAAGACCAAATTTTTCCAAGACGTGCACAGAGGTTAGTGCACAGAGTTCTGACCAGTTCTCTGGACCAAGTTCGTCGCACACAAGTTTGTCTGCACAAGTTCGTCGAAGCAAGTTCGTCGAAGCAAGTTTGAAGCAAGGCCACGGGGCTATGCCCAAATTTCTAAGGATTTTGCCGCTCTTGGTCACCGTGTGCATAGCATTTGCTACTAATATTTCCTTGTCTTCTCCAGGACCAGACCAGATGGCTGCCCTTTGTCTGAATCATCTCTACCTTGGAACAAAAGACCTCGAAGACGTGAGTGCTCATCTTTTCTGAAATTCATTCTGCCCAAATTGTTCTCTTGTTAACATGTGCCAAGCCTAATCCCTTTGTCTGTCTCTGCTCCTAACCTCACAGGACAAGAACCTGCAAGACTTCAGGACAACTCTAGCCAAACAAAGGACTGGAGGGACTGCCACAACCTCAAAAGATAATCTCTTTTTCTTCCATGGACGGGGTAAAGTAGCTAGGCCTACCTTAGCAACACTGTTTAACAGACAAGATGGCTTCTTGTGTCAAAATGGCCACTTAAGTTTCATACACTACAAACTACAGGACTGAGCATGTGTAAGTTGCAAAATGTCTGAATCAAAGATGGCCACCAGGAGCTCACCATGTGATGAGGTCCTGGTGGCCATCTTTGATTCAGACATTTTGCTACTTACACATGCTCAGTCCTGTAGTTTGTAGTGTATGAAACTTAAGTGGCCATTTTGACACAAGAAGCTATGTTGTCTGTCATCTTGTAAATAAATGTAATGTAGACTTACTGTTAAATAAAAGTGCATAATGCCTGTGTTACTTTGACTCGTGTTCATTACAAAACAGTAAAAGCCAGTAAAGGTTCACTATCATTGAGTATTCATACTCACTGATGTGAACCTTTACTGTCTTTGGAAAAGGGGAACCCTTGAAATTCTCTAATTCAAGGGTCTCTAACGTTTCTGGTGAAAAAGTGTAACTGCAACAAATGGTCAGAAACACTTAGAAAAATTCAACACTTAGTAAATATAAATTTAAATACTTAGTAAATATTAATTTAAACACTTAGTAAATATAAATTTAAATACTTAGTAAATTTAAACAATTAGTAAATAATATAAATTTAAACACTTAGTCAATATAAATTTAAACACTTAGTAAATGTAAATTTAAACAATTAGTAAATAATATAAATTTAAACACTATAGTCAATATAAATTTAAACACTATAGTCAATATAAATTTAAACACTTAGTAAATAATATAAATACTTAGTAAATATAAATTTAAACACTTAGAGCGAGTATCATTAACACTATATTAAAACTATAAACACTTAGAGTATCATTGAAACTATATTAAAACTATAACACTTAGAGAGTATCATCACTTAAGAGAGTATCATTACAACTATAAACACTTAAAAAGTATCATCACTTAGAGTATCATTAAAACTATATTAACACTTACAGTGTATCGTTGAAACTATTACACTTAGAGAGTGTCATCACTTAGAGTATCATTTAAACTATAACACTAAGAGAGTATCATTAAAACTATATTGAAACTATAACACTTAGAGAGTATCTTAAAAAGTACCATCACTTAGAGAGTATCATTTAAACTATATTAAAACTATAAACACTTAGAGAGTATCATTAAAACTATATTAACACTTGGAGAGTATCATTACAACTATAAACACTTAGAGTGTATCGTTGAAACTATAACACTAAGAGAGTATCATTAAAACTATTACACTTAGAGAGTATCATTAAAACTATAAACACTTAGAGAGTATCATTTAAACTATATTGAAACTATAACACTTAGAGAGTATCATTTAAACTATATTAAACCTATAACACTTAGAGAGTATCATTAAAACTATATTAACACTTAGAGAGTATCATTAAAAGTATATTGAAACGATAACACTTAGAGAGTATCATTAAAACTATCAACACTTAGAGAGTATCATGAAAACTATATTAACACTTAGAGAGTATCATTAAAACTATTACACTTAGAGAGTATCATTAAAACTATAAACACTTAGAGAGTATCATTTAAACTATATTGAAACTATAACACTTAGAGAGTATCATTTAAACTATATTAACACTTAGAGAGTATCATTAAAACTATCAACACTTAGAGAGTATCATGAAAACTATATTAACACTTAGACCGTATCATTAAAACTATATTAAAACTATAACACTTACAGAGTATCATTAAAACTATATTAACACTTAGAGAGTATCATTAAAACTATCAACACTTAGAGAGTATCATGAAAACTATATTAACACTTAGAGAGTATCATTAAAACTATATTAAAACTATAACACTTACAGAGTATCATTAAAACTATATTAACACTTAGAGAGTATCATTAAAACTATATTGAAACTTAGAGAGTATCATTAAAACTATTACACTTAGAGAGTATCATTGAAACTATAACACTTAGAGAGTATCATTAAAACTATATTGAAACTATAACATTTAGAGAGTATCATTAAAACTATATTAAAACTATTACACTTAGAGAGTATCATTGAAACTATAACACTTAGAGAGTATCATTAAAACTATAACACTTAGAGAGTATCATTAAAACTATATTGAAACTATAACACTTAGAGAGTATCATTAAAACTATAACACTTAGAGAGTATCATTAAAACTATATTGAAACTATAACACTTAGAGAGTATCATTAAAACTATATTGAAAGTATAACACTTAGAGAGTATCATTAAAACTATATTAAAACTATTACACTTAGAGATTATCATTAAAACTATATTGAAACTATAACACTTAGAGAGTATCATTAAAACTATAACACTTAGAGAGTATCATTAAAACTATATTAACACTTAGAGAGTATCATTAAAACTATATTAAAACTATAACACTTAGAGAGTATCATTAAAACTATAACACTTAGAGAGTATCATTACTTAGAGTGTATCATTAAAACTATAACACTTAGAGAGTATCATCACTTAGAGAGTATCATTTAAACTATATTAACACTTAGAGAGTATCATTAAAACTATATTAACACTTGGAGAGTATCATTAAAACTATAACACTTAGAGAATATCATTTAAACTATATTAAAACTATAACACTTACAGTGTATCATTAAAACTATAACACTTAGCGCGTATCATTAAAACTATAACACTTAGAGAGTATCATTTTGTGGCATACTATGACTTTTTTAGGACATATTATACTACGATTTTATATGGCATATTATGACGTTTTGGTGGTATACAATACTATGACATTTACCATGATAAACAAGTACCCTTTTCTAGAATCTATGAGTAAGAGGACCCACCGGTATCCTGTCGCTGTCTATGATGGTGTTGGGACGATGAGCTGTAGTGAACTTGTACCGGATGATTGTCTGGATCACATCATCTGTCCTGTAGAGACACGGTATAGATGTTAAAGAAATGCATTTTACTACCTGAGCCACATGTAAAAGGAATGAAGTTTTTGATAAGAACAATGCAGTAGTGGTGAGTTTAGAATTACCAGATGAAAAATGCCTCCCTTTTCTTACAGGCAGATCACACCTACATCTAATATTAGGGATGTTAACAATTAACTGTTTAACCGACAACAAGAATTTTGACCTATTAATGCTGTCCGTTGAACGATTAAAAGAAATATTACCAAAAAAAAGCTGGTCCACCTTAAGGTGAGCTTGGGTCTTGAGGAGTTGTAGACTGTACACATACTGCACTGCTACGTTCACAGCTATAATGTTACTGATAACTTCATATTCATTTTAGTAACAGGCACGTGGTCCGCCGGACATTCGCAGACGGTACGCCGCGCTGACAACCTCGCAGCTAAACTAAATGATGCGGTGGAGACTTTTACTGGGAAAGTGGCTGAATGTACAGTAACTCTCCCAGACTGGTGGACTGGGCACTCGGTTGTCTGTTTTGCACATACACTGCAGCTGGTGATAAATGATGGATTTAACCTGTTTCTGCTTATCGTTAAGCACTAAAACTACAGCACCGCTGCATGCGTCGCACTAATCTTGACATTTAATAATCGGTTAACGAAGGTCGGCTATTGGTCAGAATTTTTTTTTAACAATTCTAAATTAGCATCCGTACTTGCTTTCGATGCACGTTCGCTATAACAGCAGGAAGCTTTGAAGACAAACTACTGAGAGAAGGTGAACTTCACGCAATGTTTCGGTAGGGTATTAATAATAATTTGAATGTTAAAGTTATGAATGAAACTTCAAGTTATTCAGTAGGCTACGGCGCTATTTTGAATTTCACAAACGTGGAAATCGGACCAAACCGCCTCTTAATTTAAATTAATTTCCAGCTATGTCAAATGTAGGCTATTATATCGCTATTTAAAACATATGGAATATTAACGGCCAAATTGCCCGTCAAAGAAAAGTCGAGAGTAAACCCTTAAAAGGAGGCACGCACCATAAATCTGACTGAATTATACTTTGGTGCTCATGGTTTCCGTAAAATGAAATGGACGATTGAATTGTGTGAAGTGAATTGTGTCAGCAGTACCTGGGGTCCACGTCGGCCGAGGCCTCGTCGATGACCGGGATGCGGTTCCTCCTCGGGATGGCTCTGGCCAGACACACCAGCTGCTGGAGCTTCTACCTCATGGAGCCTGTAAACAGCACTGGGTCCTGGAAAACAAGGGAGAAGGGGGGGACTTTAATGTAGTTGAGTCTCCAGCTATTTTAACCATTGTATCTGTTTTGGGCTCAGGTTAAGAGCCCTTCTTCTGAAATAGGCCACAGTCAAGTAGTGTAGCAGAGAGGAGAAACAGATATACAGACGTACAGGGAGCAAGATGCCTAAATATTAATTCAATTTTGAACCAAAATCCGATCTCATCTTTACTGAACCCTACTGTGTTTTTGTAGCGCCCCCGTGCAAATCAATTACAAAAATTGATTTCCAATTTATTAAGGCCGCATTAACGTTATGTTGCACCTTTGATCTCACAAACTCTGTTTGTAATTTGTAATACGATTAAAACATTCGTGAATGATGCATTTTCCAATCCAGAGGACAGATCTCTCTCTCAGCCTTTCGTCACAGAGACCCGGCTCTTAGCAACAACGGCGGAGAGAACAAGCCGGTCCAAAGTGTGGTTCTACTTCACTTTAGTCGATGCAGACAATGATCGTTGCCAAAAGTGCAACAAGTCTTTTGCTTGTAAGGGCGGAAACACGAGCAGTCTGTCAAAACATCTAGCCAAAGTGCATCAGATACAGGTGGAGAAATGCACCTTTTCGATAGACTAGCTCGTAGTTCCATCATCACATTATAGTTTATAATAGTGATTTGTTCAAAACATGACCGTTTCTTATCCATAAATAATTGTTTATTTTCTTCATTTATTTTACATTTTAATTATCACATTATCGGCGATTTCTTCTAAGCATGACAATTTCTAATACTATAAATAATTGTTTATTTTTTTTATTTATTTTACATTTTAATTATCACATTATCAGTGATTTGTCCAAAAATGGACCATTTATTACACTATACGTAAGTGTTTATTTTATTTATTTTACATTTTTAATTACGACATTATCACTGATTTGTCCAAAACATGACCACTTCTTATACTATGAATGTTTATTTTTTATTTTACATTTAAATTATCACATTATCAGTGATTTGTCCAAAACATGACCATTTCTTATACTATAAATAATTGTTTATTTTATTTATTTATTTTACATTTTAATTATCAGTGATTTGTCCAAAAACTGACCATTTCTTATATTATAAATAATTGTTTATTTTATTTATTTATTTTACATTTTAATTATCACATTATCAGTGATTTGTCCAAAAATGGACCATTTCTTATACTATACATAAGTGTTTGTTTTATTTATTTTACGTTTTAATTACGACATTATCACTGATTTGTCCAAAACATGACCACTTCTTATACTATAAATGTTTATTTTATTTGTTTTACATTTTAATTATAACATTATCAGTGACTTGTTCTAAACATGATCGCTTCTTATCTATAAATAATTGTTTATTTATTTTTTAGTTTACATTTAAATTATCACATTATCAGCGATTTGCTCTAAGCATGACTATTTATTGTACTATAAATAATTGTTTATTTTATTTATTTATTTTACAGTTTAATTATCAGTGATTTGTCCAAAAGCTGACCATTTCTTACACTATAAATAACTGTTTAATTTATTTATTTTACATTTTAATTATCACATTATCAGTGATTTGTTCTAAACATGACCACTTCTTACACTATAATTGTTTAATTTATTTATTTTACATTTTAATTATCACATTATCAGTGATTTGTCCAAAACATCTACCATTTCTTATACTATATAAATAATTGTTTATTTTATTTATTTATTTTACATTTTAATTATCACATTATCAGGGATTTGTTCTAAGCATGACTATTTATTGTACTATAAATAATTGTTCATTTATTTATTTATTTTACATTTTAATTATCACATATCAGTGATTTGTCCAAAAATTCTTATAGTATAATGTTTATTTTATTTCTTTTACATTTTAATTATCACATTATCAGTGATTTGTTCTAAACAATACTGTTGCAGTTGTTACTCTAATGTTAATGTACATACAGTATATGACAAAATAAAGCAATGTTAATCCTGTTATTAATTTGTTTAATTTTTCCCTAAAAAAAACAAAAACAATCGTTCAGAGTACCATTAAAGTACCGGATCGATAAGGGGTATCGGCAAGAGTAGTAGTGCCGTTAAAATCTAAAGATACCTATCAATATTAATATTTAATTGATTGATTAATATTTAATAGACATTTAGGTAAATATAAAGAACCAAAACAACTTAATCGGGACATCACTGATACAGATATAGCATTGTTTCCTGCGTTTTAACACCCAATAAGAGGAGGTGAGCTGATGTTTACCTGAGGAATGATGGACATCTTCTGGCGCCGGTCGAGGAGCCGATCTCAGAGGCCAGAACCCCGTCGACGTAGATCTTCCCCTGAGGCTGAGACCAGAGAGGTTTTCCCAGCACCTGTTCAACCTGACACACAGGAGAGAATATGATATGATGATCATCATGATAATCACATGCAGTTTGGGGCAAGTCATAGTCAAGTCAGCACACTGACACACTGACAGCTGTTGTTGCCTGTTGGGCTGCATTAGATCATATTTTTATGCTAAATGCAGTACCTGTTGTACTTCTTCAGTATAAAGAACACAACAAAACCTGGGTCTTGCATAAAGAAGGTAACAGTTATGCCACTAAAAATATCTCTACCACATGCAGGAATTAAACCCATGCAAACATTTCACCAGCAACACAACCAAGTGAGCCATTATTCATTTATTTATTTAACCTTTAGCCTTTTTTAAATCTCTGTATGGTCTTGTTAGCTTTTAAAGGGTCAGATATCCACCATTAACACTTCTGCTACCACCGCAATACAATGGAGGAAGTGCTCCAAGATGATTTAAAAAAGGTTTATGAATCTGCTCTTTTGATTTATAGAATATAATTTTAGAGGGCAAACATTTCCAGAAGAATTAAATGTTCAGACGAAGGCTGTGATATGTGAAAATAATAAAATAAACATTTAACTAGAAATAATAATGGTCCAAAATGATGTAAAATTGCATAGTTTTAGGAGCAGTGTCCGAGTCAGGATGCTCCTACATATTAGACGCAGACACATTATGAATTTCTACAGTGAATAAATGATATTAGGAGATATTGGGTTTGGGGGTTGTAGGTTTTTGACTGAAAACTATGCAATTTCACATTTACATTTTACATTTACATTTCCGGTGAGGTAGCAGTAAGCTAGTTAGTCACATGGGCTAAGCACGGCGCTTCTTTTGAAAAGTAATTCGCCTTCAATTTAGCAAATCCTGCTTTATTTTTAACAGATATTTAACTAACGTTAAATTTGCATTTTCTAAAATGTCCTTGTGGAGCTCTGGTACTCGCTGTTCATGGCTGTGCTAACAACCAGACAAAGCTAAATTTGTGGCTTCAACAACAGTGACACGCACCCGAAACAAAAAGGGATTTTTCTCGTGACCGACGGTACAGTTTCCATCGCCGACCTACAGACGAGGAATCCAGAAGAACGTGGCTGAGACACCATAAACCCTTATTACGTGAGCTGTAATAGGTGGTGTTCCCACGTTTTACTACATTTTTTTAATATGGAGAGAGGATTAGCGTACGGTTGGAAAACGCCGGTTCTGGTTCAGTGACACGACGCGCCGGAAGTTGCGCCCATAATTCACCCAAGGCATCATGGGGGCTAGGAATAAGGAGGATAGGCAGCCTTTAATATATTATAGAGTGATGCTACAAATAACACATGAAAGCACTTTAAGTATTAACACTATATACAAACACACCACCTTAACCCTATACTGTTCCATTTGGAATATTATTATAGACCAAGTATAACAATATAGCAATAAAATCACAGCTGATTATGACTTATACAGTTTAACATGTTAAAAGAAATAATACATAAAGAGGAATAAGTCGCAAGACATTGCAGATTACACACGGCAACATGTGAATAAGGGGGGTACTGGCACTTATTTTTCTCCACTTCAAGCACTGATTGGAGGTCTGCCAAAGAGATTTTGTGATGATCTGACCCTTTAAAATTAACTCAATTCCATCAACATTAAACACAGCAGCTGGTAATACAGAGAGAAAACATATCCTACCTCAGAGCTTCAGTGAAGAGAAGATGTTCCTTCAGTTGGTCTGTATAAGCTTCCTCTTCTTCCCAATGTCATCCATTGATGCCACATATCTACAAATGTGTGACAAATAAAATCTTAACATGCAACAGTAAAAATCATAATACACTTTTTATAGAATTTATAGTTATATTTATAGTTAGTATCAAGCTAAATACCTGAAGACTTCCATAGTTCCCACGATCACGTAAACCCCAGTCAGTAGGTCGGCTATATGATGAAACACAAAAAAAGTCCATCAGCGAAACACATGAACCATTAAACTGTATTAAACTCTACAATCTTACACTAATTGTGAGTATTGTGTGTATTATCCGCTGTTGTATTAAGAACACCATATGCATAAAATCAAACATCACAGCACTACTTTGAGAGGACACATGCACTGAGAGGGTGCATCTCTTTTGCAAATGCAAAAGTATTGAATTGCATGTAAACTATTAATTAAAAATCTATACAGTGGTTTTGAAAATCGATTCTGTATCACAAAACGTTATATCGCGATACTCTATATCTTTTTACACCCCTATGGTATAGTGATAAATCCATAACGGAAATACATTTCAATACAAAGTTATAAAATTACTGCGTTTACAATTGTATTGTAAAACATGAGCACAAAGATCATAAAACCTCTTTTCACATTCCACACTTTGGCATTCATATGCAGTCATATCAATGCTATATGTGATTTTAACAGCACAGCTAGTGTGTTTGTTTTTCCCAAAATTTTAAATGCCAATTTGTTTTCATTTTTTCTTTAACAAACAGAAGAGATTTACATGTAAATTCTACTCTGTTGGAAACCTTAAGGAGAGTTACAAAACACAGCAGGCACCTTCTGGTCAACAAACACAGCATCACATGGTGCATTTGAGCCAAAATGGCGGCGCTACTTAACATATTTAACATGCATATTCAACTAACATACCTTACCTGTAGAATGGCACACACACACAACCAGACACACACCGTTCAGATGCTCTGCTCCAACCTGGATGAAAGAACAGAAAAGTCTGCATTAGTAACTAGCTTAGCCACCTGTTGCGTCACACATTAAACTAGCGGCTACGTCATTAGCATCGCCTCTCAACAGGAAATGACGCAATCACGTGAATGATAAGTTAACTAAATGTGTTTGTATGTATAAACACATTTAGTTACAGCGTTAAACAATATATACTGATACTGATACTGGCGACTTTACCACACTCTGTGACAACTTTAATTATATTATTGACAATTATTAGAGCGGATGTTACCCACAGTGCACCTGCATGTAATACAAAATAAAAGCCACTGTTTACAAAATAAAAGCTCAACAAAAAACATGAGTTGGTTGTCCCAAATTAAACATGAATTTAACTATATTACAAAAACACTCTTATTTACACCGTTACATATTGTTTCTTTTTTATAATAATGTCTGAGGACAATGTTGATAGTCCCAACGGCTTTTTGAATTTCCTAACTGACGTCAACCACTCGTTAGCTTGTTAGCCTCTGTTGCTACGAGACACCGACATTAACGTTAATATTGCCGTTGCTTAGCAGCGGTGTTCTCATGACTTTAACCACTTCAACGCCAAGCATATTATATCTTTTATGAATTATATATTGTGTACAGGACTTCACGAGTTATAAACACGAACTCGCGAGTTTCATTTGAATTCAACACATGCGCAGTGGCATCAACCGCCCTGTACCAGCCGTTGGTTAGCATACGTTAGCATAAGTTAGCTTGACGCTAAGCTACCTAGCAGCGGCCGCAGCGAGCCTGTGTAATGTTTGTTTTTGGCTTCTGACTTACCTCGTAACGTCCTCCATACGTCATCACGAAGCAGATTCAAAAATCCATAAGTTAAACGGCTCAAATTTGAATATTTCCAGCCGTTGGACTCAACGGCAGACGCGTTGGCTTGTTGTCGAAGGAAAAGCACAGGTGCTGCTGATTACACTAACAATGGCGCTGTTGGTTTCAAGTGTACTAAACCAGCCTCCATGCTCCCTACGCACTTCCACTTCCGCCATATTAAGTTCCATTCCAAACCAATTAGCTGGGAGTAGAAATGGATTCTAGAACCCTCCAACAGCGAGTCCGCATCGTGGCTGAATTAACTTAACCAGCTGCACTTACTGGAGTGCAATGCTATTTTGTGTCCGTCATGAAACACGGCTCCACTCCTAGGGTTCCGCGCGGCTACCAGCACAAATATTTATTGTAATCTGCTCAAACTAAGATAGACATTTAATTTTTTTTTCCTACATATTATACCATGACTTTTAAAAATAACAAACTCTACTATTACTTATTTTCCACATACTATAAAATTATTATTTTTTCTACATACTATACTATGACTGTCGAATAAAAGTCATAGTATAGTATGTTGAAAAAATTACATACGTGCATGGTGTTAGCTCACCTGGTAGAGCAGGTGCCTCATGTGCCAAGGTTCAATCTCCACTGGAGCGGCTCAGGGTTCAAATCCAACCCAAGGCACTTTGCTGTAAATGTCATAGTATAGTATGCCACCAAAACGTCACACTCGAAGTGTTTATCTTTACTAAGTGTTTATCTTTATATTTACTAAGTGTTTATCTTTACTAAGTGTTTATATTTATATTTACTAAGTGTTTATCTTTACTAAGTGTTTATTTTTGTATTTTCTAAGTGTTTAAATAAAGTATTTATTTGTATTTACTAAGTGTTTATTTTTGTATTTTCTAAGTGTTTAAATAAAGTGTTTGTATTTACTAAGTGTTGAAGTGTTTCAGACAATTTGATGCAGTTACACTTTTTCCCCAGAACTACACTGAGTCCTCTTACTCATAGATTCTAGAAAAGGGTACTTGTTTATGATCGTAAATGTCATAAACACTTAGAGTGTGATGTTTTGGTGGCATACTATAGTATGCCACCAAAACATCACACTCTAATTGTTTATCTTTACTAAGTGTTTATATGTATTACATATAGTAAGTCTTTTTTTAATTTTTTTTCTAAAAGTTTATTTTACTAAGTCTTTATTTTTATTTGTTTTTACTAAGTGTTTATTTTAGTATTTTCTAAGTGTTTCAATAAAGTTTTGAAATTTTTCTAAGTGTTTCAGACCATTTGTTGCAGTTACACTTTTTCACCAGAAAATGTTAAGATTTCAAGGGTTCCCCTTTCGCCAAAACCAGTAAAGGCTCACATCAGTGAGACTTTTAGTGTTTTGTAATGAACAGGCATCAAAGTTACAGGCTTTACACTTTATTCAACAACAGTACATTTACAAGATAAACAACATTGTGTAGGTGACAGATCAGTTCTAAAAAGACTACAAACAGTGCTGAGTGTAAGTAGCAAAATTTCTGAAACAAAGATTGGCACACACACACATAGTCTATGAAACTTAAGTGGCCATCTTTTCTAAATGTGTATGTTTAAAACAAATTCAGTTTATGTGTTGGTTACAAGAGTTAACTTAGCAAATATGTACAGAGGTTAAACAGTGTTGCTAAGGTAGGCATACTAACTTTACCCAGTCCATGGACGTGAGGTCTTGCAGGTTCTTCTGCTGTGAGGAGACAGACAAAGGGTTTAGGATTAAGACACCATCTTTGTATGAAACCAAGTGGCCATATTGTCTTTGTCATTAAAGATTTTCTGAATAAATATGTTAATGTGTTGTATATGTACAGAGGTGAGTAAGATTACATAAGTTTCAAAGACACCATCTTTGATTCAGCCCTTTTGTTTCTCATCTATGAAACCAAGTAGCAGTCTATGTGTTGTTTTAGAAAAGAGTTAACTTAGCATATATGTACAGAGGTTAGGCCTAGTTACTTTTCCCAGTCCATGGAAGAAAAAGAGATTATCTTTTGAGGTTTAGGAGTAAGACTCCATGCCATATTTGATTCTTGTCTTTGTGAATAAATATGTTTAAAACAAATTCAGTTTATGTGTTGTCTTGCAGAGTAAGACTACATTACATCTTTGTCATTAAAAACTTTCTGAATAAATATGTTTAAAACAAATTCAGTTTATGTGTTGTCTTGCAGGACATACTATACTATGACTTTTTTAAAATGACATGCTATACTATGACTTTTATAAAATTACATACTATACTACGACTTTTTTAAAATGACATACTATACTATGACTTTTTTTTCGACATACTATACTATGACCTTTTTAAAATTACATACTATACAATGACCTTTTTAAAATGACATACTGTACTATGACTTTTTTAAAATTACATACTAAACTATGACTTTTTTTTCTCGATATACTATACTATACTATGTGTTTTAATGACTTACCTGCTCCACCACCACACTCCTTCCTGCAGCCTCAGCTCCTGTGATGCCAACCTCCTGTCTCCACCACTAAGAAGCCAGCACTGGACCCGATAGAGCATTCTCCCTCTGGAAGTCACTCCCCAAACACATCCGAGACTGCATCAACCTGTCCAAATTCAAATCACAAAACAAACATCACCTTTTTACAACCGCTTTTAATGTGTGATTAATGTTGTGTGTTGTATATTGTTACAGTGTTGTTTGCTATGATCATTTTCCTGAGTAAAGTGTTGTTGAGTACCATGAAAAGCTATACTATGTACTTTGACATTTTAATTTTACCACATACTATACTATGACATTCTATGAGTTTTTTCCATATACTATGATGTATTATTTTCCACAAACTAGACTATGACATATTTTTAAAGCATACTATACTATGTCGTATTTTTTCCCATATACTATACTATGACTTTTGTTTTTACCATCTATACTATGAATTTTTTTCCACATACTATACTACGACGTATTTTTAGCGCATACTATACTATGAAGTATTTTTTTTCAGAATACTATACTATGCCATTTTTTTCCACATACGATACTATGATATTTTTATAGCAAACTATACTATGACTTTTTTTTCGACATGCTATAGTATGACTTTTTTTTCCGACATGCTATACTATGACTTTTAAAATGACATACTATACTATGACTTTTTTTTCGACATGCTATACTATGACCTATGTTTAATGCATACTACACTGTGACGCATTTTTTTTTTTACTTACTTTAACTTTTTTTTTCGACATACTATACTATGACTTTTTTTTGACATACTATACTATTAGTCTTTTTTCCACATACTATACTATGACTTTTTTTCCCCACATATTATACTATGACTTTTTTTTCACCACATACCATACAATGACGTATTTTTTACACATACTACAATGTGACGTATTTTTAGCTATACTATGGCTTTTTAAAAATGACATACAATATTATGACTTTTTTAAAATGACATGCTATACTATTACTTTTTTTCCGACATACTATACTATGGCTTTTTTAAAATGACATACTATACTATTGTGGTGCGACGATTCACTCAGCTCACGATACGATACGATACACGATATTGGGTTCACGATCTCGATACGATACGATATTAAAACAACAATTTTAACAAAACATGAATGATGAAAATATATGACTGAAAAAGTAGCCTTTTATTCAAAAGACACAAAATGCAAAACAATGCTATTGTTTGCCCTATAAATCCATTTTTTATGGTATCAGCCCCATAGGAATCTTGTCCTCTGTCCTCCATCAGTCAGTATCAGTCCTTCCTCCTATCCTCAGCTGATGTCACTCACTGCTGCAGGTAACGTTAGGGCTGGCGGGGGGGGGGCTTTGTCTCAGCCAGTTAATCAGTTTACCTGTAAGATACATGACAAACTAACCTAAACAGTTAGTATAGTATATATACACTATAGTTAGTATATTTCTGTTCAGCTGTTCAAGAGTTAAGTCAAAATGGATAAACTTAAGCACTACAAATATGTCTGTTTTTATAAACACACATTGTGGTTGCCCCTAAAAGCACAGCCATGGGGAATGTCTGAGCTCACACCATGTTATGAATAATGAATATCAAAGCAGCATACTGAGGTTTGGTCATCAAGGACATACTGAGTGTCTGCCTGCAGGCTACAGCTTCAATCCAATAAGTGATGTAAGAACCTGCACAATGTGAGCTGTGCAGTGTGGGAAGTTTCAACAGTTTCAACAGGAAACCACAATCAGAAAGCAGAAACACAAGTCATACGGTCTGAGACAAGGTGCTAGGTCTCTGGTGTAAAAAATATCAATCAAGTATCACATAAAACAATCATATAAAAGTCATAGTATAGTATGCCATAAAAAAATAAATCATATAAATGTCATAGTCTAGTATGCCATAAATAAAAAGTCATATAAAAGTCATAGAATAGTATGCCATAAAAAAATAATATAAAGGTCATGGTATAGTATGCCATAAATAAAAAGTCATATATAAGTCATAGTATAGTATGCCGTTAATAAAAAGTCATATAAAAGTTAAAGAATAGTATGCCATAAAAAAATCATATAAATGTCATAGTATAGCATGCCATAAAAAAAATCATATAAAAGTCATAGTATAGTATGCCATAAAACACAAATCATAAAAAAGTCATAGTATAGTATGCCATAAAAAAATCATATAAAAGTCATAGTAAAGTATGCCATAAAAAAATCATACAAAAGTCATAGTATAGTATGCCATAAATAAAAAGTCATATAAAAGTCATAGAATAGTATGCCATAAAAAAAAAGTCATATAAAAGTCATAGAATAGTATGCTATAAAAAAAAAAATCATATAAAAGTCATAGTCTAGTATGCCATTAATAAAGTCATATAAAAGTTAAAGAATAGTATGCCATAAAAAAAACATAGTATAGTATGCCATAAAACACAAATCATAAAAAAGTCAGTATAGTATGCCATAAAAAAATCATATAAGTCATAGTATATTATGCCATAAAAAAATCATACAAAAGTCATAGTTTAGTATGCCATTAAATGTCAGAAAATAATGTCAAAGTTTGTCATAAAAATGTCAAAGAAAGTCATAAACAATCCATAGTAAAGTATGCCATAAAAATGTCATTAAAAACTCATACTAGAATGAAATTTAAAAAAAAAGGCATAGTCATAAAAAATGTGAAAAAAGTCAAGTCTGGTGCCAAACTCAGACGCGCGTACATGAGGTTTAGTTGGTCAAGAACATTGTTAATTCTTTCCTGATAGCACGGTACGATAATATGGTAATAAACTAGCAGCATTTTTATTTTCCGGAAAATCTTGGAAATCATGGCCATCAATTAAAAACAGCCCCATTTTTCTAAATTCCTGAAAAGCTGACAGTGAGGAGATAAAAGGTCTTCCCCTGCCGGCGGTGACAGGCTGCTGTCCGTTCGCCTGCTGTCCTTGTGTCCAAGGTTGAACCTATCAGTCTTGTGAGACGCGGTGAGCTGATAGGTGACTGATGTTTTACCTCAAGAGATGGACAGACGGGCCTGATGGAATAACTCGCTGCTAAATGGACCGGGGAGTTTGCTGGCTCATCTCGGGGCCTCGCTTCACGGCGGACTGTTGTTTTTCCCTCCGCGGTGTTTGCAGAGATGGCTGTTTGACTTTGTACTCTGGCTCTGAAGCACAGATAAGTCACCGCTTTCCCCTGCAGTTATGAATTGGTTGCTTTGAGCTGAGAAAGCAGAAAATCCCGTGATATGATGGGAGGTCAGCAGCCGCTCGTGAACCGTCGTCTGGCGGTTGTCTTGTTTTGATTTACTGGATATTGGAAGCATTTTTCTTCGGATATTGCCTGAGCTACAGTAATACCTGTGCAAAGACTGGCAGTTTAACAAGAGTAAGCTTTGAGCTTTAGGGTTTTCTTCCAAAAGTTATGTCCTTCGTAGTTTAGTTTCAAAGCAGTACAGTAAAAAGGTACATAACTGACATAAAAGGGATCTCTAACAGACAGCAATGCCTCACAATGCAGGATTTTGCTTTTTGATAACTTGGAAAAGACAGCCAATTACTGCCGTACATGCTCATATTTAATGTGTTAGTAGTAGCGCGGTACAAAGCAGGCAATACAATGAGCATGCAGTAAAAACAGTCATACATTTCTCTCTTCACTGCGTGTTTCAATAGAAGGTCTTCTTCTCAAACTGGATATAAAGACAAAACTGAAACAAAAGGAGAGCTCTCTATGTTTTGACTCAAGGCTTTTCTCTGCATCGGGGCTGGTTTAAGTGCAATCTGAAAAGGCACGAAAGGCCCTGATGGTTAATGAAACTCATCATAAACAACCCTGAGAAACACAGTAAAGGGTCATTCGCAAAAACTTTCATGAAAAGCGTCCAAGTCCTTCAGAATCCTGCATAATATTCATCCCACTTACGTCCCAGAATGATCTTTGTATAATCATCATAATTTGTTCTTGGGTTGAATTCAGACATATATTTTCTGCTACTCTTTGTTACTATAGAAACAGTTTCCTGTACAAGGAGAAACGTCTGGCCTTGTCAGGTAATTACACACCGAGGGCAGCTTTCCTTTTATGTTTGTTTCACTCTGCAGGTTGAGGAAATGGAATCAAACTCTAATGGCTGCATGCCTCTGTTGGAAAACTACCCATCAGGTGTGATTAGAGACTTCTGCTGCAAGACTTCTGACAAAAACAGCACAACAATCTCACATTTCTTCTGTACTGAGCTCCTCTCAAACATTTCTGCTTAACTTGAGTTAAAGTTTCAAATCTTCTGGACTCCACAATGCATTTTTTTAACTAGCGCCTTATTATATAGGCTAAATTACATGTGCAAATGATTAAATAAAAATGAGCATGTACTGTTCGTTTTGGCTGAGAGTAATTTAGTCCACTATAGCGTATCGTTAAATTAAGAAGTTATTCAGGGTGCATTACTAAAATCATCAGCAGCTATTATGTGTAAAAATCTGCTGGGGACTAGAAAAGTACACTTTAAACATTTGAAAACAAGCTTTATCATGCTCATTTTCAGGTTCATGTTTGTATTTTGGGTGTACTAGAACATGTTTATATGCTTTAATGTACCTGTATGTCTGAAACAGACATGAAAATCTCATTTTTACAATATGGGACCTTTAAAGTATGTTTCATATGGTTCACTTTTGTTTTTTTAAAGAGACTAACATTTTAGTAATCAGATAACTGTATATATATTCCTAGTGTTAGGAAGTTAAACAGGTCATTATTCCCTCTCTATTATCTATTTTATATTACTGTGAAAACATCTCCTTCAAACAACTGGATTTATTCAAGCTTCCTGCCAAAAAATACATTTTACCTGATTACATCTGAACGCATCATAATAGTGTTAGAATTTACCATCGCCTAATACTCATTTTACTGAGTAGAGCTTACGCACCCTAATGTTCACTCACTGAAGAACTTCCACACCGACGACATGTTGTGTGTATTTGTGTGTGACGTTACTGACTGGTAAGCAAAAATCGGGATCGCAATTAATATTCAATTAATTGTGCAGCCCTAACTTGAATGAGATAATAATACTGATTGCTACCAAGATGGAAATCAGAATCATCATTAGATCACCACCTAATAATCCAGACTGAAAGTAACCAATAGTTACTCCAACAATAAGAGCTGCCAACACTATAATCACAACTGTGCATGCATTTATGAATCTGGATCTGGACCTCACGGGCAATAGACAACGAGAAAGAGGCTTAAGTCTGTCAAACGGGACAAACACTCTGTGGTATGAGGCTGTTGCTTCCTTGTTTGCGTTGAATTAATGAGCTAGATCTCACATTAACAGGCCCTGCTTTGCACAGACAAACAGGACTTAACATACTCCCCCTCTCGACCTCTGACACCACGCCACACCGATACTCAAATTAGGCCTCCGAGACTGAGCAGAGGGGATATTCCCCCGCTTGTTTATCAAACTCTGAATGTACAATAAGCTATGTTGTGTGCTGCTGGCTGTTAAAGGTCTGTTGCCGTCATCACAAACAAGCACATGGTGTCCCTATACAAAACACAGGCATATACACAATGAGGCGAGGGCCCCCAAATCAAGTCCTGCTTAAGGCAGGCCCTGATTTGACTTATTAGCCTACAATAAGCCTATTTGGAGGTTACATCAAGCCAGCTACACACAGCCAGTGTAAGACTGGATGTTGGCTGACTTTGCTTTCAAAATAAAGGCTTCATATTCACAAAATGCAATGTGAATTGAAATGAAACGTAACAAGGGATACTATTCACTGTGGGCAAAGCGGTCTACACTTCTCTACCCCATCTTTGAATGATCTTTAATCACAAGCAACACGGCAAACACACCCAACTTCACTCTCTCTTGGTTCACTTCGGACTCTCGACTCTAAAACAACAGCAGGTAGCAGCCAAAATTACCCTGAGGCAAGGGGGCATGAACAAATTATTTAAATGTAAGTCGACAAACAATATTAGAATAATTATTTTATAAGAATAATAATATTACCATAGCACTAAGAATAAAATGTTAAATATCCTGCAACAGTCTTAAATAATAGAGTGGCACTAATCCACTTGAAATAAATATTTTACCA
The DNA here is from genome assembly GCA_916701645.2 of Sebastolobus alascanus. Classification (NCBI taxonomy): domain Eukaryota; kingdom Metazoa; phylum Chordata; class Actinopteri; order Perciformes; family Sebastidae; genus Sebastolobus; species Sebastolobus alascanus. The sequence continues at coordinate 4,905,701 of CAKAOJ020000086.1, read as the reverse complement.
GTGTATTGTACAGCTTAGTCAAGTAAACCCAACCATAATGTGTACACAATTTCTGCACCCACACTTCATAAATATAAGCTAACTTTATCTCGATCGATCTATCTATCTATCTATCTATCTATCTATCTATATCTCTATCTATCCATATCTATCTCTATATCCATCTATATACCTATAGCTATATATATCTAGTATCTACCTATAGCTATATCTATCTATCTATTCATATAATTATATGCTAACAAATAATAATAAATAATAATCCATACTTCCATATTCTTTTTCGAGTGACTTTATTAATCTGGTAGTTATTTTGAGAATTCACATTTGAGTGTCTGCTGCGAAAAGACTAAAGAAGATGGAGACTTATTGTTTTCATTTTGTTTCTTTGTTTTAATTTTTACAAAATAATGTGTTCGTTAAATTCTTATTTCTTGTTATAAGCTAAACAACAATTTTAATATATTTTTTATTTTTTGCTGCTGATATGCTTTTATTGTGAAAATATAGACAGGATGTATGTTGTCCTGGTGTATTTAGGGAGGGCTGGAGCCCCCAAGTCTAGTCTATAAAAAAAGATGATATTCTCCAAAAGTAGCTCATAATAAATGGTGCAGCTTTGAGGAGCGTCATGTCGTGCTGTGAGGAGACAGCGCGGGGGGGGAGCATCCTCTACAGCATCCTCAAACGAGGCACCCATTGCACCCAGTGCAGCCAGAGCACCCACAGCACCCAGTGCAGCCAGAGCACCCAGTGCACCCAGAGCACCCACTGCACCCAGTGCAGCCAGTGCACCCAGTGCGCCCAGTGCGCGCAGGGAGGCACCCAGTGCACCCAGTGCACCCATTGCGCGCAGGGAGGCACCCAGTTGGAGCCGCCAGCTGCGCACCGGCTCTGCTCCTGCGCGTCCAGGAGGAAACTGGTGGCGATTCGGGCTCCGCAGTTAGTCTTCAAAGCGGCGTCGGAGGTGCTCGTGAAAACTTTCAAGTTCGTGAAAAACGTGCCGTGTTTTCGGGGTTTGCCGGCGGAAGACCAGCTGCGTCTTGTGCGCAACAGCTGGGCGCCGCTGCTGGTTCTGGGCATGGTGCAGGACGCGGTGGACTTCGACACGGTGGAGACGCAGCAGCAGAGTCTGTTGCACAGGATCTTAACGCACAGCGGGGAGCGACAGGTTCAGGACCCCGGGGTGCCCGTCGGTGATGCCGAGGGGATCAAAATGTTTCTGGTGAAGTGCAGAGGACTGAGGATCAGCGTGAAAGAATACGCCTTTCTGAAGGGAGCCATACTCTTCACTCCTGGTAAGAGACAATACTCCACTATGTTTAGTGTTTTTAAAGTGGCAGTAGGCAACAATTTTTTGGCATAATTTGGCAAAAATTCCATAATAAGCTTTCAGCATATTGTAATTCAAGTGTTCTGAGAGAAAACTAGACTTCTGCTCCTCCTCATGTCTCTGTTTTCAGGCTTTAGAAAAATCTAGCCCATGATGGCAGATTTTGAGCAATCACAGGTCATTTCAGAGAGAGAGAGCGTTCCTATTGGCTGTGCTCCGGTCATGTGACCAGAACTTGGCTTCCTTCAACAGATTTTACAATGGCGGCTGGGTCCCAAACTTTCTCATTTTACAGCTAAACAGTAACTACAAGATGATTCTGAGAACATCTGAGGAGAGAAATAGTCATTACAGTAACAGAATATTGATTCATATCACATAACACACATTTAGTCTGTTTAACAATGGATCAGATCATGTCTGTCTCTGTCCTGCAGAGGTGATGGAGCTGGAGTGTCGGGACTACATCCAGGCGCTCCAGAGAGAGGCTGAGCGCGCGCTTTACGAGCACGTGAGAGCGGCGCACCCATGGGTGCACCGGGGCCGGTCCGGCAGACTGCGCGCGGTCCTGCACGCGCTGCGGTCCATGGACCCGGACGCGGTGGCGGGACTCTTCTTCAGACCCGTGACTGGCACGAGCAGCGTCGACGAACACGTGCTCGCTTTGTTTTATGAGCGGTAGAGTTCAGAAGAGTGAAAGACGTTTGGGGACATAAACAATAATTTAATTTAATGTATTTATATACTGTCTATAATTTTATTTGACATTTAAATAATCTACTTCCAGCTTCCATTGATTAGAGCATCACCTGCACATCATGACTTTTTATGTATTTGTGAGGACACTGAGGACTCCAGCCAACCATGATGACATCAATAAAATGACACAATTGCAATAAGAATGACCTCATGGTACTTCATACTACTTCAGTCTGGATTATTAGGTGGTGATCTACATTGATTCTGATTTCCATCTTGGTAGCAATCAGTATTATTATCTCATTCAAGTTAGGGCTGCACAATTACATTATGCATAACAACTGTCAACAAAAGAAATGCTGATTCTGCTGCGATAGGAGTCATTACTCACTTATTTAGCTGATGCATTTACCCAAAACGACGTACAACAAGTGCATTCAACCATGTGGATACAACCCTAAAATTGCAATAATCTTGCAAGTACATCAACTTCATCAAATATGCTTATCAAGTACTAAACAATAAGAGATAGAGAAAGAGTGAGACAAGATGAGACTCTAGAAACAGCAGACTCAATAAGAGCATCACCTCACAGTCAAAATCAATTCACAAGCTTTTCCCATCTCCGATACATCCATCAATTCATGCACCACCCATAGCTTAAAAACATCAAAAATAGCTACAGAGAAAAAAAAATGGCATTCAAGCTTCCATGAAAACGAGACCAAAAGACAACCAGCAAGCGCAATATTAATCAACAAGCATAAACAGCTAGCATGAGATCCCACGTTTGAAAAGTTCAGAAAAGAAAGCAAAACAAAAAAAAGCAGTTCCTACCATTGATAATCACTTTGACTGGCGGAGGCGATCACACCTGTCACTTTCTGAAAATGATAAGCATATGAAAAGTATTAGAACTAGTCCATGTAAAAAATAGAATATAGAGATAGAACATGTCTTTATTTATTTGTTTTACAAGTGAGTTTGAAAAGCTAGAAATCTGAATTCTTGCTCCAGTAATTGTTGGATCAGATGCTGTTTATTGGTAAATGAATCAGTGGTATTAATGAAGCTGCTGCAGATGTGTTGTGGTCACTTCAGGGCTGTAAAATCAAACTTATTGCCCCCTTAAACACTTAGGCTAATGCCTATGATGCCTGCTTGCTTGATGTCATATTTTTCACAGCTCTGCAATTACTTTCTTTTGGGTGTCAATTAAAACATCTGTTAGACCTACATTGTGACAGACCGGTTGTTTGGGCTCCATCTCTCCGTCCTCACAGCTTCACCCATCACTTTCTGAAAAAGATAAGCACATAAAAAGTATTAAAAACAAATACGATGCATACAAACTGTGATAGAAAGTGTCTTTATCCTTTTGTTTTGCAAGCGAGTTTGAAAAGCTAGAAATCTTAATTCTTGCCGCAGTAATTGTTGGATCAGATGCTGTTTATTGGTAAATTAATCAGTGGTATTAATGAAAAATGCTTTTAAGCTCCTGCAGATGTTTTGTGGTCGCTTCAGGGCTGTAAAATCAAACTTATTGGCCCCTTAAACACTTTGCAAGCAGAAATCATAGGCGTAGCACATGCTTGATGTCATATTTTTCACAGCTCTAAAATTACTTTCTCAATACAAATAATAATAGCAATCCAAAGTTCTGGGTGTCAATTAAAACAGCTGTTAGTCAGGCTACATAGCAACCCACCGGTGGTTTGGGCTCCATCTCTCTGTCCTCACAGCTTCAGTAAATACATCTCCACTCAGCAAGGATTCGCCTCGTTTCATTAATACCGTCAGGAGCCTGCCGCTGAGCTGCTTCTCGTCTTCCTCCCCCTCCCAGGTGTCGGAGGACGCTGTTACCTGGGAAATACCAGCCTGAAATTAAACCACATGAAATGATCCTGCAAGATTATCCCTCCTGAGGCAAACGGGACTCTGTGTGTTCATAATGTGAATTAACATTTCGTGCTGAATCACCTCCCATGATGCACACTTATTTCCCATCTTTGTCTTAACTTGAAGATGTGTTCTTTTCTGTGTTATTTAAAGTTCTAATACTGGATGTGATTATAACATGATACGCTGTGCTGAACCACAACACTACTGTCTGTCTCTACAGTGATTCTAGTGACTTGCACACTTTTTTAAAAAACTGCTTTTGATATGCGACAGCTATACCTGTTGAAAAGTGTCCTTTTTATGGCTGCAACTAACAATTGTCATTATCAATTTACCTGTCAATGAAAGCCACCCATCATGGAGTCCAAAGAGGCACCTTTAAAATGCTAAAAAAACAGTCAAAAACACAAAGAGATTCAATTTAGAATGATATAAAATAGAGAAAAGCAGCACATCCTAAGCAAATATTTGCATTCATTCCTTGATAACTGACTTAAGCGTATCAATAAATGACATTACATACAGAAACATTTTAATCACAGTGACACCTTGACATTTCTGGGACTTATTCACTGGAAGCTTTTCAATCTTCCCTCAAGGCAACCATTTCTGCATTGTTAAAAGTCAGGTATTGAAGTCTAAAAGTTACCAACTTCACACAGTATTTCTGCTGCTTGTGACAATGAGTACAGCTTCTGAGCGCGTTCTCTCAGGGCTTTTCTTTCCTCCGGATGCAGCCTTTCAAGGCAGCAATAGACATTTAAGCTTAGCCTTGAGTATTAGCACCGCAATCTTCCAAGCATTTGCATTAAAGGCTTTTTTTTTCTCCTTCCTCTCAGAGTCTAACACCATGCTAAGCTTGTCTCAGATTACTGCAGTTTCCTTTTGGTGCAGGATCTCATATCACAACCAACACAGCCAGAGGGCTTCAACGCTAAATACTCAGAAATACAGACAGATCCTATGTAAAACAAACTCACAGTTCCCACAATTGCACAAATGAACCCTAACCTATAACAATACAATACATAGCCATGTAACCTATAATACATGATTCAAGAGCAGAAAAGTCATTATCAAGTAAAAAATACCAAACATTCACTAGTAATTAAAACTTTGCATTAAACTAAATCAGTTTTAGACTGTTGGTCAAACAAAATAATACATTTGATTGATAACTGTGGTTGTTTTCTAACAATTAATCAGTTAATTTAGATCATAATCAGCAGTTTGAATTGATGATGACAATAAACTTGCAGCTACATGATTCCCTGCCATGTTAGTTTTGACATAACATTTAATGTTATAAGACATTTTAATGGATGTGTCATCAATAAAAGGAGCCACAAAACTTTACAGAATTTCTGACAATAACTGATCTATTGTCTACTAGTTAAATAAGGCATATTTACACCTGTCAGATGATAAAACTTATTGAAATATGTTAATAAATTCTGACACAGGTTAGCCTACTGTAGCAGTGAAACACAAACAGTAGCCTATTAAACAACCTATGATAACTAAGCTGACATATATTGCAACAGAGTAGCAATGAAAAGGACTACAGTGACGTCACCTTGGCTACGTAAGACGTTAGACATCTACGTCATCACGTCGGCACTGGGTTCACACACACCTGAGTCTTGATTAGGTGGAAAACAGCGTCTGTTTTGGTCTTTCCTCAACAGAAAACAAGCTTAATTGTACTGTTTTTTATTGCCAATTAAAGTATTTGCAAGTGTTGACTCTTACCGACTGTGTTTGTTTACAAAATAAGTCGAAAATTAGCGATTTGGTTGCAAAACTCCCAACTTCAGTCTGTTTGTTTTGCAGGTTCAAGCAAACGCAACAAGCCAGAGAACATATTGTAACTATAAGTAAGATTATAAAGTTTCATGCACTTACCTGGTGACATGTTTGAAATTATAATCCAACAATTAGAGAGGATACATGGCCTGAAAACACATCCAGACCTGCTCCGGAACTACAGCCATGATCCGGACATGTTTCTCTACTCTACCCACAAGCCATTGCGAACGCTGCTTGCGTGACAACGTCACCATGATTGTAGTTTTTTTCCCCTTTTGCATGAAAGCAAACAAATGCACCATTATTAAGTTTAATCTTATTACACTGACACTGAAAGGCTATCCCCAGAAAAACATAGAGCTAGGCTATATAAATAAGGTAATTTAGCATGATGGGATGTCTTACTGACAGTATTAAAAACCCAAGCTGTCAATTAGTGCCATTTATTTGTCAAGCGTCAGCTGTAAAATATTGACATACTATAAACTGAGCCAGGGCAGAATAAAATCATTTGTATATATTCCCAAAAATAGAAATATGAGAGGTTAATTTGACTTTAGTTGTGGATCCAAAATGCCATCTCTGATATTAATTTCATATACAGTAACATAACATAGCATATCCTTCATCATGTATTCACTATTATTATTATTATTTATTCTTGTTGTTTTTACGTGTTTTTTTTTTTTTATTCTTGGTTTTATCGCAAATGCACCTTCAGTTGTGGCACCCCCATATGTATAGGAGACTGTGCAATGACAATAAAGGCTATTCTATTCTATTCTATTCTACTATATGCTTGGTCTGTTAATTAGAATAAAAAAAATCGTTGCTCATTTGGGAGCCATAAGAAGTGCTTTGTAAGTAACAGCAGCAGTTTATCTAATGGCAGCCTTACAGGAAAAATGCATAGACCTTCCATTCATCACAATTATAGGTTTCAGATGGCAAAAAGATTTCAACTGGGGGGCAATTTAGAGGAGACGTGTGTGATTTTTATTGTAACTGAGTGATCCACCCATCACCATACTTTCACCATAATGGCTCAAATTGGCTCCTTACCTCCCAGCATGCCTTGGGACTGAGTCAGCTGCAAGGTAAAGTGCGTCCAGCAGGTGACAGCATTTCACTTTGAATTATCCTGAGGTCGCCAGTCTTCTCTGTGCATCTTTTAATTGGAGGACAGATTTCGATATAGCAACTTTTTATTCTGATTATAACATGATCTCACTTGCCTTTTTCTTGATTTGTCCAATTAAGACACAGCAGTGGAGCGGTCTTTCCAGCTGTATCCACGGTGAAATCGATATCCAAGCCCACCGCACAGACGTCGATACTATTGTAAAATAATAAATAATTAAAGATGGGAGCAGGAAGTAGCAGTAAATTGAAGGGCTTGGCAAGTGATCAGTGATCCATGACTTGCATCTTCCACACACACACACACGCCGCATGCACAGGCAATTATGCCGTGCTGAACCATGGAGAGTTCAGAATTACTCCAAAACTGGGTTAACAGCTGCCTGCATCCACTCTCCAAATGCTTTCAGCACACATACACACTTTACCACCACCACCACCACCGCCACCTATCCATGCACAGACAATTGGCCTGGTTCTTCAAGTGGAAGACATGTCACACAGGGCAGAGAGCACACAGCTCCAAGTAACAAGGCCCCGTGGGACATGGAGGTGCATGGTATACCTGCCAGAGTGACTAATACTCTTCACTAGTAAGTGTGTACATGTGTGTGTGCAGGCAGAGGAGGAAACAAAACATCTGTGCATCAGCTTGTGCTCTCACTGCGGTGACTTGTCTCCCCCACGTCACACACTTTTGTTCAGGGAGCTTATTATGTTGTGACACTGTAATGAAGTGATTTCATTTGGGGGGGGGGGGGGCTCAGGAACTCCCCCCTTTTCCACAGACACCATATGGCAAACATCTGGCGGCTCTCTATGTTCACAAAGATGATGTAGCTTCATGTTACAGCCATGGCAGAAACAAACACGACATAGGGAATATCACGCTTTCTCTAGATCAGTGCAAGCAGCAGGATGCAGCTGCTCGACTCTGGGTGTGACTCATCTAGTGTGAAAACTTTGACCTGTGGGGGAAAGATTTCTTTGTATCGCTGATGCATTCTGGGAAGGCTCACTCAGCTGGTCTGCGAGAGAAAAAAGTTATGAGTATGGGTCCACAGTGTGGAGCATAAGCTCAGAATTACTGAGGTATACTCTGTACTGCAGGAATGAGTGCTAAAACCAGGAAATGAGTTAGCATTTTTAGGAAACTCTGGTCTGTACTTGACTGGACTTCCGCCATTTTGGACTGAAAGCGACTAGTAAAACATCCGCCTACAAAGTGCCGTACAAAAGTAAAACAAAATTCTTTCTATTCTATTGTCATAATCTACCGAGATGGCCTGTGTTTAACAATAAAATATTACAAATATAATAAGAGTTTGTCTCTTTGCTTCTATACTCTTTGTTCAGGTGTCGTGTTTTGTTACTTTAATTTAAAGGAATAGTTTGATATCTTGGGAAATACAAAGTGTAAAACCAAAGTGTAAGAACAAGTTGTTCTACCGGGGATAAAGTGCCAGACTATTTCTTGGCCGTGCACGGCTTGTGATGTTGCCAGGCAACCAGTGGAGACTCAAAGTCACTGCATGTGGCCAGGAAGTAATCCAGAAGATTAGACCCCGTAAACTTGCAACTTGAACTTTTACACTTTGTTTTCTGTACGGATTAAATGAAATATAAAGTGTTAATCAGTGAGCTTTAGAGGTGGAGGGACTGCTGACACATCAGCTACTCTCACCTGTAATAGTTTCTAATTTAGCTGAAACCAACAGTTGACACCAAAAAAAAACTTCTCATCATTAAAGGGGAGCATATTGAGGCTAATTCACACTGTCTGGAAGTATTTCCCAGCGTGCTTTTGGTTTTCTCTTTACTCTCCAATGCCGTTGCTTTGATCACAGCAAAATAAGTAAATGGCTACACTATGGGCAGAGCGCTCTGAGGAAGAGGAGGGGGAAAAAAAGGATTGTTTATCTGCCTTGAAGCCCGCTGGAAGAAAAAGGATCCTGTTTTCTAAGAGACACTAGATGTGACAGTTTTACTGAGTAAACTTGCCTGTAGTTTCCAATGGACTAAATGAACTGAAAAGCCAATAGACACAACACAGTCTCTACATCTTTAGTTGTATTCTAGATACATGTTGACGGTTTAAAGTCGTAGGTGTCGTTTATTGGTAAAAACCAACACTAAATTTGGAATATAGTGACAATTTGCATGATCATAAAGTAACAATAACTCTCTGGGAGTCAATCTGTGCCAGCTGTGATTGCAGCCAAAAGTGCACTAAGGTCAAACAACAATCAGGACATTTTTTTTCTCAATGCATCGGCTCTCCTGATTTAGTCTTATTCTAAAATGAGGCCGTGGCTGATTCAGTCTCTGAGTGGAATAAGGAGACGTATTGATTGTTGTTTCAAGGTTTTACGGGAGACGGCAGAGTTATGGCGGTTGGGGCTGAGTCGGCTCCCCGCCAGGAATAAGGGATCCGGGCATCGTCAGCAATCTACGCCGCTGCTCCATAAACATTTTTTTTTCTGCAAACAAATACTCACTCTCTCCACACATACACATACACATACACATACACATACACATACACATACACATACACACACACACACACACACACACACACACACACACACACACACACACACACACACACACACACACACACACACACACACAGCAGAGAGAAATCACATTACCGTAAATGTGGTTTTATTAATAATAACAGTATCTCTTTTTAATGAACATTGCAGATACATAATAGAAAATAAATCAGAAAACAGGAGAGACGTCGTCTCAAGAGTCGTGAAAGTGCCTGGAATAATTCTGTGCTATATATTGTCATTGTTATTCATCATCGTCGTCTTTATCGTCAAAAGCCACGTCGCCGGAACAATTCATCATGAAACAAAAATGGTGTATCGGCCCACTTAGAAAACGTTTGTATTCACGCAGCTTCCCAAAGCAGGAGACGCGCCAGACTCCTGTCAAAATCTCATCGATTCTACGCGTTAACCTCCAGTCAGGATTAGTATTTCTGCTTTGAGAGGCCTTGTGAATAATGACCATTGGTTTCATGGATATGGCTCGATTGTCTTCATCTTTAATCCCGTTATTGTCTTATATTTACACAATGTCTTAGAGCTCACAAATGGTGCTCTTGTAATCTTACTTTTCATAGGAGGGGAAGGTCTGATTGAGGTGGATAAAAACAGGCCTAACAAACTATTAGTTGATTGAAAGATCTCGACTTTGAAACTTAAAAAAGCAACAACACAGGCCTGTTCCGAAATATTCTGTAAAAATAAAATAAAAAACTGAAGACTGCAAGAAGATAAAGGGGGAAAAAAACACACTTTTTCCATATATTGTTTATCACTTTTGCATATTTTATGGCACTAAATGAAACATCTCTGAGATGCTGCAGGTATTTTAGTATGAGGTTAGTTTCTTGAAAAACAAATAATATGGCACAGCTGCAGGAGGAGTTAAGTACACGGGCCGCCTTCTGTGGATATGTGAGTATAGCTCTTGTTTCGCATGATTCGATGAAATCGTACCGATCACGATGGAAGAAAAAAGGACCATTTTGTGACTTTTGCTGTAGCTTGCTTTGGTCTAACTTGCTCTAAGTAGCATTTCTATAGTATAGTTACATATACTCCAGGATTTCATTTGCATTTTTAAAATACATTCTTGTCTCCCGTCAGCATTAATTACATCGTATTTGGAAGGGTTTCATTCTAAAAGGCTACTAGTTTTGAGGAGAATACACCCCATGATGTCAGTAGGTCAAAAATAGAATTGATTACACGTTTAATATTAATAACTAAATAACTCTTTGAAGCTGTTTCGGATGTTTTGAGGCTCACTTTGGAATGAAACTCTTCTACATTATGGTCGTTAGGGGAGAACAGGATTGGTTGTCACATTCATGAGATCTCGCTCCCAAATTTATATATTTATAATAAAACAAGTATTACCATTAAAAAGAATGAAGGTAGAGCTATAGTTTAGTTAGGCTACAACACGTAGTTGTTAGCTTGCTAGTCGCTACCAAAAAATCCTAGTTGGGTATGTTGCCACATTTTCTTCGGGGTTGGTTAAAATTTGTTTTAACGCCACTAATTTCTTTAACGCATAAACGCAACTTGTGATTTTTAGGTTGTAGCGGCTCAGTTTTAAAACTAGAGTGAAGATACTGGTATCATATGAAACTAAAAAAACTAAAGAATCCCTATACCAACCATGTCATACTAGATTGTCGGGAAGGAGGTTAAATAACGTACGCTAAATTTTGTTAATTGATTTCCAATAATAAATATGTACATACATTTGCATAAAGCAGCATATTTGTCCACTCCCACGTTGATAACAGTATTAAATACTTGACAAATCTCCCTTTAAGGTACATTTTGAACAGATAAAAAATGTGTCGATTAAACATTTTAATTGATTGACAGCCCTAATTAAAGGATAAAGAAATGATTTTTCCTGTTTATGTTCTCTCGAGATATAAATCTAAATATCGTAAGGACAATCAACCCCATAGTGTGTGACGACCAACCCCACGATGGGGATGTATTTAACAGTTCATATCTTTTGAACAGAATAAGCTAAATGAGAGTAAGATCACTCCATTTCTACCTGACACTTTAGGCTTCCATTACACAATGAAATTGAATCTATTAAGGATACAGTTTTGGAGGGATTTAAATTAAAGTAAAAAGTGTGACGACCGCCCCCATTCTCCCCTATATTCCTACATCCCGTCCCCAATGCAGTGCCGAGCAGCCGGGGCCGACTCAAGACCAAGACGTGAAAGCCTTACTGTATTCATCCGATAGCTCAAGTCAACTGACAACATTGTTTCCTGTCGACAGGGGGAATGGCAGACAAATAACAGAGCTGTCATTTAAGAGGAAATGAATAACAGAGATACTTGTTTAGCCGTGGACGGCCTTGTTTGGTCCTTCAGAGGAAAACCAGGTAGAGTAAATGCTTCAGGTGACACCGGATGTCATGGCTTTTCCTCTCTCCTCTCCATCTGCACTGACATCGTCGATAGCTCCGTCCTCGTTAAATCAACTGCGACGCCTGCGAAATCAACGAACATAAAAAGCCTGCTGAGCTGCAATCCGTGGTTCTGTTTGAAATGTCAAAACTCCTCTTTTTAACGATGAAAACATTGTTTTTTTCTCTTGCAATATAAGACATTTAGTGAATGACCTATCGATTTTTCGTGAGCTGTGCAGTTCCACATAACAAAACATATTTTATTCCCCCAATTCCTTTCTATCAGAAACTTTATAGCTATAACATCTCTAAGCAAATATCCCTCAGTTACAAAAATAGACTTTTCTTTTTTCATAAAATAATACACATAATTAATTCTCGGTGATATAATCATCTGTTAAGGTAAATAGCAAGGCTGTTTTTTTTTTTTTTTTAAAGTAAATGTGAGAGAAAACAGAGAGATGTGAAGCCTAGCACCATATTCTTCATATCCTCCTTCGTGGATATGACTTTTCCGAAAGCCATCTTTTTCCCTGCGCTCTGGACTCCATGTTTTGCATATTCTGGTTGAGTCCAGATTCTCAACCCTTTTAACAGCAGCCGGCGGAAGCTGAAAACTCCCGGGAATCCCAAACCGAATCGTTCTCCTCTCCTGAAGGCTGCGACTTTTACCCCCCCCCCTCTCGGAAAAAATCCCAAAGCTTTATAAACTACACCAGCCGACAAATTAAGATAAAGGTAACAACGGTTTATCCAAAACATCTCACAGGCCATTGCTTCACTTTTGTACAAACGGAAACAAAAAAAAGTCCCAACTGATGGTAAAACATAAGAAGTCCCAAACACTGATGCTACAAAGAATTAGAAAAACGTATGTACAGGACCCTGTATTCCTTGACTTTCTGGGTAAATGATCATAGGTGTTGGCTTGTGTTACGTGAGTGTTTATACAGGCATACAAAAAAGTTCTCTTTTTTTGTTCAGTTTCAATAAAAGCTCTTATTGGACCAAAACAAAAAAAAATTGCCACCATCTCCATCCCCAGCGCGTCTTGACGCCCTCCCCCTGATGTTTCCTGGTGCAAATTCAACAGCAGCAAGTAGCTTAGTGCCATTCAGGTCCACCTGGCTCCGGTGCGTTCAGGGTCCGAGTGCCAGTGCGTCCTCCCTGTGACGGACATCGTATAGTCTACCCCGCTCGGCGCCGTCTGTCACCAGATCACGCTGGATATACTGGTCTCCCTGGGCAGCAGCGGCAGCATGGCGTTGTTGCCGTGGCCCTCCTCCAGACTCTGCTGGCGTGGCGACTTGGACTGCGGCCGCTGTCCGTTGATGAGCGTCATGGGGATGTTGCAGTAGGTGTGCTGGCTGCCCAGCGTGGAGAGCGGAGGGAGCGGCGGGAGCGTGCCGCCCGGCGGCATGTCGTAGTCGTAGCTACGGTAATAGTGTTTCTGCCTCATCTGGGTGTGGCAAGAGTTGTGGAAGGTGGAGCGCAAGTCTGGGTGCGCCGTCGCCATGGCGGTGGAGGTGGCCGCCGCCATGGAGATGGCCGAGACGGTCTGGAGCTCGCCGAACGGGCCCTGCTCGCTCACGTCCAGCACCTGCTCGTGGGAGATGCTCAGGGGCTCCATGTGCTTGAAGGGCATCTCGTAGAGCAGCTGCTTCCAGAACTTGGAGTTGAGCTTGTTGCTGGTCGGCCCGCGCCACTTGATGACCGTCAGCGTCTTGATGGTGTGCTTGAGGGCCTCCACCTCCTGGTAGTTCATGATGCCGCGCAGCTCGGCGCACTCGATCAGGATGACCTTGATCTCGCCGGTCACCAGCATGTTGCGCAGCCGCGTCTCCAGCTCAAAGATGCTCCACCCCCTCCGCACCACGTAGCTGGGCGTCATGACGATGATGAGGCGCTTGCTCTGGTCCACGCAGCGCGCTACATCCTCGATGTAGGCTGAATACACACACAAAGATAGATAGATAACTTTGCATAAATAGCATTACAAATGAAAACCATATTCTCTACTTGCTTTTATCTATTTTAGATAACTTTATGAGAGTACACAGAGCTTATGGTTGATGAAAATATGATGAAACATATCACACGGGCTATTTGAAGAACTCTCTTGGCCTCATAGCGACGGCTTACTCCCTTTTATCAAAGTTTCAAACAACCAAATCCAATTAACTTTAGACGGAAACGTGATTTTTAAAGGAGGCGTTTAAATTAAACATCTGAGGAATTCTAAAATCGACAGTACCGCTAATTTATTCATGAGGATATTGATACATTAAATGAAGATAAAATAGATATATTCTAACTTAAATAAACATCTCTGCAGCACTTAATAATAAGATGTACAGAATTATAGACAAAAACAAAAGGAAAGGTGGTTTTACTAGAAGATGACAATAAACACAAAACACTCAAAGCCAAGCAACATGTGAACCTACATTTGCGTCTTAAAGGGGAACAACACCTAAATTAAGAATTCCAATATGTTATTTCCATGACCTGGGAAAGTTCATCAAGTTTATTTGTGAACATGAGCTCCTCTCTGTCAAAACCAGAAACCAGAGGAGTAAGTCTCAAACTTGTGATGTCATCGGGTATAAAGTCTGGAGCTGCCCCATAGACAATGAATGGGAGGCTGATTTTACTTTTTATTATACCCAAATGAGCTTTATTCTATTCTATTGCAGAAAATGTACCCATATACTCAGTGGCACTCTGTCAGGGGGTCCGCAAAATAATTAGCTATAAATTATAAAATTGTGCTGTATCATTATAAAGTACATATGTACAGATGGGGACCATCTAAAGTATTTAGGTTGAGAAGTTTTAGAATAAAAATTGTTCCAATGACATCTAAGAGTCCCCTTTAAGGCCCCAAAAATATGCAGTTCCACACTTTATACTTGATGAGATCCCAAGTTTGACTTTTAGCGCTCTAGTTTTTGGATTTAGGAGAGTTGTTCATGTTCACTAATATGTTTTGGACTGTCTTAGACCATAGGAATAACATGTATGAATATTGAAAATGGCCGTAGTTCCCCTTTAACACCTGAAGATAAAATAAATGTGACTTTACAGTAAATAAAGTATTGTATTCACGTCCCTTATGACAGCTGGTTGCGTAATAATGAACACGATGAACACGATGAACAGGGTGTCAGGACGTGTGTGTCTCAGTGTGTGTGTTTTTAGCCTTTCTTGGCAGAGACAAAGGCAGAAACTGCAGGTAGACGGGATTAACTGGGCTTCACTTCCCAATCAAAGCTTACGACTCTCTTGTGTGTGGAGAAAATGTGTTTTTCTTCCTCTCTCTTTCTTTTAGTCAGAGTGTGTGTGTGAATAATATCTCGCTGGTCTTTAAGCAAACAAACGCCACATCTCCTCTCTGTCCTTCCTCTCCATGTCTCTCAGAATGAACTCTGTCTTTCATGTCACGCTCCGCCCGAGGCTTCGCGATGAGAAAGACCTGATTAGAGCAAACTTGGATCTGAAGTCGCCCTTTTACTTCAACATGACAAGTCAATCTCCGTAATTGGTCCTTATGCGGTAATTCGTCACAACGCGTCCCCGGAGCGAAAGCTCCCCAGTAGGGTTCGAGCTTATTCACTTTGGGTTCAAGAAATCTCACGAAAAACAAGTTTTTCTTTTATCTGATCATGAATAAAACAAATGGGAGCTGATAAATGGATACTATATAATTAGCTAATGAGGCGTAGTTTCATTTTATGTTTTGAATTGATTAAGCTGAAAGTAAATATGCCCTCTTGGGGTGCTGTCTGGTAACACTTTATAGCTTTATAGATTACATTTCCTGCTTTCAGAGACCTCACAAGCTTTACAATCAAAGTGGTGCATGTGTAATAATTGATTCCTGTCTACATAAAAACAAACTCAACGCTAAATTACACGAGGCAGAAAATCACTGGTGCCCTGCTCTCTCAATTTTTTATAGAGGGAAAAGTCCATTGTGACTATTCTAAGTAGTACAGTGGTATTAAGGAAGTCTTAGCAAACATAATTAACTACAGATACTACACAGTATTTCTTTTTTTTTTAAATTTAAAGTTGTATTTAGAGCTCATTCCCTATGCTACACAGGTGGAGCTATGGAGGACAAAACCTGCCAAAATAAAAATAAATAGATAAAATAAAATAAAATAAAATAAATAAATAAGAAGCAAATTACAGAAATATCAATTTATATCACATTCAATCAATTAATTAATGCCTACATTTATTTATTTTGAAATGTATCATTTTTGGGACATTTAATGGCATATTTATTTATTTATTGAGTCATTTATTTGTTTATTTTGGCATGTTTCATCCTCCATACTAAACTGGCATATATGTCTGTCAATAAAAAAATGTTGTGGCCATCTTTCCTCCATATTTTATCTCTGACTTCCAACTTCCACGCAGCAGAAATCTGCTAAAATCTAGTTGCTGGCACAATCAGCGACTACAGATTCGGTCCAGCGAAGCCACAGCTACACCCTCAGAGGACGATTGTTGTGACATTTCAGTTACAACAGACCAAAACATCATCAATCGAGAGATTTAAGTCACAAGACTATCAAGACTGATTGTCTTTTTATAGGTTGTGCTTCCACCTGAATTTCATGCGTTTTGAGGCATCAAGATTCCAGGTGGAAAGTGGTCAAAGTATTTGATGTGTGGTTGGTTGGACCATGTGTAGCTATAAAGTTTAGACAAAACAAAACATTTTGAATATATTTATGGGACTGACAGTCTGTTTGAATAGTAACAATAGTATACTGAAACAGTGTGACTTATCCTAAATTCAGGTAAATGCGAGTGAAAAACATTTAATAATTCATGATTTATGAAGGCTTTATAAGTTGTAACTAATGGCCTTATAAATGGTTAAAGAGGACCTATTATGCTTTTGTGCTTTTTCCCTTTCCTTTAGTGTGTTATATAGTTTTTTCGCGCTTGTAAAATATCTGCAAATTTACAAAGCCCAAAGTCCATGCCAAAGGAAGAAACACTGCTCCTGAACTGCCTGAAGCCCCGCCTTTTCTTTCGTAACGTGGTGATGTCACCAAGTAACACGTTTGCATAATACCTGCCTAGCGGCTGGTTTGGCACGTCCTCAAACAGAGCTAGTTAGAGCGGAGCTGGAGCGGAGTCCGAAGAGTTTGGTTCGGTTGACCAATTACAACAGAATGGGCCAGCTGACCAATCAGAGCAGACTGGGCTTTTCGGGAGGGGGCCTTAAAGAGACAGGCGCTAAAACGGAGCGTTTCAAACAGAGGGTGAAAAGAGGTGCTGCAGCAGAGCCGGTATGAGGAAAATAAAGTGTTTTTTTTAACATTAAAGCATGTAAACATGTTCTAGTAGAAACCCAAAATACAAGTATGCACCTAAAAATGAGCATAATAGGTCCTCTTTAATTAACAAATAATCTATTAATACAGTAATGTTGGCTATTACTAACCAGACCATTAACCACTTATAAAGCCAAATTATGAGTGTTACCAAAATGATTTTCTACATTATTGATTGGATGAGAGAATCTGCACCAGTGAGTGTTGGCACGAGCGTTAAAAATCTGGGGAAAAAGTACCTCTAAGTAGTCTTGTGTCATCCTGGAAATGATCATTGGTGAAACCTAAACATAGATATTTACATTCAAAGTAGGATCAAAAGATTTGCAGAAAAGCATATTTAAAAAAAAGAAACAGTTTTGTCAATGTGGGGACATGTGGGCATAAACTGTGTTTCTCCACTGGTGGTCCACTGGCGATTGTAAAACGATGGCCAGTTTATTCCAGTTTAATATGGGACGTAGCATAAAAAAGACAAGGAGAAGCCTTTTATTTTGGTGGCAGGCTCTACTTTTGCTGCCATATTCTAAAAAATACACTATAAGAAATCTATAAGAATGGTTAGGTGTTTAACATGTTAAAAATAATCCAGCATGCTGTGGAATAACTCGTTACTTATCAGCAGCTCAGGAGGAGGATTGTTGACACATGTTAAAACCCCAAATGGCCAAACTGTGTTTATCTATAGCCTTGGATTATGCTTTATTATATCATCTGTTGAGATGCTAATACATTCCCAATGGAAACTAAATGTTTATACACAGACACAATAAGCCAGCGAGCTGTGCCGCCGAGCTGCACTATGGATTCCTCTCAATCCTTGCATTTTTATGCCATCTTTCCCATATTACAACAGTCCCCTTCGCATCGAGCACATAATCACAGCGAGGGATTCAGTTTATAACCTTGGCACAACGCCACCGAGGAGGAGCGTAATTAGTAATGGCGGTATGTGCGGGGAAGACAGGCAGATGCAAGTATTCAAATGGAGGCTAATAGCATAATGATATTATCAAACTCATCTGTGTGATGAGTTAATCAAAGATAAGCACGGGGCATGGTGAGACGCTCCATTAGAAATATACTGTGGCAAAACATGCATTAATATCCATGCATAAAGAGCTTTTGGATTGTACAGCTGACATCATTACACAGCGGCATGCAGAGGTACAGTATGGAGCTGGATCAGGACTTGGACTGTAATAATAGGGTCGGCTCCTTTTCCGCCAATTATGCTATATATATGTAATTCAGGCTATTGTGCTTCCCACAGGCTTTACATTGTGTAGACAATGCACTTTAAATGCCTGCGTACATAAAGAAGCAACTAGTAAATCCAGACATTTTATAGTGAGTATATTTTAGAAATAAAGTGCAGGTTTGCATAATTCACTTTCACAAAGGAAGCCTGAGCAGGTCAGACTGCACTCAACACTTACTGACATGGACAGAGTTCCTAAACTCCTGTGGTGGGAGACGTACTTAGAAAGTTTTGCAATTAAAACTTCCCTCCAATAAAAGTACAGTCGGTTATGTGCATAAAAGGACTCTTCTAAGTGTTATTACAGGTACATTATATTATTGGCTGATGCATTAAAGCTGCATTTGCTAACTTTTTGCAAATATGATAAAAAAAATGTTCTTATAAAACTGTCACTATATCCTGACAGTAGTGCATGAGACAGATAATCTGTGAAAAAAATCAGGTTCCTCTGCCTCCTCCTAGTGACTACTGGCAGGATATAGTGACCGTTTTATAAAAATAACTTTTTATCATATTTGCTCAAAGTTACCAACTGCAGCTTTAAGTGCTGGTAGCAGTTCAATGTTGCGTCTACTGGAGCTGGAGCGCATTTTACTGGCTAGTTTAATCCATAACAATGTACCATATTTTATAAAATTATCAAATAAATGTGTTTAAAAAGTACAATAATCCTGCTAAGAAAGTAGAAGTATAAAGAAGCATAAAATGGGAATAAATGACCTCAAAATATACTTAAGTACATGAGTGGATGTACTTCCACCACTGGTAAACTCATAAGCAAATTCCAATTAAGTTATTTTCAGTCAAGATTTAGCTATTAATATATTCACATGTACTGGCTAAAAATTGCATACTGTAATTATCACACTTTTTCATTACTATTATGAGTGACACATTTCTCAGATTAATTGAGCTGATATCATATTCACTCTTCTTCAAAACTACTTTTGTCGGGTGATTATAATAGATTAATACCAATGTCTTATTGGTTAGTGTCGGATTCATGAAACATGTAATCAGAGGCTCTTCAACCCTGTTTCTTAATATACGGCCTCCCTGCACAGCATGCGTGGGGAGGAACCATTAAAACGGAGCCAGACTAAACTACAAGGGTTCTTCAGAGGCGCTGCTAAGAACACGGGGATACTTTGGAGACCCTAAAAGATTATTGTGATAACATAAAAGTTCCTTGGATAGCCACAAGTCGAACCACTGTTTGGAGGTGTTTTTAGCACTCTATTAGTTACACGACCTGTGATTTTAGTCTCCCGTCACGGGAGATTTTTTTTAAAGCCTGAAAACAGAGCCATGAAGAGGCACAGGAGAGTAGTTTTCTCTCAGAACTCTTGAATTACTGAAAGGTTATTATGAAAATTTTGCCCGATGATGCCAAAAACATCCAGCCTACTGCAGGTTTAAGTGTCTTCACTGTTTTACCATTACTACTAGCCATTCCACGAACCCCCTGGCAACTGCAGAACATAGTGAAAAAACTACTTGCACACTGCTGTCTTTATCTTTGGAAGACCATTTGTGGTCGAAACATTGCCAAGTCCATGCAGAATTAAAGCAGAACTGAGAACAAGATAGCAGTGTGCAGGTACTTTTGGGCTTTATTTGTGCAGCTTACCGAGTTAAAAAGGTATGGATGTGCCTCCTGTAAATTACTCTCTAGCAAACAAGCACCTCTGATGGGGAATCATTACTATTAGGACTGCAAATCTGTTCAGACTTTCTCTCTAATGCTAATGTGATGTCTGCGTTGCCATAACTGCAGCTTTGTCCCCTTTATAAGCTTGAATATGATGCTTATTAAGAGCATATCTTATTGCTAACAAGCAGGTTGTATTCAAGTAAAGAAATAATGCAAAATGACGACGCTCTACTTTTGTTTCCAGAACTGAAGAACCCCTAAATTCCACCTTTCCTACTGATCCACTTCGGCTCAGCCAGCGGTTAGAAGAAGCTCATTTTACAATGATCAGATTAAAGTGATGACGGTCTAGTTACGCCACAACACAAATGCATCACAAACAAGGCATCATCACCACGGCACTGACAACACGAGCAACACCAAGCGACAAAAAAAACATTCGACACAACTTGACATCGCCGCGAGAGAAGAGAGCTTACTTCCTGTGGGGATCAAGTCCCTGTCTGGAATGAAGAGTTTATACCCATAATGCTTCTCCAGCACGTCGGGGAGGATCTCCAGGGCAAAGCGCTCCTCCTCCCGGGTCTCCTGGCTCCACTGGTCCGGGTCCACTTTGGTGTAGGACAGGTAGGCGTCGTAGTCCTTGTTATCTGCAGGTAGAGGGGGGGAGACGGAGATGGCACCAACAGGGTTTGTTAGAGTCTCAGCAAACTGAACAAAACAAAGTCTGCTCCCTTGAATATGTGCATCGCTTCATGCATGGGTATTAAGAAGCTCCCAAAACCACTTTGCTCCAATTAAATGCGTATATGTTTTATGATTTGGACATGTTTCCTGCTTTGGTCAGCGAAGTTATGCGCTGCTATGCCCCAGATGCTCGCAATCTATTTTCATACTGGTGCACAGAGAGCTATTCATTCACTGGGAGACTTCATTGAGACACTGACCTCTGGGCACTTCTGCCCATCTGAGTGCTTTTCATTACAGCTCCGTCCCCACTGACGAATAATGTTACCTTGATAGCTGCTTTGCCCACCGCAGGCAAAACAAATTAGACTCCAGCCTGAGCTAAATGCCCAACATTGCCCGCGAGGCTGACGCATGGCGCGGCTCCATCACCCACATGAAAGCGCTGATTGATGACGGATTTGAAAGGAGCGAGCGGAGAGATGGAAAGTGAGGAGTGAGGGAAGACTTTAATGTTTCTTCTCGAGCTGGAGCACTTCAGCACAATGAGTCAGGAGGGTGGATATGGAAGACATGGAAGTGAGATATCCCAGAGCCTCTGAGTACTACAGGAGATAACAGCCTCTGGTTACTGCAGTAACAACTCAACTCCAATGTTGTGCTCAAATCTAACTGAACAATCAAACCACTTCATCAATTAGTGTGATTTGGTCTTTTTTTTGACATTGCATGGCCACTGTATTAAAGAATGTGGTCACTGGCCTCGTATGTTCCCATACAACGAAACTGCGTTGTCGATTTCGCCTTGAGGGAAACGTGTGTACCCCCGGATTACGTTTGTTTTTGACGTATCACAAATATGTTTCTCATCTAAGTCCATGGAAGTCCACATAGGGAGGAGGTCGGGATGGTGGATTATTTTAATTTACGTAACAAGCATACTTACTTTAAGCCAAACCATAATGGTAAACCTAACCAATCAATTTACAACGTTAACCACGTGTTTAGTTTAATTGAGAATGCAGTTTAGTTGTATGGCAACATCATTTTGTAGGAGGCAGGGTTGCATATTTATGTACTTTTGATCTTGGGCTGTTTTTCATGGTTTTGACTACGCAACTCAGTCTCAGTCTTTGTGCTACAACTTACAATAACATTTTAGACAACTACAACTTTGTGGCGACAGTTAGACATGACAATGCCCCCGTGCACAAAGCCAGGATAGAGGATTGTGTTTCCCTGGTGACTTAAGATAATCTACAGCAAACTGTTTTCAATGGAACAACTTTCTACCAAAGAAATAGTCCCTGTGCATAGAACCGAAGCCATCTGCAAGCCAAACACCACTAGTAGACTGCCAGTTGCGACTG
Organism: Sebastolobus alascanus; assembly: GCA_916701645.2. Classification (NCBI taxonomy): domain Eukaryota; kingdom Metazoa; phylum Chordata; class Actinopteri; order Perciformes; family Sebastidae; genus Sebastolobus; species Sebastolobus alascanus. Next base: position 4,883,512 of record CAKAOJ020000086.1, on the reverse strand, counting down.
CAGTAGATCAGCCACAAGTCAGATACAATGCATGTCATATTCTGGGGTCATATTCATCAGAAGGAAACAAAAATATCAGATTCTATGTGTTTCTTTATTCACTAAAACCTTCATATCTGGGCCACAAAAAGAGGGGGGAATCAGAATTGGGACACTCTGAGCTGCGATGTGAACACAGCCTTTGAGGGGGAAACTCATTAGAGACACAAGCAGGCTTTGGATCTATGAGTTCCTGTCTTCATTATGATTCTGGTCCCTTTGCTTTGTAGAGGCCACCTGCAGCGCTGGTGCCATGAGGTGATGTTTAACCCGTCATAACACCGGAGAAGAAGAGAGCTGAGGATGAGAGAGTCGGGTCGAGAAGAGAGGAAGTTCAAGAGGAGGGATCAATCCTCAGCACAGTATCCCTTTTTTATCTTTTAATATCCTCTCCATTTTACACTCTCTCTGGGCCGTGACACCGTCAACAAGATTCACTCACTTCCCAGTTGGTAATCTTGACATTTGGCACTCGTACATGGCACTACGTAATTAATCAAACTCGTTTTATAACACGCAATTCATTTTACATCAGGGACGCGTAAAAATAATTGAAATGTAACCTCATAATCACTTAGCAGAAATAACTGAGGCTTATATTCTACTTCTCGGTGACATAAATCTCTGTTTTTCTGTGGTAGCATTTAAATGAAAGCTGTGTAGGCAGATCGGGGGCTATTTCCGTGGAGCTGATTCACTCGTCTGTAGTGAGAAAAAGAGAGAGAAGGGAGAGGAAAGAGGGTGAATCTCGAAGGCGGAATGACCCTGCTGTTGCACCTTGAGGAGTCACTCCTTACAAGAAACCGGTGAGGTGTATCTGAGAGCGCAGCACACCTCTGAAAACCGCATCCCAGCACTCCTCCGTCCCACATGCCGACTGCAGAGGAGCTGATGCCCGCCGCGCTCGGAGGGGGGGGGGGGTAATGTATGCATGTGCACAGAGAGCCCACAGTTAGATTGTGAACTCCTGAACTCACGCCGGAGAGCGCCAAGAGAATTGGAGGCGTAATCTCTGGGATATTTCTGGGCTTCATTACATTTAACGGAGAGTAAATTGGAACGTAACACACATACTTAACTCTGAAGTTACAAAAGCACACGGGGCGGACTGCTAATGAGTAGCTGAGTACATTTAAACATTGGCGTTTTGTTTTCCAGAACTAATAACCAGCTACCTGAGGTTATAGAGGGCTGCGACTGATGATTATTTCCATTATCAATTAATTCTTTAGTCAATAGGGTGCCAGAAAAAAAAGTGAGGTAACGCTTCCTGGTTTGCATTTTCTGAATAATTTCCAAGACATTTCCTAGAAAGAATGTAATTTAGAACTAATTATAGGGAAAACAGAGACAGAGTCAAAATTGGTACATTGTTGGTGTTTGACAAGCGATCAAGGTGACGAGTATAATTATATATTAGATTGTCCTGGTTTTGATGATGAGAGATGTCTTTTACATAACAATTGTGATATACTCTTTGAGGGGTTTTTGTGGAATAAAGAGAAGTCTAAAGTTTTAAAGTCCAATTAAAGAGAACCTATTATGCTTTTTCCGTTTCCTTTAGTGTGTTATATTGTTTTTTGTGCATGTAAAATATCTGCAAAGTTACAAAGTCCACGGCAAAGGGAGAAACACTGCTCCTGAAACACCTCGCTTGAAGTCCCGCCTTTTCTTCCAAATACAACAAATACATGATTTACTTGGGTTTAAATGGAACTTTTCTTTCAAGGACGCACATATTTTCCCTACAATTAGAACCAAATAACAAAGTTCAGTCATGCAAACTTCCTAGGGAAATTACCAAACGCCCATCACAACTTCTCAGAGCCCAAGGTGACTCCTTCAAATGTCTTGTTTTGTCCGACCAACAGTCCAGATTTACAAATTTTGAAGATACAGTGTCTATATACTTATCTGTGACGCCCTAACAGAAGCGGTTTAGTGTAAACTCTCCATTCGTCTCCTTTGTTTTTCATTACATTTGACAACATCACTTGACCTTCTGATTACAAACGAGCTCCTTTGTGATGCTTACCTCTGCATCTTAAATATGCAAATTAAACAGGATGCATTACAGTTGCTGCGCGCGAGATGGGGAAACTATTAACGCTCAGTGTCTCCAAACTACACCGAACACAGACGGAGGCCTCATAATTCCACGCCGCGCTGACAACACTGACATTCGTATTTATGGCGGAGCGTTGATGAGTTCCCACCTCCTTGACAAGCTCGCTCGGCTGTTGTCATCATGAAGCCTATTATTGATTCCACTGACACCCACACAATGTGACAACTGAGCGGTCTTTAACTAAATAGCGGCGCTGACAAATAGCTGACAGTCCGTCCTATTGTTACGTAGAGCTTACAATTTTACATCTGGCAGAAGAGGGAGGCAGGCGTTCAATTAGTTCTTCGAGTGGCCACAATGAAACACAAGCACTTTCTTGGCAGTGTGTGCAGATTTATGTTGGGGGGCGGGAGGGCGGGGGGGGGGGGGGAGATCTGTGTGCATCCGAGACACTGGCTTAAGGGCTTTATTTATGAAAACTATGTGTGTGCAACATGCAGCTACTTCTCCCTGTCAGTGCAGCGGTTACCATAGAGATGAGATCTCGGTTAACCACCTCCTGCCAAAGCTTAGCGACTGCTTTGTCTCCACTCAACTGGTTTCCAGTTTATCCTTTCGCTACTCAGTACATCGGGACTGGTGATGACTTGCGAGGTGCAGGTGCGTGCACGTGCGCGCTTGCGAATGTGCGCGCGCCAGAGGTGGCAGTGAAGTGATCTAATCGACCGCGGCGTGGAGGAAAGTATCAAGGGTCTCCCGAGAGCTCCGGAGGCAGCGCGCTGTGTCTTATTGAACCTGATCCCCTTATACTGGAGAACAAATTGAAAATCTGTTTCTCTCTCCAAGCACTCACTCGGGTGGCACAATTAAAGGAGACAATTGCTGTTTGGCATTAAGTTCAAGTCCTGACATTTTTTTTTTTTTTTTTTTTCAACACAACTGCCTCTGGGCCATTCATTATGGCGAAGCTCTGCTTTCCGGGGGCCGAAAGCCCAACACAGCCAGCGGTAATGACTTTCATTGAAATGTCTGATGTAGCAGGCATCACAGTTAAGCAGAGCTGGGAATGTATGAGGAGAGGAGAGGAATGCTTTTTACCTTTTAACGCTCATAACTCTCTCGCTGTCTCTCTTTCCACTACGTACAGTCCCTCAGCCTCTCCGAACTAATCTCATTCCCCCTGAATTCATTGCAGCGCGGGTACTTGAGAGACTCATTACAGGGGAATCAAATTAAAACTTGCTCCTTGTCTCAGTTTGATGCATTCTCAAGACAAGACTCATCCACCAGGCCCAATCACAGGGCTTTTTTTCCTTTTACTATTGCTGATGGGGCCTCAGAGTTAATGCTTTTGTCTGGCACAGGGACTGTGTTTGGATTTGCTTTATAGAGAGTGTTCAGCAGAATATAGTATCCTTTCACTCTTGCACTTGCTTGTGCAGACACATGGGAAACCATCAACAGTAGACACATACATGTGAAGGATAACAAGCCAAATCCTCTTAACTTAAAGGGATGGTTCTGGTGTTTTGAACTGAACTCAAACTGACTATATGGATAAGTAGCTCATACAACCCCTCTTCCAAACACCCAAACTATCCCTTTAAGATTTTCCAAAACTACCACTGCACCAAAAAAAATCCGCCTCCTTATAATTCTGCTCTTTACAATCGTCCAATAAAATTATTGCCTGCGTGAAAGCTTTTCCAGAGCTCTACGAAAATTGCGTCAAAGTATTTCAAACTGCTCATATGCTTGTTAGGGTGCAACAAACAGGGCCAGATTGGAAAGTCTGTTTCTCTGTGTACAGTGGTCTTCTCCTTATTCGCTCCCAACACTATACTGCTGTGTAACAAAACAGGGTTACACTGGATTTAACGAGTGATCAACACAGCACCGTGGACAGTGACTGTGCTGACAGCGGTCTTCGAATGTGGAAGGTCTTTTGAGGCTGCTGCCATTGGAAAAAAATAATCTCTTCTATGATGTGTTTCTCCCAGTATGATTGAAGCCATTGCTGCTTGATTCAAAGGCACCAAAACGACACCAAAACTTGCAAAAATATAAAAAAAATATGGTGTTGACAAATACTGTTAACTAGAACATTTTCGCTGGTTATCCACTGGAATGATAGAAAGAAAACACACGTCAACCAAATGTCCCCTGAAATACAAAGCAGCTGCTGTGTTCACAGTGTTTAAGTGATCAAGGCTTCCTTTTAAAGCCAAACTCGGCAGCTTTTGCCTGTCGGCGGCTCTGAAACGCAGCGAGAGGGAACCGTTTGATAACCTGAACTTCATTACCCAGAAGTCATGTGTTGTGATGTCAGGAAACAAAACCCAGCGTGAAAGTTTCTCACAAGGCTGGCTTGCGATTCGTTTTTACAAGGATGCAAATACGAAAAGAAAAGGCACATCAAAGGCTTGAGTTGCTCGCTGCTGTTTAGGAGACAGTTTACAGAATATTTTTGCATAAAAGTTTTGATTTAGCTCAGCGGGTTGAGAAGATTCCCTGAAATCGGCGACAGAGTTTTTGGAACTATGGGAGGCTCTTTTCTGCGTCATTTAGACTGATAAAACAGGTGCATATTTACATAAAAACAGAGCCCCATGCAGCTTTAAGATATGAAAAATAGCCCAGGTGTTTTCTGAGTAAAAATAAATGCAGAGCAGCGCTGATACTGCTCAGGTTAGGGATTTAATTCCTACTGAGGAAACAAAGGATGCTTTCACAGCAGAGGAAGGCGCTTTGGAAATCACCCACTGAACAGAAAACACTGCGGTATCACAGATTACGGAGGATTATTATATAACGGTGTGAAGGAAAATTAAGTTTTTATCTCATCTTACCTCCATCTATATCCTCGCTGCCAAAGTGGTTCCTGTAGAAGAGCATGAGCTCAATCCTGTAGCACTTGTACAGCGTCACCAGGAAGATGAGCAGCATCAGGATGGCTCCCAGACCTCCGGCCAGCTCCACCGTGTACATCAGCTCTGCTAATGTGGCAAACACAGTGAGAGAGAGGGAGTTTAATAACTAAACTAAGAAAACAAGCACTCTGGAATAGTTTAAAGGGGACATATCATGCTCAGTTTCAGGTTCATACTTGTATTTGGGGTTTCTACCAGAATGTTTACATGCTTTAATGCTCAATAAACACATCAGTCTCCGATGCCGAGGGGCACTGACCAAACGGCGGTATTCGACGAATTGAAAGTGAGAATGTTTTGACTCCAAATACCCAAATTTATGCGCACAAGCACCGAAAAAGTGAGTTTTTCATGATAAATCCCCTTTAAGTGCCAGATGACTTGCCATCACATAAAGCCCTGAGTATGAAAAAGGGTCGATATGAGCTGTGATTTGTCAGATTCTCCTGAGATGTCCCTGTCTTTCCTGGACTCGATAGAACTGCAACTCATTTCTGAAAAAGACAAAAAAAAAAAATGCAGACGATGTCTTTGTATTTGATGTCTCTCCACTTGTCTGCGATCAATTCCCTTATTTCTCTTGAAAGAGTCTCGGATCACAACGCTGTACTTTTACACCGGCGTGGATAGAGCTGTCTCCAGCCATCCATTATCTAATGTCAAGATTTTTACTATTTATGATTTAGTTTTTTATCTTTTGAATATTTCAGGAAAAAAAAAGCAAGTGTACAAAATTTGATTTAAAATCGTTACATTTATAGGCACTTTAGTTTGGTTGAATAGAGTGAAAGATGGACCCTTTTTACTGTCACATTTCTCATTTTAATGTTTATCTGATCTTACTGCAGACATTTGATGCTGTGAGGCTATATTTATTCTCTTCTTAGATTCTACAAAATGTCAGAAAGTTACACATCACTATCTTCCCCTCCATCTTATTTCTCTGCTCTCAAAGTTGGCGTGCATCCACAGAGCCCGGAATCTAACCGCCGAACATCAATACACGTGAAATAATACATGATGCAGTCATGATGGATGAGAAAAGTTGCGCTAGCTATTTATGATTCTACCTCCACATTTGTTTGAAAACGGCATCTCCTGCGGCTGTGTTAGCTTTTCTTACTTTTCCTCTCCATCTTTTCATGTTGCTTATATTCTCATTGTGACACATAACTCTAACCGGAATGAAAGTACAACCACTTCTACACCTGACACTTAACGCCTCGTAACTTGATTGGATAATAAAAAAAAAAAAAATCACATCAAGGCTCGACAATATAGCGTATGACAGATCAGACCGCCGCACTTATGAAGATTGGTTATACATGTGTGTGCGGCTGCAGAGAGGTGCGAGGGCGAGGAAAAAAAGCGCCCGGAGCGGTCCGCTCTCCCCGCCATCCGTCATCACTGCGGGCTGAACTCATGAAAAGCATCAGTGGAAGCTTAATTCACGCAGCTGCAGGACTTCACTGTTGATATTTCAGTTTTACGCTCACATTATTCTAAATTGTGTAAGGACAGAATATCAAGCAAGACTAGTGGTGTTATTCAGGGGGATGAAAGGTGATATTTTACACTACAGGACAACGGACTCCATTAAGCGCCACGGTCCAGCGACTCGCCTTGAAAAACCAAGTCGTTTGCTTCGTCTTTTCACGATCTTGTCTCTTTTTCAAGGCTTTTCTCAGTGTTTTCTGTCGGATATCACTCCATCTTTGGCAGTTCAACATTTCCTCTTGGCTACGCCTCGCAAAATCTGGGTGGTCAGCCTTCATTGGCTGACTAATGGACAACAGTAAAAAGGCTGGGATCGCCGAGCGCGCACACATAAACATGGACGGTGAGGACTAGCGTGCATCACCATCGCCATCTCCATCCATCACCGACGCGCGTTTAACCTCGTTGGTGTGCGCGATGCCCATTCCACTGCGGCGGCCATCAGGCTGACAGCTCCCATGATGAAGGATGATGTTCCGGAGAGCTAACGAGCGCGGACCCCGCGCCGCTTCATCACGCCTGTCTGGAGCGACGACCTTCAGGCAAACTTACGGACGCAAACAAGAGAGCAAACAAACACAGGTTGCACCGCTGACTTCCTCCTCCCGTCTCAATCCTGAATTAGTTTACTTTTCTGTTGCGGCTAACAAGCACTGCGAGAAGATGGATCCAAGCCGCTTCCTCTTCGCCGCCCTCTCCACCTCCGCCCTGCCCTCTCGCCTCAGTGAACACTCCTCAGATATCTGGACGGTGTAACGAGCCAGCTGCTCCTCCACCGCGCGGAGATTACAGCGGACGAGGCCAATTCTTCTCCGCCTGGCGTCCATATTGTTGCGGCGCTGCAGTGGGACGGATTAAGACAAATTAGCTCCTCACGACTAGAAGGCCGGATTTGATGGAGCCACATGGCATCAGGCGATTCATCAGCCCGCTTTTCTCCCCCTATAACTGCATCTCTCTCTCTGCTGTCGAGGGAGAGGGATGAAAAGAAAGAAGAGAGTGGGGGTTGGATGGTGAAATAAAACAGAGGAGAGCAGCTGTGCGAACGGTGAAAGCTGAGTCTGCTGCTTCTCATGTTCGCAAATCAAGAATCTAGATGTTAGTTAGTTATATAGAGTATACGCATCTGTCGACTAGATGCTGCTGCTGCTGCTGCTGTGAGATAAAAAATTTATCTGAGGATGTGGAAAAAAAAAAGTTAGCCAGGAGGACTCCTCAACTTCTTCACGACAAGAAGTTGTAAAAGAAAGCGAAGACATATTCTGCTTGATGATGCGCTGAGCAAATTCATTTGGAGCATCGTGCTGGTTTCACGGCTTCAAGAGACGAGCGAGGAAAACTCTGACGCGTTTTGAAAGGCGGCGTAAGCACCGACTGGCCTTGCGCTGCGCCGCACTACACCATGGATGCAGCGAATAAAAAAACACGGGCCGATTTCTCGTGGACCCGCAATCCTGCGAGGACCGGGCTAATCTTCTCCGGTTTATTCTGAGATTCGACTGTGCGGCATAAACCCCTTTAATATAGCAAATGGAGGGGAACTGGGCTGCCATCAAAGCTGGATCCAAAGCTGCGAGCTTAAAAGAGAGGAAAAATATCTATGTAAATGTATTCAACGCTGACAACTTTAAGGCTGTAGAGACCCCCCAAGCCTCGCTAAAAAATAAAAATTATATAACCACACTGGAAAGTGTGCATCTCTGTTTGAAATCATCGCGGAATCAACTTTCAAACAGTCATCCTCAGTGAGGCGAAATCAGAGGGAAAAACTCAAAAATGTTTGCTTGAATAAAAAGACAAGGAGGCGGGGGAGAGGCAACAGTAGTCAGTGATGAAAGATGAGAAAAGAAGTCTGAGTGAGAGTTCGGCGATCAAAGGAGGATTTGTGTGCGAGTGTGTTTGTGATGGGGAGGTCATTGCCAGACAGTCAAACAGCTTGTCTGGCATCACAACACCGAAGGCTGACTCTCTCCAAAAGCGATTTTTCTTTCTCTTCAAACTAATGCTTCCCCTAGCTGAGGTGGATGTACAGGCTCTCTGCACTATCTACAATACTGTCCCATTTCTTTTCCTCCCCGAGGCGAGAAACAACTGGTCAATTCCCTGAGTCCCGCTAGTTGTTCTTCTTTGTACTCGGTAAATTGCTGCGAAGAGATTCACTCTATTGTCAGAGCGAAGACTGTGGTATTAAATGGTGTTTTTCACCTCCAAAGCTGTAACATGCCATTATTAAATCTCAAGGCTTCTCTATCCCTCTGCTAGATTCATGGTTTAATACTGTATATGCTTTAAAAAGGGAAGCCAATGCAGAAGTGCCTTAAACCTGCAGGGGGCGACTCCTCTGGTTTCTAAAAGAAGTCTGATTGTATAGAAGTCTATGAGAAAATGAGCCTACTTCTCACTTGATTTATTACCTCAGTAAACATTGTAAACATGAGTTTATGGTCTCAATCACTAGTTTCAAGTCTTCTTCAATACAGCATGATGTTCATTTAGTAAATTATGGTCCCATTTAGAGTCAAATAGACCATAAAGCAGGGGATGCTTTAGGGCGGGGCTACCTTGTGATTGACAGGTCGCTATCACAGCTATCACTTGAAGCTTCAAAACAGCAGTCCACAAACCAGTGGGTGACGTTACGGTGACTACGACTACTTCTTTACAACCTATGGTTTTAAAAAACTTTATTTTTTTCATCTTACAAATGATGCTTGTCTGTGTGCTCGCCTCACCTTTCTTGGTGAGCTGGATGTTGGCCTGCCGCCGCCCGTTGGCGTTCTCCACGTAGCAGGAGTAGTTGCCCAGGTCGCTCTCCTCCAGGGAGTCGATGGTCAGAGAGATGGAAACCTCCTGCTCCCCCAGGTGCTCCCGGATTGTCCTGCAGGGGGGGGGGGGCGGCAAAAAGCACAGAGAGGGGAAGCATTGAAGAGGACATTACCAACATTATCAATGAGGACCTTTTTATTACCTGAAAGTGAATTAATTTAATTCAGAGTGAAAGAGTCAGCCCTTCATTTCCCCTTTATTAGTGTAAAGAAATACACGCAGAAAGTGTTTGCCTGGTTCGACAAAGTAGATATTGCAGACTTTTTGAGCTGTAACCTTTTTTTGGACCCAGACAGATCACTGAACTTTTGTGGTGTTAATGCACGGAGGATTCAGTGTTTGAGCCAGAGTCAAGTTTTGAACATGGAGTTTTCTGATGATGGACAGCGACCATCAATTAATCAGGAAGGACCGACTGATGTATCGCTGTCTGCCCAAAACTTTTTACAAGTTTATGACTCATGGTAGGTGAAACGAAACCAACATGCTGTACGAGCAGTTTGGTCAAATTTGAACACCAACACGACTTCAAACGTGTTCCCAAACGGAGTCCAGCCGCCTCATTACTGACTGTGAGGTGTACATCAAAGCGGCCTCTGCGGTAGTAGTCTCCGTTTAAGAAGTCGGATTTGGGATGAAAAATCAGAACATCAGAGAACATGCAGAGCTGAGGTTTTTTAATTTTGTAGTCCCGATGTTTGCAGCTATGCTCTGTGACTTCCAAATAACAATGTCAAATCAAATGTTCTGAATCTGTACCCAAAAAATAGAAATGATAAAAAAAAAAAAACAACTGGAAAACAATAACTCTAGACTGCAGGCAGTCAAAAAGTCATAAGTAGAGTATTGACTCTTTAATAAAATATGGATTTTTCTGACAAAAAAGTTTGCCCCGAGGAAATTTGAGTTGTGTCTACAGCATGCATCCTAAAATCCATAAATCATGACCTTGGAATTATAAGCTTCCATTTGGGCGGAGTGCAATTTTGAGACACTGACACAGAGCTGACATTTTCTGGGTAAAACTACTATGCACTTTATACCTTTACACCCGTCCTACCCATAAATATGCAGATATCTACATCAGACAGAACCTTAAATTTAATACCAAGCTCTATAATCTGACATTTGTGGCAGCTTTTATTTTCCAGAGGTAACTTTTTTATAGTTCATCAATAAAACAAAAGGTAGGAGGTGGCAGTCCGTGACTGACAAGAAGCCTGCATCGTATGAGTCATGACAGATTTCCCCCCATGAAAAATACTCTCCGAGGTTCTTGATGATAACTGGTTGTGACATGTTGCTACGGGGACAATAGTGTGACTGTCATGATGCACTACGGCGCCGACCTATCACAAAACATTTTGCCACGAGGGTTAGCGAGAGGAGATAAAAAGCTCTTTTGATGTTTTTGTTGCGTAGAATTCAGCCATTTTCCAGAAATCTATACACTTCAACAACAACAACACATGCAAAAGACTAGAAGCTTTGACTATTTGAAGACACTATGACACTTGGAAGCCTATTTGTCTTAACTGGACACTTGGCAGGATGTTGTGTTCATTAGCAAAAAATGGATTTTAGCAGCCTCCTCTTCATTATCAGTGTCTTCCTTCATTTGAATAAGCAGGAAGAATAGCACCAAGCTGTAGCTAACTGGCTTGCTAATATTCCCTCAGTGACAATGCTAACATGCTGTTTCTTTCTGCAATATGGGAAAATGTAATCAAGTTGGTAAAATCATTTAACGCGAGGAAGGAACTGCGTCCAACACGATGACGCATTTCCTAAAGGCTGTAAAAGGAATGACGTTCCCAGTCATAGTCGGAACGCCCCAGTGATCATGATGAATCAGCCAATGCAAAGAAAGTCCAACAAAAACAACCATAAAACAAACTATAAAACAGCATTCGTAACAAACTATCATGACAAGAAGAGAACACAGGACCACAATGATGGTTAAAAGAGCTGTATCTGTCCCGCTGGGTTGCTGTGCAAAAGGAGGAATGATATACGAGCAGATAGGCTTTTTAAGGTTACAAAAATTGCAGCTATTTCAAAGCCCCGTTTAATGATGCATGGGGCTAATAGTGCGAAAAGGTACAAGGCCACTTGGGCATTCGTCTGCCGTCTGCCGCGGGGCATCTGAATATGAAAACTCATCTAATTCTCGCTGATCAATGAGAGGACTGAACAGAGCAGATTGTGAAGTGCGGGGGAGATAAAGACAAACTACAATACAACCACTGCTGCCATGGCAATATCTCACATTAGCTTTACAAAGTGCTGCTAATAATTGGTATCCCACATAGAAAATATCACACTCACGGTGAAATTTCTTTTATTGACCATTCACAATGAAGAACCATTAAAGGTAATTATTTTGTAGCTACACGGACTAGCTGCTTCATAAAAACTAATTATGAAGCAGTACTTTTTAAGCTTCTGCAGGAAAGCACAAAAGTTACTACCTGAGGCTTGTGTGAGGGAAATTAATTTAGCCTTTTCTCTTAATTCCTGCGAGGTTTTCCAACACTCATCCTTCTCCATTGTGCGCCCAGTCAGGCAGAGACACGGGGCTCCACAAGGTTGGGATATAGATCCATGCTGATGGCTTTTTAAAGAGGTGGCACCCATGTGTGACTCAACATAGACTGAGCTGAAACACTGTGGGTGTTGGCAAAGACGAAAAAAAAATCAATCTTTGTTTACAAAAAGGCTCCATCATAATTGTTAGTGAAAGTTTTGAGTGGAGGAATATCTGTGTTTGTGAGGATTTATGTTTGTGAGAGAGATAAGGATTCTAGGAGCTATGAGGCATGAACATCTGGAAGCTGGTGTGTATAAGAGGTAAACTGAGACAACGCAATGACTCACTGAGAAGGTAAAACATCTCAGGGTCATCTCGAAAATCATCTTGGAGTTTGGTTTTGTGGCGTTTCATATGGTAAAACAACCAAAGACCAATGTCACTGTAAATCCTTTGGTGTAAAAGATGTTTTCTAATATGGGCACAGCCCAGTAAACCAGTCCACGGCTTCACCTAAAAGCTGTGTTATTCAGTATATTACCGAGTACAATCTCTCCAAGCAGCCTCAATGTGACACCTGAACTTTTGAACTCGGCCATGTTGTCATGCTTTGCTGTATTTCTAAATGCCTCACTGGCTGTTGCTCCATAAAATGTTTTTCCCACTGTCTGCATCTCTCCTGACTTCAACCCAAAGGTAGATATGAATTAGATCAGAGCAGATGCTGTTAAACTTGAAATGTGAAATTGTACACAATGACAGATCACCCAATAGGCATCAGCTTGGAGTTGGCAAGCTGGCAAGTGACTTGTCAGTCTTTACTTGACTTGGGACTTCAGTGCAAAGACTTGAGGCTTACTTGTGTCTTGCAAAACAATGACTTGGTCCCACCTCTGATACACAGTAAACTACTCTTACTGCTTAACACAATACAGGTGTTCAATGACTAAGGCCATGTGTCTCACTTTAAAAAAGCAGACTGCCTGATTTCAAGCATTCTTGGATCTTCCAGCGGTCCTGATTGCATGATTACATTTATCTTCTGACCTTCACTTAAGTTTTCTGTTGGCAATATATATCTGGTGGAGATGATCCAATGGAAGCTCTGTAGCCTAAGGGGACTTAGTGCGTATGGTGGACTCTGACCCAGAAAACGTAGAAGGGAATATATCCTTGCATCAGCCTGAAAATGCAGGAACAAGCCCTCGAGGAGTTGGACAAAGTTGATTTATAAAAGGATGTCTGGACTGCTGTGCTTACCCTGTTGCTCTGTGACCCTGACGGATGAATCTGGAAAATGGGCGTGCTGAGGCTTCCTTTTGTTGCTTAGGGTAAAGGTTAGCTGCTATGTGGGAAAATTGTGTAAACAGAATATAGTGGAGTAAGAGAGACTACAGGTATCTGTTTCTTAACTTGTAACAAATGAGAATTGTTTTTGTTGTAAAGGTTCAGCATTTGGGAAATACTCTTACTCACTTAAAGTTAGATGAGAAGATCGATACGACTCTTATGTCTGTACGGAGAATATGGCTGGTTAGCTTAGCTTATCATAAAGACTAAAAACAGGAAGAAACAGCTAGCTTGGCTCTGTCTGTCTCCTTTGTTTAATCCTTAAAAAAAACAAAAGTGGAAAAGCGACAAATTACATGTTACCACCAGGCAGGTATTATGCAAATGTGTTACTTGGTGACATCACCACGTTACAGAAGAAAAGGCGGGACTTCAAACGAGGCGTTTCAGGCAGGTCAGGAGTGGTGTTTCTGTGGGGGAGAGTAAGTCCCTTTAACGTGGACTTTGGGCTTTATAACTTTGCAGACCTTTTACATGCACAAAAAATATATATAGCACATTAAAGGAAAGGGAAAAAGCACAAAAGCTCCTCTTTAAGCTGCCGGCTCCACTTTCATATTTACCGTACAGACATAAGAGTCGTATTTATCATCTCATCTAACCCTCTGAAAGAAAGGAAATAAGCATATTTCACAAAATAATGCTGATAAATGGGCAATGACCCTTTAAGACTTCTTTCACTCCTGCAAAGAGTGTCTCCATTAAACCACCAAATCCAACATGTAAAAACCTCAATAGGCGTATATGATTGTTTGCCTGGCATCAATGTCAGACTAAAAAAAGACGCACAAGGTTTGCAGCGCTAACAGGCAGTGGAAGCATTGCTGGACTCTGATTTCCCATGAACATATCGGTATATCTGAGTATTAATCAGAGTTAAATCTCATACTTGAACTGCTGCTCAAAAGGGTGCTGCATGCCCCGTGCAACCAGGGCCTGAAACCTCTTCTGGTTTTTAAACTACAGCAGCTATCTCTGTATGAAGTCGTGTTCCGCAAGACACAAAAATGTTTTTTATATCAACCCCGGCATCTCGGTGGTGAAACATTGTGCCAAAAGCTCCATTTCATGTATTACAGGCCGCCCTTCGGGGAATACTCCTGTGTGATTAATTTACATTTCAAAGCTTAAAAGCTCACGGAACGATGTCAGGGGGTGGGTTTTGAAGTGGTGCACATTCAAAACGGGAACAAAAAAAACTAAAATAAATAACAGGGAGACAGCATCACGCGGTGGCACACAACAAAAATATGCACTTGAATGTGCTCGAACTGTGGGCGCCCACATAAACACACTCAAAGTAGCTCAGGGTCAGCGTTTTGATCTCTTGGCTTGTTACCTCATCTGACTATCATATGAAAGCCGGGTTTCCAACACTTCTCAGTGTTCTTCATCTTTATTATACCACCTACCCAATGCCGCCACCTGCCCCCCCCCCCCATCTCCACCTCCACCGCCCCCCTAAGTATTGTAGGGTCTAATTGGCCCGGTGTCCTTCACAACGGAGAGCGGCGCTGAGAGCTGGACGGAATGTGCTAGAAGGCTAATAGAGACATCTCGAAATGCCAGGTCACCGGCTGGGCCGCTAGCTCTCCCCCCGGCCTTGTCACGCTGCTTACAGTTAACCTTTTCATCAGACGGCGTTTGTCGACAACAGGGGTTTTCTAGTCATGCGTCGGGTCCGTCAAAGGAGTACAGTGGGGCGGGACACGAAAGGATGTGTGAATGTGTGTATTTCAGTGCAGGCACACCAGCAAAAATGTCTATCTGAACAAATAATTAGTTTGATAATTAAGCTTAACGGTGCACGAATTATTCCTTTAAGGTGCAATGTGTAAGATATGGTCAGAATGTTAGTTTGAAACATTCAAAAAATGGCATTATCAACATGCGTGTGAAGAGGTTACAGTGTTTACATCTATTGTGTTGCAGAGAAATCTACTGAAATTAGCATGTTAACCAGCTAACCCTATCACTTCATACATATGTATGAATTTATTTTGGATTGCATGCATTTAGTTTCATTTTTGCGTCCAATTTTAGCAGTTTTCTTGTCAACTAAACTTAAAGAAGTTGAATATTTCATCTCATTTTTAGTTTGTAACTTTACATTTTTATTGTTCTCTCCTATCTCACCAGATCGGCGCGATGTGCTCGTATATATCACTTACAAAAACGGCAAACTGCCTTCGAATCGTCCCCCGCTTGAGGGCGAATCCAATTTAAAAAGAAGCCCCAAAAAATATGACCCGCAACGACCAATCTTTGAATGTGACTTTTCAGGAAAACAAGCCCAAAGTCACTTCAGCATTCGTTCTCCTCTCAGTCCGTATGCGTTTTGTTTATTGGATAAAATCCGACAACTCGCACATTGCTCCTTTAAAACTACTACCCCATACTAGTAGTACATGGGATACCACTAAACAGGGAACCGTTTCTTATGATTTTGTTTCCTTAGTTGTTAAATTGGATACACTTCCCTTCTTCCATCCTATTTTCTGGAATCCCTGCTGATAACAGCGGTGTAAAAAACAAAAAAACAAAATCCCACCTTCACTGCTAAAACTCAATGAAAGATTATTCATCGCTCACTTTTTTGTAACAACATCTGGGAGACGGTGGCCACCCCGCTGCACAAATACATGCCGTTCAGTTACTTAATGCTAATTCGGAAGCAACACCTTCCACCATCCCACTCGGATGTCTGTCAAGATATGTTTTTTGTTGATTTTATTCAATTTTTGATAGTTTCTAATCCTCTTTTCTTCCTCGTCTTCGCCGTGCTCCCACTTCATCTGACAATCTGATCATAATCGAACTGTCTGTGTGCATAAAAGTGAAATATAATGGAGAATAAATAGCGCTTGTACTCGTATCTACTACTGACAGGAGTATCTCCATTGTCTCACACACGTTGTGTATTAGCAGACTAAGGAGTCCTGTATTGAAGATGATGATTGATTATCTCTCCAAGGAGGAAGATGAGCACTCGACTCTAGCTTTGATTGACCTTCACTGCCTGAGGATCAGCTCATCATCTAGAAAAGCAATGTGGGTGAGGTACGCTGTCAGTGTATTGTTCTGCTTTTGTCAGTCAACGTCCATATATCAAGTGTTGTCAAGCTAAAACAACATTTTGTCTTTCTCTTCTTCCACTTCTTCCAATATGACCTGAATGCAGCCAAAACATCAACTTGTTATTCGGTCAAATGCTACATGCAAAGTTATAATAACCTGAAGCTGTTTTTGTACAGTCTGGCCACTCTGGTTCAACTTCTCTAGACTTTATTTTTACACCAAGCACTGCTGTTTCAACCAGAAATGAAAAATCCAAGTAAATGCTTCCTGACATAAAGCTCGTTACATGTGAAGGCATTACGTAATTAAAAAAAAGTGGAATATGTAACAGGCACTGAGAAAAAATATGGAATTAAATTAGGTAAATTAAAGCTCCTGAATGCGAGATTGGGAGCATTATTGCCTCTGCACGGCTCTCAACATGGCAAGGAGAGCTCCAATTAGATGACAATGTTGGATGGTCAGCCAGCTTCAGGCGGTACGTGTGTCCGGCCGCCAGCTTTTCACCTGACTTTGGCGTAAACAGACCTCTGTTTCCTGATATGAGCGTGAGCCAAAAGACGGAGGTCACCCAAATGGAAAAGGAGGCCAACACAGACGTTTAATTGGACTTTCCATCTGCTGTGCTGCTCTGCTATTAATGCCTATTTCAGTGCAAAGTCATCTCTGATGGAGCAGTACCTGAACCGTGCATATATATTGTGCGTGATAAAGAATGCATAGCTATCTCCATTATTAAACAGCCGCATAAAACATTCATGGGTATCATTTAAACGGTAGCTCGGTCGTGAATGGTTCCTTTTATTGTTCCGCGTGTTGATGTGTGGTCCCGCGGTTGTGGTAACTGGGTTTAAATAGGTGTTTACCAGTTCAGCCTCAGGGTCCTTTCGAAGAGATTAACTGTACCTCATGAATTTGTTATGATATGTTGCTCAAGCTCCGTTGTAATATTAACTGGGACGGATAATATGATCATTCAGTGGATATAATGATCTAAAAGTTTTATTTGGTGTCCAATTATTTTGTTAATTCCACGACATCTAGAGAGCTTTGTGCCTTAATTCCTAATTGTTAATGGCAGGTGTGAGGTTGAACGTCTTACTTGATGTCCGTCTCCGTGACCCGCTCCTCGTCCAGATCCTCGATGAACTTATCCCCCTTCATCCAGTAGATGAGTGCACTGACCTCTCCGCTGTAGCCGAAGAACGCTCGGCACGTCAGGTTGACGGGACTTCCTGTTGGGAGACAAGAGACGGGGTGTGAAGCAACACCTGCGTGAACCTGCGTGTCCGGTGAGAGCGTATGAGTAAGATTATTAGCGCTTAATTCAGTGGTACCACCAGCGTACGATGCACCAATTGTTTTTCCCAACGTCAACTCTCAAGAAAAACATATCTGACGCCGCATCAATGAGCGCCAGCCCCGAACAGCTAGATGTGCTTCCTGTTATCCAACCCATTCTTTTCCCTTTCAAAAGCTCCACGGGAGCGTCCTTGATTCTCTCCGCTCTCCAGAGGTGCCATCTTACACCATCCCAGACCCTTTTTAAATTCCCAGACGGCCTCTTAAACTTTAAAACACTCTCTTGTACCCTTTTTTTGGCGGCAACTTCGCAGCGCCGCTGTACCTTCATAAAAGCTCTTCAGCAGTCTCTGTCAGACATTTAAATTTTCAACGCTGTATTCTGCAGGAAGCACTTTGGAACACAAAAGTGTGGCGCAGCTTTTAAGGGCAGTGATTTGCACTATTAATGGATTCATATTTAAAACTTCCGTTTCTACTCACAGTAAGCAGGCATTCATATCGCACATTATCGACTCAATTATACTTGTATTCTTGTGACAATGAGGGGATGCTGTTCGTCCTTGTGGGTCCATTGAACTAAACTCAACCGTCATTCCAGAAACTACACAGATGCTATCGGTGTCACGTAGCTTTCAGTGTGTATGTGATGACAAAATAAAGGGTGTTTATGCAATTTAATCGTAGCAATTAAATTTCTTTTTCAAATGCTGTTAAAGAGCCTGTTAATACTAATACCACACTGTGAAAATATTCAACCACAAGTAAAGTTCCTGCATTCAAAACCTAACTTAAGTAAAAGTATTATCACACTGAAAGGAAGTTCAGTTCAGAAAATACAAAAGTGGAAGAGCAGTGAAAAATAGAAGAGAGGGAGAAAAGACACTTATCAAGACATTTGAGGTCATTTTTCTGTACTAGCAGGCAGTGTGATGTACAGATAGGCTTCCTGGGATGATGAAGACCACGAGAACAGAGAGGCACAGAAAACATCAACAGACAAACCCCCCCCGCCGCCTTCACACCGGCAGGAGCTCTTCTCTCCGCTCGGCTCATTTCGAACACACACCCTATCTGACTGGAGACAGATAAACCCCCTTTTTTTAAACCCGTCTCCTCTCTCTGCCTCGGATTAGAGACCTCTCCTTCTTTTATCACACGCACGCCGCAGCCCGACGGCGCATCCACGAGTGTGTGGCCCGTATGATGCGACAGGAAGAAAAAGAGCCGCATCATCAAAGCCTGGGAATGACTCTGATCCATAAAAAAAAAAAAAAAACGATGATCAAGGGGGGGCTCCACCAGTCGGGGCGTCCGGAAAGGCAAAAAGGTGATTCAGCATCTCTTCATTAGCACTCCTTGCTCATTGGCCCTGTGGTGAGGACTCAGAAGTCTGTGAGATGGGAGATAACTGTGGCGTATAATTGGGTACTTGCTAGTTCAAAGATAATAGGGATTTTATTTCACCAAGGCCTGCTCTAATTTGGCCCTCTAGTGTAGAGCGGCGCGCTCAGATGATAGCTACAGCTTTAAAAATCTGGTGTGGAGATTCAAAAAAAAGGGCCCCGAGTTTGATTTGTCTCACGGCTCAACAAAAATACTGTCCACAGAATCAAGGACTGTGTGTGTGTGTGAGAAAGAGAGTCCTGGACCACACACACATATACATATTGCTATACTCCCCACATCCACAAGGGGTCTCTGTGGTGCTGCAAAGCAAGAGGGCCGGTGTGCAGGAGGAGCACATGAAACAACAACAGAAAGCACACCATCTTGACAGGTGTAGGGAACAGTAAAAGGAAACACGGCTCCTTTTTTGTGCGCCACCTTTGATGTCAAGAGGCTTCAACCCGCGGATTCCGAACAGCGTGTCGCGTTGTAGGCACTGACAGCTCCACTGCTGCGCCGACAACAGCCACCGTGTCACTCTCCGAGACTTATTCCTTGGTGCACACGGCTGCATGTTGCTCCCTTAACGACGGCGTGTTAATTTGAGGAGCTTCTGCGCTCACCAAACAGCCATGCAGGTTTTTTTGGTTTAAGTGCACAGCATTCAAATCCCAACCTCTGGTCTTGGTAAAGTGAGTCTTAATGCGATTGTCTCCTCTCTCTCTTATCTCCCCTCGCCTCTAGAGCATCTCTTTCTGGCTGCAGGACGGAGACGTCAGCAAAGATTCCCGCGGCTAAGCACACACACCGGATGCTATGAAACACCGGGGGAAACAGGGTCATGTGACACGTTTAGGCTCGGAGAGGGCATGTGTGGATGTGAGACAGAGGAATCACACACACGGGAGAGCAAACCATTCTTCGTGGGGGATTGAAAAGACTTCCAACGCGGAGTGAATAGAGCATCGCATCGCCCTTGTGTGCGCTGGAGATGACACAGATTACAGATCAGTACATCCACATGCAGAGAGCGCACCATCCATGTCGAGTTAATCTACCAGCGTTTCCCCATTCAGATCCAAACAATCCAGCTCTTGAGTAGGGCAGCCTTTCTCTTTTTTTTCTTCTTTTAACAACCTTGAATAAATTAAGCCCTGTAGCTAGCAGGAATACTACTTCAGAGAGTGAAAGAGACTAAGCTTCTTCAGTTTTTTTTTTTTTGTGGAAAGGGCCTTTGCAATCTTAACAGCAATGAGGACACAAATAGCTTCCTGTTTAATGTTTTCGGTGAGATGGGAAGCAATCTGCGAGCTGGCAATTTAGAGACAAATGCTGAAACTTTTTAAATTACTGGTATTCTGCAAGCAAGTTTGAGTTCTCTGCAAGTTTTAAACTATATTGATATTAATAGAGGCCAATGGCAGCCTGGAAGACTGTGTAAAACAAACACAAAGAAATCTAAAGACATTGTTAAGCAGTGGTGGACTTTCAATTTTAAGGCCACCCTAGAGGGTACTTCTTCCCGTTTTCTCTACTGGAAGGGCACCCTAGAGGGCATATTATCATGTTTTCTCCATTTAAGGGCACCCTAGAGGGCACATTATCATGTTTTCTCCAATGGAAGTACATCCTAGAGGGCACTTTATCATGTATTTTCTACCACAAGGGCATCCAAGAGGGCACTTTTGCTGCATTGGGGACACCAAAGGGGGGCGGTCGCAGAAACAGACAGAAACAATCTCACCACAGTGTCCATTTAGTAGCTTTCCTGGAGTTTTCAATCATATCAAACGATTGAGATATGCTAAGGCCTTCACAGTCACCAGATCTTAACCCAACTGTGCACCTCTAGAAGACTTTGGAAAGACTTTGGAGATATGTGCACTACACCATCACCACCACCACCATCATCATCATCATCATCATCATCATCATCATCAAGAAAACCAAATGAGGAAATATCTGCTGGAAGAATGGTGCTCATCCCTCCATTAGAATTCCAGAAACGTGGGGAAACTAAGCCAAGTGAGGCTGAGCTGGACGCTCATGGTAGCCCAACACCTCACTAAGGTACTTTATAAGGTAAAATGTTAAATGTATTTCTTCACTCGTTTTGCTTTGAACAAGATAAACAGCCTGTGCTTTTAAAGCACAACCAAAACCCCTTCCCAAAATGTCAGAATGACATTTCTGTAACTTCTGGCACTGGTGGAAAACTCCTCATTTTCTCGCATCACCCAGCCCAAACGATATTCCCTCTCCTCTCTAATTAGTCCTTCCTTTAATGCAACAGTCTGGGCTCTACATAAAAGGACTTGAAGATTGCCCTGTAGCTTGTGATCAGCGGGATAGCGAGCGACTGATCTGGACTGAGAAGAAGCCCAGGAATTGAATCAGTGGATAATATGATTGTCGACTGGTGAAAGGGGGGTTTCCCAGATTCAGCGGGGCATCTGGGCAGCATGATGCGATTCCTGAAAACTGAGTATTTCCCCAGCACAACATCCAGGCAGCGAAGGGTTACACGAGTGATGGGGCCCTGTAATTGCGGCGGCTTGGTACCCATTCACATCGGCGCCGCCAGATGTGGCAGTTTAATTGTCTCTCTGTTCGGCATTCACTTTGTTTTGTTTATCACAGCCCCGAACCTCTCCAGTCACGCATTTTAAGTCAGCCGTTCACTGTTCAGCATTCATTTAGCCCGCGTATGGTCAATCTCCTGTTATTCATACTTGGCATTGCACCTCATTATCGCTAAGTAGGCACACTGCCGCCGCCGTTCCCCTTAATTAATGCAGGTAAAGCAGATATCAAGAGACACAATACAACCGTTTTTCTGATTTTTATAAGCATGTTAACATGCGGCAATCAGAACACAAAATGCTCAATGATGTGTTGTGAAATTACAATTTTCTCTGCTGCGTGTTACTTTCGCCGTGTGTTGAAATTAAATAAGGTGGCACTGTTGAATATTACAGGGCAGCGGGGAGCAAACGGGCGGGGGGTTGGGTGAATTACAAGTCCAATTTGAGCCTTGTGGAACAGAGCATGACATTTGCAAAGATCAACACCCGCTCTTTGCATCGATGTTCTCATAATACAATGCTCTTAGGCCCGGTATCGCCGCCCTATCCGGCGAAGAATCATTACCAATGTTAAACCTGGTGTTGCTTATCATCAAGTCACAGTTGAATTCTCCTAATGAAAAGCTCATTAGACATTAATGAAACGCTTAAAGGGTGCTTCACATAACATTAGACAAATGCCACGTTGAACGGAGGAAACAAGGTTGTACCGCAATTAGAAAAAGCATCAGATGATGATGGCGATTGCCATTGTCAACTTTGAAGCAGATGCAATTTTTTTGCTAATGGTTTTATGAGCCATTGTGAAATCTTTATATGCTGTGGCTGTGTATTGGTTGTTAGTTCGACTATTTCCTAAACATTCAGGTCATCCATCTTGCTACTGATCCAAATAGCCATATGTGGGCCTGCCACTTACAAAGATACAGCAGAAAGAGTTAAGTAAAGTAGAAACCCAACCTGATTCTTAGTCTGAAATGCTGATGCTGCTGTAAACTGAGAATTAAAGGTCCCATATTGTAAAAATGTGGTATTTTCATGGCTTTAATATTATAAAGCAGGTTTAAGTTGTATATAAATACTGTGAAAGTATCGAAACGCTTAATCCACAGAGAAACACACACAGCCCGTATTCAGAAACTGAGCTTTTGAAACAAGCCGTCAGGATTTCTGTCCATTTGTGATGTCACAAATATACAATATTTAAACCATTTCAAAGTTTTAAACGTAAACATTCAAAATGTGTCCCAGTTTGTTTCCTGCTGCAGTGTGTATGTGAATGACATCAGCTGACAGGAAGTAAACATGGACCCGAGCTGTTGCCTAGCAACGCAATTCTGTTGCAATTCCATTGAAATGTACTAAAACGGAGCGTTTCAGACAGGAGGGTGAATACAGGTATATTCAAGCCAACAGCATGAGGAAAATATTTTTTAAACATTAAAGTATGTAAACACGTTCTAGTAGAAACACAAAATACAAGTATGAACCTGAAAATGAGCACGATATGGGACCTTTAAAGAAGCTTCCCTCACAGTAAGAAAGGCGGGGATCGGATACCAACAGGACCTGAACGCTTACTGGGCTTTGGTGCTTGGCTATGCACGCAGAAGAGGGACTCCCGGTTGGCTTAGCGCAGGACGACGAAGCCGTCTAGAGAGAACCCCTAAATGGCACCATGTGGTTTAGCTACTGATGGAGGGCCAGCGAGGTTGGGGAAAATGTGCGACAGATTGATGCGCAATGAGAGAAAGAAAAGAGACTGACAGCACTAAATAGCAGGTTCCTTTAGGCCTTGCTGGGTCACCTTTGAAGCGTACCCAGCCCCCCCCCAACGGTCCCATTTCCTAGCTGAAGCTCCCTGTGGTTAGATGCTCAGCGTGGGCCCACTTCAGCAATGCTTTCAATGAATTCTTTTCTTAACTATTGTCCAGGGGATCTGAAGTATTCTCTACCTCCACACGGCACAAGCCTTCATGTACTGCGGACTAAATCTACTCCTGTAAAATTGAGGTTTTCTGCTCAAAAAGTCTCCATCCAGCCTTGCTCCTGTGCACTCGTATTTGCTAGCTAATGATGAAATGTTATGATTCATGGCAATCTATGAAATGCTATTTCTAGCCCCAGTCTGGCTCATTCGTGACGAATTACAGCGGTGTAGGATCGTGCTACTCACACTAACACATGCTGAAACAGGTCAATGCACTCCCAGTGAAGGGAGCCACTTCATGAAAATCTCATTTTATATTTTCGATGCTGCAGAGGCAAATATTCTGGATATGAAGTTGTACTTTTGATGGGATCAGGCTACACAATATCCTTCTGGAAATGTGCTGATCCATGGTCATCAGGAATGAAAATGAGTCAACATATGTGTCACTATGTCGGGTTATCTTTTCAGTTCAGGACGCTTTATGAGGCCCAGATTTTATGCCTTTATTAGTGAGTCCACAGTACAAAGAGATGGGGAACGATATGCAACAAAGATCCCCAGATGGACTCAAACTGTGAATGTTGTGGTTCGTGGTTCGTGTCTTAACCCCTAAACCACAGGAGTGCCTCGCTAGCTTAGTTTAACGTCTCTTGACTTGTCTGACAATCGTGATTCTAGAAGTCTTCTGGACCCTCCTGCCCGATCATCTTTACATGTCAAGCAGGTCACGAAAAGCCGCAAACTATCGTTCAACACGAAGTCTCATAGTCCCCACTCTTCTGGGAAGGCTTTCCACAAGCTTTTGCAACCTGGCGGCAGGGATTTTGCTCCCGTTCAACCGGAAAAAAGCATTAGTGAGGTCGGGCACGATGGCTCATAGTCAGCATCCCGCAATGATCCCAGCTGTACACACAAGTTCTTCCACAGCAAACTTTGGAAAACATGGCCTTGAGCAACGGGGCATTGCCATGTTGAAACCATAGACTGTATATATAAGAAGTGGACGTAATCACCGTGATGTCATTCATTGGTTTGTGGACTACGGTTTTGAAGCCACGAGTTCGGCATTTTGGCCATAGCCATCTTGTTTTTTTGCAACCAGAAGTGACACGAGAGGGTGGAGCTAAGTACAACTGAACGCTGAATAAGACATTTTTAGACGATCAAAATGTTACAGTTAACTTTCATGAACTGAAAACACACTGTGAAAGTTGTAAGACGAAAACACGGACAACTCGCCGTGGAAGCGACCTGTCAATCACAAGGTAGCCCCGCCCTAAAGCATCCCCTGCTTTATGGTCTATTTGACTCTAAATGGGACCATAATTTACTAAATAAACATCATGCTGTATTGAAGAAGACTTGAAACAAGCGATTGCGACCATAAACTCAAGTCTACTGTGAGATGTAGGCTCATTTTCTCATAGACTTCTATACAATCAGACTTCTTTTTGCAACCAGAGGAGTCGCCCCCTGCTGGCTATTCGAAAGAACGCAGGTTTCAGGCACTTCAGCATTGGTTTCACTTCTCAGACCCGGAGGTTGCTCACTGGTTGAAACAGGAAAGGACCTTCCCCAAACTGTTAAGAACACAAGTATTAAGATTTCCATTGAGTGGCACAAAGCATTAAAAACTGCATCAGACCATCTATCACTCTGTCCATCGTCCCTTATACTGTATGTTCCCATGTTCAGGGTTCACCAAAGCATTGATTGGATGTACCTTATTGCAGCAGAGTGGTCCTTGTCTCCTAAGCCATCAGTGAAAAGAAACTAGTCCCTAAATGGTCCAGTGGAGCAAACTCACCAGCCAAGATCAAGACAGCTTACTGTGCTCAGTGAGCGAGAGAGGGAGAACGAGACAGGGAGAGTGGTGAGTGGCGAGCGAGGGAGCGCTGCTATATCCATACCCTCTCCTGGGGAGTCCATGTAATGAAAACAGGACACAGCAGAGTGGTCGGGACTGTAGGTGCTTTTTCCAGCGTTTCGGGAGGCACAGTGTTGGATATCTGCAGCGCACGTGAGAAGAATGAAAAAAGGAAGTCCGGGCAGCAACTTAACCGAGGCGGCGACGTGAAGTGAATGAGTGGGAGAGGTTTGAAAAAGCAGGAGGAAAAGCTGCTGTAACTTATCACCTCAAATCTAGCTGCAGAAGGGGGATGGGAGACGGTGTTAGTGGGTTCGGAAATCATTGCATCACATTCCTCCAGGGGGAAGGTGGGAAAAGTATAGAAGCTGGTTTACATGGTGCGACTGTGGCACCCCAGTGGTAGGAACGCATGTACTGAGATGTTCTCTCGAAAATACATGTGGAGAGGAGACGTCGATGATTCATCACATTTTTCTTGAAATTATATCGCCTGTTCTAGACAAGTGGGGAAGAATATGGTTTTCCTTCAAGCCCTTCAAATCAGAATTTCCAGTAGGAAAGCTTGAGATGTGTAAATGGTTTCATATAGATTTTAAAGTAGCTGCAAATAAGTTAATGAAAACCCAGAATCTCAAGTACCGCACTAATTTGCTTCCTGCTGGTTTCTGTTCGGATCATGGTAACTATGGTTAGTAAAGTCATAAAGCTCCGGTTATCAAACAAAAGTAACCACAATACTTTTTTTTTTCCCAGTTCAAGGGCACTCCTGTAAAAACGCGAGGCACATAGAGTGGAAAAACCTGAGGTGTTCAGCAATGCAAAAGCAGTGTGCAAAACGTTTCGCTTTCATTGAAAACAATTACAAAAAAAATGCCCCAGGCTGCTAAAAGCACTCCTCATATTTATTTCATGTTTAGAAAGTATCAAATGACTGTGTGTAATGTGAAAATGTCTGAAACAGTCTGCATGTTCATCCTGGCAACTTTATAAGGTAATAATTAGGGCTGTCAAAGCGGGCTCAGTTTTGAAGCTAGAGTGAAGATACTGGCATCATATGAAACCTAATGAATCCATTGGTACCAACCATGTCATACCAACTTGTCGATAAGGAGCCAAATAACGCTCCAAATGTACACTAAATCTTGGCGAGGAAAAACTAGCACGGTCATTTTCAAAAGGGTCCCTAATGCTAACTGGCTGACTAAGTTGTCAAACATCAATAACAATAACAGTTTTTCATTGTTCATTCTTCTTCTCCTCCTTTGTCTTCTTCTACCTCACCGTCTTCCTCCTCTCTCACGCCTCGCAGCGTGTCTTGGGAGGGCTTTTGTGCATAAACAGGCTCCTATAATGAGCGCCAAATCAAGGTACAGGGACAAACAATGGGCCGGCGTGACAGAGGGGCCGGGAGGGAGGAAAGAGAGAGAGAGAGAGACTCGGCAGGAAGGACGCTGAGGGAAAGGTTAAAGCTGTGGTGAGAGCGGGCGTCATCTACACAGCGTCCTGCTGCTTTCTCCCTGTCCGTCATGTTCACAGGAAAACACAGTGTGAGATCTCGAGCTCGTGTCTGAACACGTGGTGCACAGGCTGAGTGATTTGTATCACCTATGCTTCTGTCCTTCCAATTTGCATGAACATATGGAGGTAAATAAATGCATGTACACATGTTCAAAAAGTGCCGCGCTCCGACTCAATAAACACGCCACGATCAGATCCCTCCATGTATCCATCTGGATACATTACCACGAGATTGACGAGACGAAATGTCACCGTGATTGGAAATATCTGCCACGAGAAAGACGACGAGAATTCCCCCCCCGTGGGGCGCCGATGTGACTGGTAGAATCGTGCAATTTGCAAAAGAACAGATTTCAGCGCTGTAAGGTCGGGAAGGTCACCGGGCCGCCATTGCTGAATGTCAGATCGTCGTCGGTATATAATCGGAGTCTCGTAAGCGGCTGCGTAACCTTTGAGGCATATTCTCCGATGACCTGATATATAGGGAAATCACATTTAACGCCAGTCATACAGAATAAACCCTCCGAGTCCATAGCTCAGCCGCTGATTATTCAGACATACATCTCGGCTTGGATAATCAAATTGATTTGCTCGTTCCCACCCACGACTCCTCGCTGCAGTATATTTCCCTTATTAAGCACTCTTGCGAGGTTTGTGCCGCAAGGAGTGGATGTAGAGGTCAGAGACGGGATGTGAACTACGCACGCAGATGGTGGATTTTTTTTTACAATTTTCAGAACATGAAATGTCTTGTTTCATAACTGAAACTGGAACCGCGCCAAGCTTTCTGTGACTCCATTTAATTTAAAGTTCTGCTTTATCGGGGCGAGCATCTCTGTAATCCAAGGCTGCTTCCTCTCTGATCCTCCACGCCAGACTGAGGATACACAAGCCAGACTGCCGGAGCCCGCGGTGTCCCGACGTCTGTGAAGTTTGCATTTCCCCCAGCCCGTCGCTTTATTATCCCCCCGCTCTTTTCTTCTAAAGGTGACATTTGTCTAACTGTTCAATCCCTCTAACGCACAGCGCAGCAGTTTGGGACCCATTCAAGCTTTATAGTCCCCCGCTTTACAGTAGGTGTGCGCTGAATTTAGAATTCAGATAAGAAATGGCACGTCTCGGAGCCGCTGGGCACTTAAACCCCCCTTGCCATCCATTTAATTAAAAACAATACAATAAATTACAAGCAATGCTATCAAGAGGTGGGAGGGAGAGGAGGAAGTAACTGGAGGCGAGGTAAATTATGACCTTATGCCGGAAAACATTTTAAAGACGGGGGGTATCATGGTGTGTGCATAAATTTAAGAGTGCGAGTGCTGATCTGTCAATCATGAATGTTCCCTGAATGCAACAGCGGGGGGCTGAGAGTCAGTATACATCCATATTTCATGCTGTAAATATGACAAAAATGCAAATTTGCGCATGTATGATGGATGAGAAAAACACACGTGGTCTGGCACGCAGTCACATGACCTTTCATTGATAGTATTATCAGCTATGAGAAGCAGAATAATGATAATGGCAGGAAAATCCTCCCTGCAGTGCCCAAAATTTATTTAACAGTTTTTAACCAACAACACGACGTGATGCACATCCATCACCAAAAAACCCTTTATCACTGTTCGCAGCCGCCACCAAAAACAGCCTGACAAACATCTGTTATAATCTGTAAACCAGCAGGCACATTGGGAGCTTTTGGAGCTTATTCGCTTCATCCACTGTTACGACGAGTAGCTTCTCTACTGTGGAGACTTCAGCGGCGCTCCCGAAATCCGCCGTGTGATCGGCGCTCGGCGGTAATCCGCGAAATATCACAAATACTGAAATCAGCATGATTTCCAATAAAATCTGAAATAACACAACGCAGCAGATGCTCTGTTGAAGCTCATGTAATCAGTTCACATGAGGGCAAAATGAAAAGAGTGAAAATGTGTGAGTTTTTGCAAGTGTGATTTAATGCCAGACTTAAAGGGCTACTACACCAAATTTTACGCATAAAGGTCAGTTTAAAGGTCACAGTGATGTCATCAGTCTGTCATGTTATAACCTAAATGCATCAGTATTAAATAAAGAACTTTAGCAGAATAAAACACTATGATTTCCTGAAGGAAACAAACTCAGCAATCCAACCAAGCATTGCACGCCAACTTTTTCTACTTGATGCGGAAGACACATTTAGCTCGAGATTCAGCCCTAAAAATAAGTAGACATGAGGATCTGAGAGGTCAGTGTTCAGTGTGAAAAAAGTGTGTGTTTGTGCGTATATAAAGCTGAAACTGTGGGACACGAAGAGTGATGGAGTGTTTACATGATTACATTAGTCTGTTATTTGTCAATCCAGACTGGCATCCATGTGCGTATGTGTATGTAGCACAGGGGGGGGGCGTACACGAGCATCATACTGATGAGTTCCCAGCATGCACCGATCAAATTACACTACCTACTCTCTCCTTCTTTCCCTTCGCTTGTCTCTCAGTCAATCCCGCCTGTTGCTCCTCCTTCAACCTGCTTCTCTCTCTGCAGGTAAACAACTCAGCTGCTCCACAGACTGACGCTTCTGACTGGCTGCTGCCACAATATTTCACTTCCTGACAGCCTGAATCAGATGCAGTCTCATGCATGTTCCTCACCGTATTCTATATATGCTTTATAGTAGCAGGAAAAAAGATATGGACATGTATCTCAACGCCATTTATTTTTCCACCCGGGGCTAATAATGTTAACTGCCAACTCTGACAGGACGAAACATGGATGTTATTTTAGGAAACTTGGCAGTACATGCTCCTGTTTATTGTTTATTGTACCGTTTCTGGGCACCACTCTTGCATTTTATTTTCATCTTGGTCATCTCTGTGTCTTATAGGTGGAAACTTTTAATATTAAATAATTAAGACATGATGAAATAGTCATATGAATAAATACATAACGTATTTGATATGACCATGAATTTGAGAAATAATCCATTGCATTTTTTAAACTCAGCTTATTATTAGGAAATGTTATATTAATATTATATTATACTGATTAATTTAACAACAACGGAGCTGCTTATTGCAGGTTTATTTCATTCCAGCAGTATTTATTTAATTTAACAACATATATTATTTCGCAGCGCTGAAACGGAGCCCTTGCAGAGTAGGTATACACTTTAAAACCCAGCTGCTAGTTCCACTGACACACCTCACTCACATCACCTAGATAAATTGACTCAGGTATGATATAAATCACAACTTTAGAAGACATGTAATTAAAATAAGAAGTGAGAAAAAGGGAGAGCGGGAGATAAAACAACAACTCTACAGCCTTGATTAAAAAATATAAATAAAATAAAAAATATATCTGATAAGAATAATACTTTAAAAGAAATATTCTTTTATTAATATATGTTTTTTAATTATGTAACGTCTTTGTTAATAATTCGCAATGCCTATATTTAAAAATAAATAAAACGTTATCACAAAAAAATAGACTAGACTAAAAAGAAAGCCACTAGAAGGCTCTGTGAGGCTGTACTTTAGGCACCATGGAGCTAAATGCTAAGGTATAATGTTTACCATGTTAACCATCTTTATTGAATGTGTTAATATATTGCTAAGTAGCACCAAACACAACGTTATTAGGGTTCATCAATCATCATTTCACGGGATAACAAAAAAACTAAATTTTTGAGCTGCTGGATGGCGCTAGATGGGAAGTCAGGGATCAGAAGAGTCAGCAGATTTAATCCTCTGGACACTGAGTGAATGTCTGTACAAAATTTCATGGCAACCAATCCATTAGTTTTTGGGATATTTTAGTTTGAACCAAAGGGGTGGACAAACTGACCGATTTGCCATCCCTAGAGCCGGTGTGGCTGATAAAAAAAAGCCTTTCTGCCTCTAAAAGAGAAGTGAAAGAAGGAGGGATGGAGCAAGAGAGCGAGAGAGAGAGTGAGAGAGAGAGAGAGAGAGAGTGAGTTAAAGCAGTAGATCAATAGGAATAGAGAGAGTGAGAGAGAGAATCCATAAAACACAGCTTAGGCTTCCTAAACCGGTCTAATACAAGACCTCTAATATCAGTTGCTGTGTAGTAACACTGACGGGCACGACTCTTCCCGCACTGCAACATGGGATACGGGAGCTTATTTGGAATCGGTGCTGGGCGCCGACGGACGAGACGCTGTTCTGAATGCCGATTGGCTCGGTGCGAGGCCCGGACGCCGGGTCTAGGTCAACCGTTTTCAGAGGTGAATCGCAGCAGGGCCGATTGACCCGAAGGTCGCGGGAGTGGAGTGGAGACAGAGATGAGCTGGAGGAAAGCGAGCGGGTACACAGCTGCTCTGGTGGCGGCTCGGTGGGAATTTATAGAAATGGAGCACGATACGTATGAGTCACCTCCTTCGTGAGTCACATCTTCAGGGGTTGATCGCATTTAGGGCTTATTTTCATCGACATTTAATGTGTAGATTCAATTTTTGTTAAATTGTTTAGTCTGTAAAATATGTTGCTTGTGTTGTCTGACCAGATCTGATCTACTGATCCATATCTATGAGGCTTATAGCGACTGATAACGCCTATTTAATGGCCTGATAACAGTCGAATCAGGTGCACCAATGATAGTCAGTGTACAACGCTATAGAGCAGAAAAGAAAAGTGCATTGTGAAGCTGCATGGAACCAGCGAATGTTTGGCATTTTTTGATTTATAATTAACTTCAAACAATCAATTATCAAAATTGTTGTTGATTCATCACCAGACAATTGACTAACTGATTAATCCACAAATAGTTTCAGCACTAATTGCATGTGAAGGGTGCATTTATCTTGCTTAAATTAGCAGAGTAAAGCAAATTATTATCAAGGTAAAAAAAACAACAATGCTTTTTAAAAAAAATATTATAATAATGATGATAATAGAAAGAAACAACCCTGTCGACACCCAATATGTCACAATACTGGTACTGGACTGTGACCACGCAATGCTACTTAATAAACTGCCTTAGAGAAGAAGAAGCACCTTTCGAAGACATCAAAAGGACAAAGTCGGAGCATTGAAATGGTGAGGCTAAACTAGCTTGGTGAAGGCCTGAGACTGCATTGCTGTGAGGCCGGGGGCGGGGGGGGGGGGGGGGGTAATCTGCGGCTGGGTAGTGAGGCAGTAATGCCAGAGCTCATGGGGAATTACTGGGGAGATTTGGAGGAAATCTGCTGGCAGCAATTTCCCTGTCGCTTTTATTAGCCTGGATGTGCAATTTGCTGCTGGCTGCTTTAATATGACAGCCTACAGAACGTCTTGTTTTTTTTTTTTTCTTCACCCTCACACATGAGCTGGGTGGTGATTCAAGTTACAGGAAAATGTCTCATTGTTGTTGTTATGTAATACAATATGATACTGTACTATCCCTGTACTTCTTTTAGGTCAAATACAGGGTTTAAGTTTCTCGCTTTTTAAGAGGGTGAATTCTTGAACTTGTGGTCAAAATGCTTTGTTTCTTGGCCACACAGCATAGCAGGTTTGTGTGTGTGTTTGTATGTATGTATGTGTGGCGACGAACCGTATCTGCACCGACCCATATCCCCCCCTTGGGATGCATGCACACATCAAAGCATCCCCTCGGCAACATGCTATACATGCACCTAAGCGCATGTTGTCTATCTTCCTCTCACAGTCACACACAGTCTGCGTCCAGGTCCGAAGGCTCTCCGCTGTTTAGTATGTAAAGGATAAAGAGGTGACCGATGCCGAATATGAATAAGAACCACTGACAGCATAACTCTCGCAGCTAATTGCAAAGCATCATGGTCAAAAAGCTGCTGATTGGCAGCGGGGTAACCAGGTGTGAATGTTTCTGAAATAATATTCAGGACCCGCTGACTTGCTTAAACATACTGAAGGAAAGTCAATAGTTTCAGATTGAGACGCACGCTGGA
This sequence comes from Sebastolobus alascanus, assembly GCA_916701645.2. NCBI lineage: Eukaryota > Metazoa > Chordata > Actinopteri > Perciformes > Sebastidae > Sebastolobus > Sebastolobus alascanus. The sequence goes on along the minus strand of CAKAOJ020000086.1, from coordinate 4,850,689 downwards.
GCTTAATCACTAAACATTGTATCTCGCTGAGCCCTTGAAATGAAGTTTGTTTCATTCAAGGCAAAGCAAATAAAACTCTGAGTGCAGCGAATGATTAGCTACTTGCAAAGACGGAGTACATGTGCAGCATCTTCATTCTGATTGCTGTGGTGGAAGATAAGCAGCTATCCCATGCCTCCTCGTGTCTCATTAGACCAGGACATAAACAACATTTTATATTCTACAAAAAAACCCCGCTAAAACCCCACCTCTTCTTATTACGAAGGAAAGCTACTCTGTGAGGGACGACTGCGAGGAAGCCGAGAGACTCGACAGAACTGCGGGGATACTGTGCAGGAGCTGTGCCAAGGCAAGTGGGAGTGAAGGTGGGAGGAAGAGGAGCCGCAGCTTATAGCACCGCTGAGTTTCAATCAACAGCAGCTTTGGGTTCTGATCCTGAGTTGGAGTCAGTATGAGTAAGATAGAAAGACGGCGAAGGATATACATGACAGTTTTAGATAGATCATGTATTTACAGACATTCAAAAACTACATCTTTGCTGACTTCATATGTAACAAGATATATAAACAATAAGATGTTATAACTGTATGTTTGTTTACTGTTATAAGTTATATGAGACGTCCCGGATACACACAGTGAATCAACGTATCCTCATACAACGGTTCGTGTGATATCTTACGAAAAGTTATTCCACATTTTTCGTGCGTTTTCCTACGAATGTCCAGCAACAAGTGTCAATTTCCGCTTGTTACATGCATACAGTTTTTTTGCATACAGATCATAGATTGGGTTTAAAATAACACCAGAAGTGGCGTAACTTCAGTACTGAAATTACGTGACATATAAGTCAACATTAGGGTTAAAATAACTACGGAAATAGCGTTACTTAAGTGTGGAAGTTACGTAAAAAATAAGTCAACGTTTGAGTTAAAATAACTACCAAAGTAGCATTACTTAAGTACGGAAGTTACGTGAAACTGCGTTTGTCGCTCTTTATACTTCCTGGTTCACGATTACATGGATTACATACATACGAATTGATTTCGTGGGAAGTATACGAATTACAGTGCATTACTTTTATACCATCACGTCATCAATGCAACACACAACGTGAGTGTGGTAGGAAACAGCCAGATTCATGGTTTGTCCATCTGTCAGACACTGTGTCTTGGCACTATTTGGATATTCAACAAAAACTGTTGCGAATAACAAGTGTTCCACCCATTTGTGCTCACGTAACTGCATAAATCTTGAGTTAATGAAGCTCTGACCACGGTGGCGGTGGACACTGTACCCACAAACCTACCTCTTTTGGAGTATGCAGAGGCAACAGTGTGGGAGTCTGTGTGGCTCTGCGATAGAGTCATACCGGCGTGCCAAAAGCATAACTGGCCCCCAGCATCGGCCCCACAGCGACAACATTCAGGCCTCGGTCCAGCAGCTCTGGACTGACTTCATAAAGACCCCTCCAACATGTTAGATGATGTGTGTTACTGTGGCTGCATTCATATTTACATGCATCTTGCCAAACTCTGTGTCTGTATGACTCTCTGCTACTCTGTAGGGGGTGTTTGGTTCAACCGCTCATCTTTGGCTCTCACAAAACATTCAACAAGTTGTCTAAATTAGAAGGAACCAATTAGGACACGTCAGCCATCTAAACCCATCTTCAAGGCGCAATTGGAAATATAAGCAGCTCTTGAATATTTCAAATATAATTTGTTTATTTTTTTTGCGATAGACACTGGGAGAAGTATCCAACTGGATTTGAACAAGCATCAGTTGCTGAGAGGATGTCTCCTGCTGTGACGAGTCTCTTTATATTTTTGTGTCGATTTCACAACCAGCGTTTGCTTCTGCATGCTGTGAATGTTTAAGAGGTGACAAGTCGGATTCCAGGAGATCAAAATATACACAACTGTGAGCAATGGCGGAGCATGGGCAGGGGCAAAAAAACAATAAAACGGCACAAGCTGCATGTTTTCTCCACTGGAATGGCACCTTAGAGGGCGCTTTATCAATGTTTTCTCCATTTAAAGGCACCTAAGAGGGCACTTTATCATATTTGATCTACTGAAAGGCCACCCTAGAGGGCACTTCATCATTGTTTCTCCATTTAAGGGCACCCAATGGGGAACTTCATCATGCTTTCTCCACTGGAAGGGAACCCTAGAGAGCACTTCATCATGTTTTATCTACCATAGGAGCATCCAAGTGGGCACTTTTGCTGCGTTTCTTTCGAACATTGGGACACCAAGGGTCCACCAGTTTGTGTGATTCACACTTCTGCTGAATGTCTGCACTGTACCTTTTCTCTGTGGACAACTGAAAAATCATAATTGGATCTTCAGGAGATACCAGTTGCTCTTCAGGTATTTATTATATTGAGAGAGATTAATAACACAAATTATAGTTTTGTTTTACAATTAAATAGTTTTGTTCTAATGTTCCGACTGCTGCACTGATACAGGAAAATAATCAAATACTACTTCTAATGACTACACCAAGGGATCAAATTGTAAGAAAAACTTCCGATAAAATGATGATTTTGCCGTTCTATATTTATATAATGGAAACTGTTCTTTTTTCTCCCATTCTCAGTCAAGCAGATTCAGTTATTCACTCTCCCCTATGGATGGCATTTTCCTATTCTGAGGTAAAGCCCCTGAGGGACATTGCACAGGAAACTGCCTGTCTGGCATTCTTTGGTCAAAATCTTAGAAAATGTGATGTTGGAGGGGGAAAAAAATAGAAACAGAGAAAGGTGCCATACCTTGAGGGACAGAACTAATGAAGCAGGTAATGAATGAACCTGCTCCCTAAAACATCAGCTAGCACAGCTGGAGCATAAATGGACTGAAACAAAATAAAAAAAAGAGTCACTTATCAGCGAGGTTGCGTCTCGCCCACTGATGTTGTTGGCGTATACACCAGAAACTATTAATCTCCAGCTCATTATAAAAGAAGAGAAATAACTGGTTGGTAAATAGAAACAAAGGGACGGGTGATTATTACAGACCTTCTTCAGATGCAAATGGAGAGTGAGTCATAGAAACACAGCGTTGTGAGTTGGTGGTCTATCTGAATGGGTCAATGCATCTCTGCTGACACATCACGATCCCCCCCGACCTGACACGGACCTTGGATGAAGGTCTGACGCAGCTCGACTTTCGCCTGAATGGGTTCTTGACCCCGGTTGCCATGGGAACCTGATCCTTATTAATTGTTATCACGAAAAATATTAAAGAGGGGGGCAGTTCTTGGTAGTTTAAAGTTAGATCTGTAAATGGTAGGATTTAGGCTGCAGAAGAAGTAGAATTTAAGGAATAAATCAAATTTATTCAAATAATGGAAACATATTTCATACCATATGTACTGAAAGCACATACATTAAAGCAATTTACTGTTGTACTTTCATGTTGTACATTGGGAGACTTGTGAGAGGCAGACTAAAAGAAAGGAATAGTCAAAATCAAAGCAGCAGAGGCCAAGATATCTGGACTATTATTCCCTAGAATGGCTCAAGTTCCTGATCCTACGCTTCCCATAATCCAACTTGTTAGACCCTCCCAATGGGCTACCTCCGGGGTCTGAAAAGTGAAGCCAATGCGCTACTACCCTACTTCTCACTTGATTTATTACCTCAGTAAACATTGTAAACATGAGTTTATGTCTCAATCGTTAGTTTCAAGTCTTCTTCAATACAGCATGATGTTCATTTAGTAAGCTATGGTTCCATTTAGAGTCAGATAGACCATAAAGCAGGGGATGCACAAACCCTGGTCGTCTAAATATGTCTTGTTCAGCATTCGATTATACTTAGCTCCACCCTTTCGTGTCACTTCTGGTTGCAAAAAAAACAAGATGACGACAGCCAGAAAACCAAGATGGCGACGGCCAAAAAACAAGATGTGACGGACAAAATGTCGAATTTGAGCCTTCAAAACAGCAGTTCACAAACCAATGGGAGACATCACGGTGACTACGTCCCCTTGCGGACCCTCCTTGCCTGGAAAACGCCCACGTCTTTGAAACTCCACGCCCCCCTCAGGAGTCTCCAAGCCCAAGCTTGACAATACGGTGACGACAAGAGAAAACACGCTACAAAGGCCCGAAACGTTTCCATTAGGAGAAACGTGCTTCAGCTTCAGAAACGATGCCAATTCAAAACCACATAACGGAAGTTCCGTCGTGCCATCACCATGACATCATCAGTTCCTCCAGAGCCACAAAATACATCAGCTTTCATACCATTTCCCAAGAAGACTGACACTTTATACATAGTAACAGTGCAGACACGCAATGGGTGTATCTGCATGCAGAGTGTGTGTGCGTGCGAGGGACAATGTAACTTTCCCAGCAGCTGTCAGAGTGAAGTTCCCAACGGAAACGAGGCAAAGAGAAAAGAAACCAGGCCGATTCATCACGGGTGAAATGGAGTGGCAGGTGGCCTCCCTACTGGCCCGGTCCCGTTGTCCTCCGGTGTCCCGCCGCCCCCCTCCCGGCCCGATCTGGCTCACCCGTCTGCTCCCCTTATGGCCCCTGTTACGCCCCATCAAGCCGGGGAGCCGCAGCCACGAGCCCGGACCTCAAACACCCCGGCCTGAAGGATATGTGTGTGTGTGTAGCTGTGGACCTTGAGGGCGTTTCCGCCTCTATCAACACAGCTCCTGCTGAGGGTGACACCTGCGGATAACAGTTTAATAGCTGAGTAATGTCTCTGGCCTCCTCCCCAGCTGTGCCGGGGCAGCCTGGTGGGGCATGAGGCAATTGAAAAGCCTTTTCTCTCTTTAGTGCATAGACATGGATATGCCCACACATGTATATAAATTGTATATATATATTTTTGCACGCTGATGCGAGCTGATAAAACAGTCAGAAGGCTGTAAAACGAGGGCAGGAGTGCCAGCAGCCGGCCAGAGAACGGGCTTCTACATCATATATCTTCATTCTCCACCTGCTCCTGATGCTAATGTTTTTCCTTCCATTACAGGTATCCGCTGGGGGGGATGATGTTCAGTGCGCTCTGTACAATCTCTGCAGGCCAAACCGCTTTATTGTGCCGGTGAACATCCTGTTTTTTTTTGTTCAAATTTAATCCATACATTTTCGCAGAATAAGAGGATAACAGAAAAAAAAAAAAACGCTCTTGCCTGCGGTGAATATTGATTCTGCAATCTGATGAAATCTTTCTGTTCATAGAGCTCGCTGATTATCCACCCAATGAGATTATCAAAGTCAACTGTACACACATTGAAGAGATGCTGGAGAGGATAAATAGATGAAAGTATGAAATTAAAGATTTCAGTGGTGAATTGTCCACAGAGGCTGAGCAGAGGTTGTTTCGGTTTGTGTGCAAGGCTGCATCCGTGTTTCTAACCACTCCAATGGAGCCAAACTTAAGCATTTATCCCAAGCCATGCACATGCTTCTTTGAGTAAACAAATTGCTCTTCCTGTCAGCATGTGAAACTTTGACCTCACAGACAAACCAAAACTAAAAAAAAGTTATCTGGAACACTCCTTGGAGAAAAAATGGGAAATAACTTTAACAGAGACTGAGTGCAAGTCATGAAAGACGAACCCGCAAGTTATGAAATCTATGAAAACACACTTAATAGCTGTAACAACAAGATGACTTTTTCCCGACAGTTCTACATCTTTGAGATGACAATGATTCTAAAAATAATGCTCTGAGAAAACGGTTTACTCCACCAGACCTCCTGCTGGGCTCCTGTCTTATAAATACATTTAAAGCTTCTGCCACCTCCTTAACAAATAAAATGTCTCACATTAGAGGAAATATTCTACTTCACTGATTCCTCCACATGAATAGATACTGGGCATGATGTTCCCCCTTATTCCTTCTCATTAACTCCAGTGATCTCGAGGTGGTGATGCCGCGGCCAAAGGCTTCCAATCAGACTCCTTTCCCATGAACCAGGAGGAGCTTTCACTGCCTATCAACTGTTACTGTAGGTGCTGACAATGACTACTGGATGTCCCAACATCTTCTAAACAAAGATTGAGATGCTCTAGGATAAGGCAAGATATCAATTCCTATTCAGGCTGTACTCATACACCTTTCGTAGCTATACCTATGAACAGTAATGCACTGTTATTCGTATATATACCACATAATCGTATCCAATCCAAGTAATCGCGAACCAGCAAGTATAAAGAGCGACAAACACCACGTAGGGAGGAGACCGGTGTTTGTATCCCCCGTGAAACCAGAAGTCAATGTTGATTTCCTGTGAAGATGGAAGTTTGTTTTGAAAATAATGTATGCATTTAACAAGCCAAAATTGACACGTGTTGCTGGACATTCGTAGGAAAACACGAAAAATGAGGAATAACTTTTCGTTAGATATCATACAAACCGCTGTATCAGGATATGTTGCCCCATTTCCCCCTCTCTTAGAAATCTGGGGTGTTTTTATCAGAGCTTCACCGAACTCTCAAAATCATATCACTTCTCTATACATTTATATGAGCTTCTTGTTCCAGTCTGACTCTGCAAGATATATTAGATTAATGTAATGTCCTTCACTTGACTTCCCAAAAAAGGAGTGCACTGAGGCTACTGCTCGAGATGCTGCAGACAAACTGATCGCTGGGACGAGAAAACCTGAGCATATTGCTCCTGTAATAAGACGACCGTGGGGAACCGGGCGTTCTAAATTGGCAGGAAATAGAGAGGAGTAATAAAAACAAAAATAGAACAACACATAATCAATTTAAAAATATGACTCGCTCACCTAACCTCTGGCTATAAACTTTAGAGACCTCTCAGCTCATCAAGCACAGGTCTCATAACTGTACTTACAACAAAGTAGTTAACCACTACAGTCCTACTTTCTGGAGCAAGCAGCATAATGATGTGAATGCAAGCCTTTCTTTTTCTCCCAGGCATTTTGCCTATTTTTGTGTGTCTACTATACATATACGGTTCAAAGGGTGCTTTTATACCAAATCCATTTAGTGCAGTTCAAAGTAACTCTGGTGCATTTGCCTGTTTGGTTCAGTTTGTTAAAGAGGACGTGCGCCGATTTTACACATCAAAGTCTGTTGACATGTTTTAGGGAGTACTAATGCATCCCCTGCTTTATCATCTATCTGACTCTAAATGGGACCATAATTTACTAAATGAACATCATGCTGTATTGAAGAAGACTTGAAACTAGCGATTGAGACTATAAACTCATGTTTACAATGTTTACTGAGGTAATAAATCAAGTGAGAAGTAGGGTCATTTTCTCATAGACTTCTATACAATAAGACTTCATGATTGGTCCTGACCAAATAAACTGACCTAAAGTTGGGAAAGTGTTGTGAATGCCTAACACGTCTCATAATGCTTACTAACATAATCAACTTTGCCTGACCGTGGCAGGGTGACAAAAAATGCTAAATAGTCCGCAGGATGTGAGGAATGACATGCAGCACTGACTGACCTACAGTATTAGCGCGTTTCACATGTTGATCTCCGAGGATTTATCCGCAAAGTCCGGCTTTGTGACGAGGATTCACTTGAATTGATGATAACGACAACGTGACTCATCTTACTGTACGCGGCGTAATGGGCTCCCTGGCAGTTGCCTGAATAATTTGTGCTTTCTCAAGCGGTCACACAGACAGCAGCGTATAGACTAAAGAGACCGCCCGTCTTTGAAAGAATATCCGTCTAGCATCCTAATTGTTACTGACAGATGGATGGCAGGGTCACAGCAGATGCACCCACTTAGTACTAAACCCACCAGTGCACCACTTGATCTTGATGTTCTTGTAATGTTAAAACCTTAGAGGGGGCCCAGATGAGAATGGCAGCAGTGAGTAATGGGGGGGAGAGGAGAGCAGATAACGCTCTGACCGAGCTGACTAATTAGCGAGGAGCGAGCGAGTAAACCGGAAACGAAGATGAGGAATGAAAAGGGTTTGATAGCTAATCAGAAAATCTTGATTTCCAGTGATAATTACCATCTGTAATTTCATTTTCCTTCTAAACATCATGGAGGAAAAAGACTGGCTGCCAGCCGTGGGAGCTGAATGGCGTTCATCCTCCGCTCTGCTTCCACCGGCCTGGTCAGTAAATCACAAGCTCTCTCTTTCTTTTTCTTTTTTTTCCCTTTCTTGCCTTCTGCTGAGGTCAGCTCCGAGCGGTCCAGACGTAAGGAGGAGGCATCCATCACCTTTTTATACGTCCTCGGCCGCTTAATGCAGCCCGAGATGGAGCAAAAGACAATCCAATCAGCCGGCTGAGATTCAGTCCTGCCACATTCCCGTGATTCCGCTATTTTCGGGGGTTGAAAAAATGCAGAGAGTTGCAGAAAGGGAAGAAAAACAGTAGCTGCATAGTCGCTACATTTGATGCAGGTTAAGTATGGGCGAGTTATACGCAATGTTTGTTGAGAGGGAAATAATTTCCCAGGAGGCCGTTCTTTAAAAGAGACCGTGATTCAGCATAAACACAAAATTGATGAGCGGTCTCATCACGTCATGGTAAAGAATTCCCCTCGAATCAGGCCGGAGCTGAGATAAATTTGGAGCCATTTTCTGGAAACAGCCTCTCGAGACTAATAAGACGTTCTCAGAAAGAGAATTAATGTCCACTGCATTGTCCGCCTCGTTCTTCATCCTCCCTCAGACGTGTGCGCATTGTCAGAACGGAGAGGGGGGGGGGGGACGAGAGAGTAAACAGATTATGACTGCTAGGAGACAATGGCGTGTGGCCGCCGTTACGCCCCGGTGCTGAAAAGAGGCTATCAACCTCGGCGTGGATGCCAGGAAAACAAGAGATCATCTGCTGCCTCACCAATTTTAAACCCCTCAAATCCTCACGCTGGCTACCGAACCTCTGTTTGGTTGTCCGGAAGCGGGTGGGCGGGTGGCGGGGGGGCGGCTCCAGGCTGATCCCAGAGATAAGGACAAGATTTGGGAGGATAAACTCCTCCAGCATCCAACCCCACCTCTAAACGCTTCCTGTATAACCTGGCCATAAAGTTCTTGCCAAGGTATTACACAGGCTATAAAAGGTTGTTGCCAAGACAACCGTACATAGGTTGAGTAATGCCGCTGGTGCATGACTCCAAGAAGTCTTTATGGCTGTCAAACAAATCAAGGCAGCTTCAATGGGCATTTTTTCCTACGAATGAATAACATAAGTGTACACATTATAGTGTAGGAAGGCATGCTGCTTACTGAGTGACAAATAAAAATATCTCTATTTATATTCAGTCTATTTTACATTTTTAAGTCTGCAGAGCATTTAAAGCTGAAGTTGGTAACTTTGAGCAAATTTTGGTATGTCATACAGATCAATTATGATGATCTCTAGAATCTCTATTTCAGATTCTCAACATGGGTTACATCTTTTTAAAGTATACACCGTGGTTATCTAAGATCAAACTTCACTGCGGCTCCACTCACTGAATCACCATCCATTCGTCAGCTCTGACTTTCAGAGAGTAGGAGTCGAGGGGTGGAGAGTTTGGTGGGCTGACTCTTACAAGACTCCAAAAACAAACACAACCGATAATCAAACATCATGTTCCCAGTCCTTTTTCTTTCTTTCATCTTAAAAATGGAGAGTGTGTGTGCACACGCTGGGAGACAGCCTGCATGCGCTTGTTTGTATTCCGCCGCAAGGACGTATTAAGATTCAAATCATGCCTGCCTCCCATTTTGATAAATGGAAAGAGTCTGCAAAAAACTTCCCTAAATGGCCCTCTGGCATGGCTGGGGAATAAATTGAGCTAATCAAGGGTGGCCTCACAATCACGGCATCCACAAAGTAATCAAAGAGTTGAGAAGGAAACACACTGTGCATGTAGATGTAGGAGTGTGAGCGATATCTCCTCGTCTGGGCACTAAAAGCCACTTTGGAGCGTCGCGGCTATAATTGGCGCTTTCCCCTCCGTTCACTGTACACGTGCGCGTAAAAGCCTTTCTGTCACAGCCGTACGGACGCAGTAAGCACACAGGCAGGTGTCTACATTAATAACCGCCTCGTTCGGTTGACACGCCGCTCGGGGCGACCCCGGAGAAATGTAGATGTAAGCAGCCGCGGCGAAGACGGTAAACTAAACGTTGACACTCGATAAAAATGAGCTCTTCTGCTCAAATGGCTTCTTTATGTCGGGATCCGAACCTCGGCGGACGCAAGCAAATGCAGGTGGATGACTTTGAAGAGTCCCTGTTAGCTTAACCCTCCTCGCCGTACGCTTTCACTCTGCTCAACATGAAACAAGGCCAAATAACAATCTATTCCTCCGGGCCTGATGACCGTGGAATAAATCCTGGGATTTGGGCGAAGCAGCACACCTGCTTTCCTTCTTAATGGGAACCAAAGAATAAAGCGTTTTCCTGCAGCCAATTTAGTCCGTGGCGAGGATATTCTCAGAGGTGGCAAACAAACAGCGAGTGCGTGTGCTTCTTTGACCGGTTCCCCCGGTGGAGACGGGCTGAAGCGTGATGGATAACCACTCGGCCGAGCTGCTGTTCTTTTCCCTACGAGCCTGCGTCCAGTCCCCGGGGGGGTTGCGACAGAAAACTAGGCTGGAAAGGCAAATTTTACACAAATTCAACTTGATCATGAGCTCTTTAGCTCTGAAGACTTCATCTGCGCAAACTTTGCGACGGCTCCTGCTGCTGTGTTGTTGTAAAATCTTTGTTAGTTATGCTAATTCCCTCCAAACAACAAGCACAAAGAGCAGCAGCCTAAAGCTAAAAAGACTCTGCAAAGCTGAATAAATGCACTTAAAGGTCCCATATCGTGCTCATTTTCAGCTTCATACTTGTATTTTGTGTTTCTAATAGCACCTGTTTACATGCTGTGATGTTCAAAAAAACACTTTATTTTCCTCATATACTGTCTGCCTGAATATACCTGTATTCACCTTCTGTCTGAAAACGCTCCGTTTTAGTGCATTTCAATGGAGTTGCGTTGCTAGGCAACGGTTTGGGTCCATGTTTACTTCCTGTCAGCTGATGTTATTTACATACACTGCAACAGGAAATAAACAGGGACACATTTAGAATGTTTAAAAACGCGTAATGGTCTAAATATTGTAGATTTGTGACATCACAAATGGACAGAAATCCAAACGGCTTGTTTCAAACGCACAATTTCTGAATACAGGCTATGTGTATTTCTCCGTATATTGACCGTTTTGATAGTGTAACAGTATTTATATCGTACTTAAACCTGCTTTATAATATAAAAGACATGAAAATCTCACTTTTTACAATATGGGACCTTTAAGAAAATATTTAAACAGCACCTTTTATACATAACCAGAGGCAAGACTGTCCATGATCACTCAGAGGTTATGGTGCTCTTAGGTGCAGGCATTACAATTCTTCCGCGTCCCAACGCCCTTACTTACGACCAATGTTAAGCATCGGCTAAATATATAAGTCACCTTCTCAGCTGTCATCAAAAAACAATCAGTTCCACTGTACCAACAGGCAGCGCTCAGCTGCCGCATAATGAAAACGTGACATTGAAGTCCGACGCAGGAAAAGTCACAGAAAACTGAACCAAATCAGACTGTCTGAAGGAAGGACGAATGCAAATGTCTAATTTGAAATGGAAAGTATGTTTCACCTGCAACCCCTCCAAGTTTCACTTGCCAGAACAAAGGCGAACAGACCGTTCTTTGTCGAATACTTTTTAACATCCCAGCAGGAGACGCTGTGAGGATGGAAGACGTCAAGTTTAAACCTGCCTTTCTTCTCTCTCACGCTACCCCGGAGTGGCCTAAGTGCTCAGTCAGTCTGCTGAAACGGGCGCTGGTGAGTCGGCGTAATGGCTCGATGATGGGGACATTACTGACTGAGGGGACGGCGAGGAAGGCGATGGTCCAATAATCCCTCTGTTTGTGACAACAAGAGAGGATATCAAGACTACGTCGGACCTGAAACAACTCTCTCTCTGTGTGAAGTGCTCTCGTAGGAGAATGAAGGGAAGTGAAGCGAGGGGAAATAGACTTGCATGTGGAAGGAATATCCCTCTGAATATCCACTGTTCAGACGACAACCACATCCATGTGGGATTAAACGCGTTGTACCTTCACAAATCTCCTTCGAATGCGCCTCAGATATATCCTCTTCTTATCGAGAGCAGCTGAAGTGTGCATGATCGGTACATTATATACCGATCATAGAAGGCCATGTGGCAGACGTCAGGAAATACAACTTCCTCTCTGTTTGCATTGCAAGAAAATGTGATTTACAATGGAAAGACGAGACAATGATCGGCGCTCGCTGACCACGTTTGATTGTTCCTCACCTCCCTTCCTTTCCTCCTGCTCCCTCTCGCTTCACCATCTTATCTCTGTCGACCCATGCCTCCCGCCCTCCCTCACACGCCGCTGCCTCTCCTGTTAAGAGGTGCGACCGCTGTGAGCGAGCGGGCGCTTCCTCTGCGCCGCGCTGATAGAGCCTTAATCTGAAGACTGATGCTCGGGAAGAGGCTGATTAAAGGGTCGGGTGGGGGGGTGAGAAAGAGGCAGGGTCTTATCACGGCGGAGTGAGAGCATCTCAACTCTACCGGGCTAATTGGCCGGGGAGCGAGTGGCCAGCTGCCGGGCAGAGATTGGGTCACCTGATGACTCTCCTTTTCACACAGCGGCGGCGGGTGTACTTTTACGCACTCTCTCCCTGGAGTTCGCTCCCGTTTAATGAACTCGGCCTCGCAGAGCTCTCTGAGAGCACACACACGGGGAGAACCCGGGTAGCCCGATGTAATTTTTGAGCCTGGAAGGGAGGGGGGTTCAGACCTGGAGCTGCAACGCTAGGTGAAAGGATTAATTGAGCTTAACAACAGGGGCCGGCGAATCACTCGCGGGATCTCCCGATACAAATGCCTTGTTTACACAGGTTGCCTCATGACACCCCCTTGATATTCGCACAAAACCGCTGAGATAATTTGCCAACTAAAACGTGTCCAAACCTTCAGGCCTCATGACAGTGTGGGTTTGGTAAAGAACTAGGGCGAGAAAGTAATTACTTTTTTTTTTGGTTTTCTGCAAGCTGAGCTGGCATCCGAGGAGCAAGACCTCTACGAGGAGGCAAAGCGCTACATAATGAAAGTCACTGCGATACAGTACGAGTGCTTTTATATATCCGCAAATGTGTCGTCCACTGTGCCTGAATGTAATCAATTTTACGTCTTCGTCTCGGCCTTGGAGGGAAGGTTAGATTTACACAAAAGTCCTGTTTAAATAAAATGTAACCTGACTTGACTAATAGGTTATGTTAATTGGTATTTATGGTAATTCTTTATTCTTTAATCTATGTAAATTTCACTGGGTTATGGGAGAGAAGGACATGCAGGGAGCACATTCCTTACAATCTCTCCAACCCCTTGTACTTTACATTGTTACTTTCTGGCGGCTCATGTATAATTAGGCCTTAAGAGAAGCGTTTTTTTGGACATAAAATGAAATAGCTTAAACCTCAAATGAGGCGAGGAGCTCTGTTCTACATGCTACCAGTACAAGATGTCTGCTGGATGAATCCCGGTCCCTTGTCAGCGTGCCCTTCACTCCCCTCTGCTTCTATTAGCATAAAACTCTTGTCAGACATGCGGGATTCAGCGGAAGTGCAATTGGAGAAAAAAAAAAGTGAAAAGGACTCATTTTCCCAACCCAGATCTGCACCACAAGCAGAACGGATGCGAAGCCCCCCCATTAAACGTGCCAAGTTCAAGCCCCTTTCAATATTCGCTCTTCAGCAAATCTAATACCTGTGACATTAAAATAAAGCCGCTTTCGCCGGATTTGTGCTCCAGCCTCTCCCTGATAAGATCAACAGGGCCAATGCGACACTCGAATACTGACAAAGAAAAAAAAAAATTGGCCCGTGAGTGCACTTCAAAATCCACATGAAAGCGAGACCAGACGCCCGGTCCCTGCACGCACACGCAATTTTGAGCATAAAAGCATTGTGAAAGTCTTGAACAGGGAACTGATTACTAAGATTTTGTGCTATCGGAGGTGAAATAAAAGCAACTGTTACACAAAGCAGTGAGATATGGGAATGTGATAAGCCGACTATATCGGGGATCATGACTGACGTATGACAATCTCCAAGGTACAAAGCCAAAGTGTTACAGAGCGTGTGTCATGCTCACGAAGGATAAAAAAAATGACTTTTTTAAAAATGTTTCGCATTATAACTGCTGAGGCGGAGTGTTTTTCAGAGTTATTCTTGTGATATATTTCAAGACGAAACTCAACAATTCCCCGGTCGGAGTTGAAAAGTGCAGATCAGCAGGAAAAACGCAGAAGAAGATATCAAAGATGTCAAATTCCTCTGATTTAACAAGCCGCGTGTAGCCTCTCGCTAAAGCTGAGCGATAGCTGGCGAATAAAAGTAATGAAAGACATCCAGTGTGTCCGGCTCGGTGCGCGCCGAGGCTCGTCCCGCTCTTTCCGCATCACACTTTAGATGTGTATTTTTTACTCACTGTGCCAGCCTGCGGAGCTTCTTTTACGGTGAGGATAATTGAGTCTATAAAGAGGAATGCATCACCTGAAAAGCAGCGCGACAATTCATTACCCGCCATGTACTTTTCCATAAATCCACACACAAGACGTGTTTGTCTGTTGGGGAATCATGAATACTGAAACACTCAACCAGGTTTTTTTTTGTTTTAATGTCCTTTTGCGGTCTCTATATCACAGCTAGTGTCATAAAACTTAATTATTTCTGATGAACATATTCAAAAATAACACGAGAACCAATGATATTGGATGCTTTAAAGCCCTGGAGCTGTCGTTGAGGTGAATGAGAGACACTCTGTCATGTCTCTGTGAACTTGGGTGTTTAAAGGTTGTAGGTTTTTTTTTTTGTCTATACCCTGAGGCAGACTTAATCACTACACCGGGAGGGTCACAACGTCTGCCAACGCAGGTAAAAGGCTGCTGTCGGATTCAAACTTTTTTATCTTCAAAATGTCAACTTTTTTTCAGGATTTATGAAAAGATAAAGAAGAAAAGAAGTGACACTAAAGTAGATGTGGAATGACATTATTTGCTAGTTTCAGTGGGAACCTTCGGTCGCAACACATCCTGAGGGCATAACAGGAATATTCAAACTGTCAGTTAAAGAAATGCTAACAGATATTTAGCATAGAGCTAAAACTAAACTGAACTACAGCTGTTTTATGTGGTGAAGAGCTAACAGAAAACACATTAAAGTAATAATTCAAGGATTTATCTGCTGCATGTATTTAGTGTTTTATTCAAGGACATTTCTACTAGGTGTAATACTGAGTAGAGCACTGATTAAACTCTTTTTAGAGTTGACCAGTGGCCTGCAGCTATAAGCCAACTTCTGTTTTAATGAATCTGTGCTTGTTTTCAGTTACTCTCCCATGTTTGATTCTGCAGCAACATAACCCAGAGATACAAGGCTCGAGATTCACAACAGCACACGAATGCACCACAGCAAAAAAAAAAGTCAAATTAGTCTGCGCCGGCGGGTAACCTCGAGTTCTGAAAGGGAAGCCAATGTGGAAGTGCCATAAACTTGCATTCTTTCTAATAGCCAGCAGGGGGCGACTCCTCTGGTTGCAAAAAGAAGTCTAGGAGTTGTCTGTATTTTCATCTTTCGAACTTTAACCCCGGTGTGTTTTCACTTTATTGAAGTTAATTGTAACATTTTGGTCGCTTAAAATTTGAAAGTGCATGTATACTGTAAATGCTTGACACTGAAGTGAGGTGTATGTGTGTGGATACGGGTGTGTCTTGCAGGTTTCAGGTAGCTTTCTTGCACAAATCCGGCTATTTTTCTTTATCCTACAAGAGAATAAGTTTCTTGCTCTACACAAGCCTCTGACATCCCGCAGGATACCGCCGGCTCACACTATTCAGACTCTTTCTTCCCGAAAAAAAAAAAAAGATGACATACCAGCGCCTGACAACATAACCAATCACACTGGCTGACTCTTAACAAATGACATTATGACTCCTCGGCGAGTTCGCCACAGCGTGCTGATCCGCCGGGACATTAAATGATGTCTTATACAACAGCGAGCGGAGAACCGGCCCCGGTCGTGTGTTTGGCGAGACGAGGAGAGACAAGCGGCGAGAATTACAGGGGCAGAGACGCTGAAAGAGGCAGACATTAAGAATTAGAGGTGCACAGAGGCTGAGCGAGACAGAAAGAGAGAGAGAGGGAGAGAGAGAGAGAGAGGGAGGCTTTGCGTGGTGTAAATCACTGGGCCTGAAGCATGGTGCCAGGCCTGCCAAGCAGCTGTTTGGTATGCAGTGTGTAAAGCCTGTTCTCTATCGGAGCTGACATCCCGGGCAGAGGAATTATGATGAGAGATGATTGTATCATGACTGTAATTGTAAATGTAAATCCTGCAGCGTGGCTACCCTCTTTTTTTGTGCATAACGATGAGTTGCCCAAACAAAATTTACATTCCACTTCATATCGTGCGGTGACTGCATTACTTTGACAAACAATAACCATTGACAAATGAATAACATAAAAGGAGATGATTAACTCCAGAAAAGCAATCTGGGCAGATAATTTACGCTGTGCGCACGTGCTGAAGCTTCCCCGGGCGCCACTTGTGTTTTTTTTTTTCTGTGTATGCTGGTGTATGGCAGCGGAGATTTATATTGTGCATAGTTAGCGTGCATGCATTCACTTGTCTTTGTCATTAGAGCACTTAGTGTTTCAGCTTCAAATCAACAAAATGTTGCAGGAAAACTTCTAATATCCGTCTAAGTTAAAATGCCACACGTGTGATGAAACAGCTTCTCATTATACAAAAAACAACAAATATGTGCCACAGTAATTAGAGCAGTGTAATCACTGGTCTATGGTGATTATACACATACACAGATAGAATAGAAGGTATGGTCTATCGCCTTCTGTGTAGGACTCCAGAGGCATCCGTCTCACGCAGGCAGCGCGGGGAAACTCGACGCTGCATTGATACAACAACCGCAATTAGCATACACAAATAGCTGCGTGCTGCTGCTCGTTTTTCATCAGCCAAAGAGGTAAACGAGCTCACAAAGTTGGCTCAAATTAGTCTAATTAATGAAGCTAATTGATCCCCCCTCTCTTGATATAGCTCTTCCTGTCTGTGGAGGATTGCATGTATGGGGGAACTAACTAACGTTAAAGGGTCAATTCACCTAAATCACAAAAAAAAAAAATCACTCCTTGAGATATCTGCCTTACAGTAACTTCTGACAACAACCCAATACAATGGCGGTAAATTGATTTTCACTTATGCTGCTCACAGCATAGAAAAATTAAATTTGGAAAATCTCAGCTGCAAAATTTCTTCCCGAGTGTATGCCACTGAAAGTTTACCAAAAAAAAAGAAATGATCCCAATGAAAGCTGTTGATAACAAGTTGCATTCCTTGACCACTACTGGAACAGCAAAACCAATGCGGAAGTACTTTAAACTTGCATTTTTTCTAACAGCCAGCAGGGGGCGAATCCTCTGGTTGCAAAAAGTTATATAAAGCTATAAAGGTTGTATAGAAGTCTATGAGAAAATGCGCCTACTTCTCACTTGATTTATTACCTCAGTAAACATTGTAAACATGAGTTTATGGTCTCAATCACTAGTTTCAAGTCTTCTTCAATACAGCATGATGTTCATTTAGTAAATTATGGACCCATTTAGAGTCAAATAGACCATAATGACGACCCTGGTTGCCTAACTACAGTATGTCTTGTTCAGCATTCAATTATACTTAGCTCCGCCCTTTTGTGTCACTTCTGGTTGCAAAAAAAACAAGATGCTGATGGACAAAAACCATTTCATATATTCATATACGTCCATTTCATATGTGCAGTCTATTACTGAAAAACAGACTTTTATTTTCTTGGCTTTAGCTAATTAACTTGCCAATAGACTAATCTGTCATGCTCCTATCCACCGCAAGTGCTATTGGGAAAATGATCAATTGTCTTGAAGAGCACAGGAAGAACGACGAGCAACTTGACGACCAAAAAAACAGCTGTTCTCAGCCACTTGAGTAGAAAAAACTGTTACTTGAAAGCCTGCTGCCTATCAGACACCACAGTCCAGGTGAAAAGAGACGCCCTCCCATTCCTCCACTTTACTTTCTGTCCATATCCCCTCCCAATGAAGTGATTGGCAGTCCTGGTTAAATGTGCGAACCCAGAGTCCAATTACATGGAAGGGGTGCGAAGTATATGAGTCCGATTACGGGGCCCATCTTCCCAGAAATAAGGACTCTGTCACCGGGGAGCTCTGGGCCTCACGGAGCCAGTCAAGCCTGGCCACAAACGAGAGAGCTATTCTCTCTTCTGTCACTTCTCATTGTTGTGAAGCGGCCGCGCCGCGCGCGAGCAAAGTAACCTGCAAAACAGGCAGCGTAGCAGAAAATGCAAAGACATAGTCTGGTATTTATATTCCTTAAACACATGAGCATGCACACACATCGATATGCACAAACAAACACTGTTTTCTCTCTCTCTTTCTCAAGCGACATGCATGACTGCACAAGGATGCATATTTGGACATTGAGCGGCCTCTTTTTAATAAACTGAATTCCAGAGGAGCTCCGTCTCACATCCCCCAAACACAACATCTAGCATTAATAATGCAGATCCCATCGCAGTGGTTAGTCTTATCTACTTATAGAAAATGAGGCCCATAGCATACTGCACCAAGAATACTAAAAAGCAATTATTGCTCTCAGCTGTGGTGAGCCCCAAATTAATGAGGGAGAGTGAGACAGCAGAGGTTTGTGCAAAAAAAAAAAAAATCTGCAGGATAATTTGTTTAGAGCGTTAGGAGGAGAAAAAAAAAGTTCTCCAAGGAGTAATTGTATTCTTCTGGAGAAGTTGGGAAAGTGCAAAGGTAAGAGTGCCACTGGTAGAAACCCAAATCTACATTTATATGGCTCTTTTTAAGACCGCAGAAACATTTATTCTCCTTATAATTTGCATGCTAATTATATTGTTGTGCAATTACACAAGCAAGTTCTTGTGTTTTTGCAGAGAAGCAGCAAATGGTGTCTTCATTTGACTGATTGCGAGGAGAAGAAATGCACGGTTATAAGTGTTTTGCTGCAGAATATCCTCTGCATGATGAGATAACGATTGCTCGCCCCTTTCTCGCTGACACAACCTCTCGACAGCGAGAGTATCTCCCATACTGGTACCGCTGGGGCCAGAGGAGGCTGACTTTCAAGTGGGGGGGCATCAAGTCAGGGCTAAAGCCTTTCTCCGATGTCCCCTGGCTCTAAAGCTTAGGCTGCGCACACGTATCTGTGCATGAGATGAGTGAGTGTTTATGTGGGAGGGATGTGCATTGAAAGGTCAAGAATCAGCCCACGTCCTCCCTCGGAAGGAAGAGAGGAGAACAGAGGAGAGCTGGGCGCTGGGTGTGGGTGGGCAACTGTATGAATCCAGTAAACAGCGTGACAGTATGCTTGCCCTGCTCTCAAACTTAGTTATTTCCAATAAACATGTTTATAATGTAAGCGTGTCTGAATTAGTTTTCATAGATTGATGGAAAGAAATGGACATTTGACATCGTTGTACAAGCACGATAAGGAAAATCTGTTTCCTCCCACGATTTAGGACTAATACAGAAGAGATTGTATTTTAATGAGTGCCATAAGGTTTCAATAACAGAAACATAGATTTCAATTATTATACTCATTTTTGATGCAGTTATATCGCATCATATAATAAACAACAAGTCTTAAACCTGCAAACCTTGGCCTAAACAAAGAAACATTATTCTTCAGTGTACTTCAGTTGGTTTATGTGGTTTATGTCTGCATCAACTCCATGAAAACAACTCCATCCGTCGATGAAGATCATGAGATGTGGTTGCAAGACAAAATTGTGCAAGTGGACCTTGAGTTAAGTTTTTTTTTTTCCCAATGTCAAGAATTATCTTTCAAATTTAACACATCGAATTAACTTACAGGCAGCCCTAAAAACATTATGCAAATGTTTAAAAAATAAAGGCCTTTCCACTCCGGGGGCAAATACACAACATGAAAATGCAAAATACTCAGCTGAGAATATTTCACATCAAAACTATTCATACCAGACGCTTTTTCATCCTGTAATATTTGCGTTCTGTGTGAAAGTACTCATGGCAAAAACAACAGTTGGAAAAAATATATTGACGTGTAAATTAACTGTAGTTTTGGTTTTATGTGTTGACATTTCTGTCTTCATCACAATATAATGGAGGTGGACGTAAATATTGGAGGTTGTCTGTAAATTATCTGGAGGAACACAGACATTGTTTTTGGAAAGTCAAAGACCCACTGAGGTTTACGTTTTTCAATGCTATGAGCCATAAATGAAATTCCAATAATCATTGTATGGAGTGATGGTGGTGTCTCAGTGGAGGACATCTCAAAACCTTGAGGTAACTACCTGCATTGCTTCAAAACACTACAACGTAAAACGTGTTTTTTTGTGATTGAGCGACCCTTTAAAAACAGATCACTTTGTTCAAACAGAGCACCTTCCATCAACACCTCCATCTCACGGTAAACAGCTCCGCAGACCTGCTGTGCCGCTTTGCCTCGCCGCCATTACAATAATCTACTTTCTTATGAGCAACTTTGTTTTCTCGACTGCGCCGTAATCTCTGCAAACCAGACTCCTATATCAATGCCATCCCGCATTACCCCTGACACTCACCGGTGCTCTGGTAAAACATGAAATATAGTCTCATAAAGGTCTTATCAGCCAGACAAGTGGACCTAAGAGTTCCAGACGAGAGTGCTTAAAGGGCTCACGGCGAGTTTAAAGGATTTAATCATGTCTGGCTTTAGAATAGCTTTAGTCGAACGAACACGACAAGACTCTTTGGTAAGCAATTAAACATTTGAGCTTGCCCTCTAGTCCAGGTAATTTTGATTAATAAATGTGACACAAATTCAAGAAAACATGTATTTTCTATATTTGCGTTGGTGGGATTATCGGTTTAATATGAATCCAGATAAAGCCTCTCTCATAAGATCATGGTTTAAATCAACCAATAAGCAGCTGTCAGAATCTGGAGAATATGCCTTGACAGAAAAATTATGGTGCTTATTTGTTTTAACTCTATTTAAATCCACGTTTGGATGATCAAAAGCCTCGGCCGCCGTCTCGCTCAGCGACAGCTTTCAGTAGCAGAATGCAGTCTCATTAAGCGGTGGACGCTAACTGTTTGCTGTTTACCTGTCCTCTCCATCAACCTTTATTCATGTGGTTATTTGTCCAATAATCGCCGATGTTCATTATTTAACTTACCACCCACTTGTCCACTCAACGGGCACTATTCAATCAATTCACCGTGAGGCAAATTGAAAAAGAAATAAATAGGAAACACAATTACTACTCACCAGGGTGATTTTCTGTTCTGCTAATGGTGTGCTTTAATCCTACGGCACAGAGTTATAGGGTTTTTCTCTTCTCTCTCACGCCAAATATCTGCACCATTCCTTACATAGCACCACAGAGGCCAAAATATCACAGTCCTGGTTGATACCGCAAGGCGAATGGAATAACAAAAGCAGCGTTGAAATCACCTCCTGTATTGTATAATAAAGGCAGACACACCAGTTTTTGTATCCTCTTTTCTACAGGATCTATTCTAGCACTGGCCTCGGGCTGCCAACATCAACGGTGTGACAGAGGAATTCATGCTGATCGAGAATCCTTGCTACTACAAAGCATCATTAAATGAGACCTTGATCATTTTTTAACGCTGCCGAAACAGAGCCACAGAGACGAGGTGTTCTTATATAAGAAAGTGATGGGCCAGGTAGAGGTGAAGAGGCAAAGTTTGCTCCGCTATTATCACACTTACCAGACGAGGGGAAACAAAACGCCACCTACCCTTAAATAGCAGGAAGTACACAAACACCTGCCATCAGATGAATATGTCCCACGTCCATACAGTTGTTCCTCTTGTGCATTAAATATCTTTGTATATTTGCATTCCCATATAATTTGCGTGACACGACTGAAAAGTTCAAGTCCAGTTCAGCTAAAAGCTCACAGTAGCCCATCATTTTTTGGGTTTGAACTGAATTGACACAGTGTGCAAAGTCAATCTCATCAGCTCCCAAAACTGCTTGAACCCCACAACCAATTGAAATTCCAACCAAACTCCTATCTGCACACATCCTCCACAGCTTCCAGACTACTGTTGCAGACCGACCTGTTTTCCGTTAATTGGAAATACATTTGTGTGCTCACTATCTCCAAAGAAGGTTATTACAACAAGTGCCGGCTAAATGATTGGACTGGTCGAACGCGGCGAGCCCTCTGCACGCCTTATTGTTTGAGAAACCACTGTGTAATCAGCTGCTGTGCGGATTCATTCATTTTCATTGTAGCTGCGCTCCATAATAAGAAGTTTGGTCACTATGCTGCAGGAGCGTTTATGACGAAAGGAAAAAAGAGCTATCCGAAAAACTGGGTCACTTTGAAGTTCCACATTTCCAAAGCGCTAACAATCTGCTTATAGACCATAACTTCACAACAACATTTCCCCCCCCTACCCCCCAAGTACACTGGTGGACCTTAAAGTTTCTCTTTTTCTAGGGCCTGAAAGCAACCGGTGTCGACAAAATGCATTTGCATCAGTATGGATTTCCGTCACACATCTCAGGTGTTAAAAAGGAAGGTGATGGAGGAGTCCAAAAATGTACAAAGGTGGACTTCTGAGCAGGAGGAGAGGCCAGAATATGCAGTGTGGTTTCAACAAAGGCACTCGAAAAAGCTATGGAGACTTCATAGTATTGATATAATAAATAAAACTGATAGAAGTGTCTACTGCATTAAATATAAATTGCAGTGCTGTCAAGCCATTCAATAACGGAAACAGTCTCCCAGCCTTCACCAACTGGATCCCTGAACACACCACATGTCATGTCAAGTCGGCCTGAAGAATCGATGGCACCCTTTTGGCTTTGTTATCATTATTATTATTTATAACAATTATTATTATTTATTATTATTATTATTATTTATAACAATTATTATTTATTTATTTATTATTATTATTATTATTATTATTATTATTATTTAATCATTTTTTTTATTGTTTCCTTAAGAAAAATGACTACAATTACCTAAAACATAACAAATAAAATAAGATGTACACAATAAATTAAAAAAAAAAAAAAAAAGAAAGAAAATAAATAATTAATAAATAAATAAATAAATAAATAAATAAATTCACATACCAGTGTACTGGTGCAAGAAATAATATGAGCCTGAGTAAAACAGAAAGTGTTGCTGTGTTTCTGCTGGTGATACAAGTAGCAGACTGACAGATTTGTCAAATCTGAAGCATATTTTGCAATAATTATGGAGAGTGTTGGTGACAATTGGTAAAATTTGGACATTCCAGCTCATATTACTTGCTATAATTTGGTGGATATCACAACCTACTGGATCATGTGACTAACGAGGCTATAATTGACAAATTAGAGAAAATACATTCGACTGAATCATGACAGCAATCCTCCGTATTTTAATTTCAATTTTAAAAAGAGCCCCAAGTATCAGATCAAATTACACATGCTTCCTCCAGTTGGCAGACCGACCTCGGGCGCTGCTGCACCCTTATCACTATGAATTACCATGTTGTTGTACTCTAATGCAACTGTTGAGTGTGGACTGCATTAGAAGGGAGAGCCATGAATGAGCCATTCCCCCTCAGGCTGGAGGATTATAACCCCGCTGCTAAACCCAGGGATAATCGGAGTTTTCTGTCCTTGGGTGCGTTCTGCTCGATAGAAAAGTCCTTCAGATTCTGTCAATCTCTACCTGTGGCTACAGAGAATTCAGCCGTCATCACAGACCACCTTTATTGCTGCCAATGAACTATGCAGGAGCATTTCCTGATCTGAGTTTCGGCAGGGAAGGAGAAACATACAGTTTCAATGTTCAGTGTGAACTCCACCAGTCTGATCTGATCAGTGCATATCTTTAACCTCTTCCACTCCTCGAGGGCGCCCGTGCCTTCGGCCGACTTTACCGACTTTCAGAGGCTGTAGCAGGCTCAGTTTTAGAGCTAGAGAGAAGATACTGGTATCACGTGAAATTAGAAAAAAAACTAAGAAATCCATCGGTACCAACCATGTCGGGAAGGACACTAAATAATGCTCTGATGTTAGGCTAAAATTTGGAGAGGAAAAACTGGCATGGCCATTTTTAAAAGGTGTCCCTTAACCTCTGACCTCAATATGTGAATGAAAATGGGTTCTCTGGGTACCCACGAGTCTCCCCTTTTACAGACATGCCCACTTTATGATCATAACATGCAGTTTTTTGCATGCAGTATAAATGTGTTATTTTCGCCTATTCTAAAAATGATGTTTGAATATTCCTGCATACTTGGGTCCCTAAACAGTCTTGGAATTGCGTAAATTGGGTATCACTGTAAAGCTGAGACTCTTGTGGATTCAATGAGCCCAATTATATCCACGTGTGATGATGTTAGTCCCCATAGTAGCCATTTCATATAGTGAGAACAATGCAGTTTTTTTGCATGCATTGGTTTGCAAATGGTTTCTGCATACTGGGGTCCCTAAACAGTCTTGGAGTTACATAAATCGGGTATCATAATTCTCAAGAGGTGAAAAATGGTTAAATTTAGCACCAAATCTGTGTAACAAATGGTATCAACCCAAAACATGCTGCAACAACTTATGAGACATAAATGAGCATGGAAATGGCCATCATGATGTTCTAAACCCTTATACACTTTCACAATTTATTTTAATTAATTAATACTGTTTGACTAGAACAACTTGACACACAGTGCTGAGCTGCATCTCAAGTTAATCTTCAGGTTCCCAGCTTTCAGATGATGTACACCACTTCTATGTGACATATACTGTTGACCTGCTATCCCCCCCATAAAGACCCCCTGTACCCCCATAAAAAAAAGACATAAACAGGTCTATGAAAAAGAGGGTTGGAGTGGAAGTTGTAGACTTCTTTTATATCTATTCTCGTTGACGATTCTGTGTCTGTTTGCTATATAGATAAAGTTTATTTGCAATAATAGTAAAGTCTTTGTGATAGGAAGAAAAGAGTCAACGTTTTCCAGTCCTGCTTGTATATATATTTGTGTTTTGTATATTATGCTCACTGAGTTCTGACCTTGACCCCAAAGCTGGTGAATCGAGCTCCGTCTCCCTTTGCCTCGCGGGAGGGAGGACGCTCGGAGCGTGCGACTGACCTGGATGCTAAACGGGGCGCTAAATCTGAAATGATGTGCGTTAAACAACGTGACGTATCCAGAGGCACAACGACACGCACCGAACGGGCGAGACTCCAAAATAGGAGAGAGGGAGCAGTGAAGACGGGATTGCCTTTGCATGATGACATGAAAACAGACATGAGGAACTTTCTTTCTCCTCAGTACATTATTGGCTCCGGGTTGAGTGACAGCCGGAGCCTTGATCTTGGTGGTGAAACAGATCACACGCGTGTCCCAGGAGATCCCAGTGAGTATCATAACAACACTGATGACCAGATCAATCTCAATCAATACCCATAACGAGCCTCCTTAAGGTCGTCGCGTATATTCATCTTCGACGTGAACCCCTCGTTTTCTGTACCGCCGTTTGATTGATGCTTAACCGCTTCACTTTTTCCTCCAGCTCTCTCTAAATCAGTCGCCATTGTGTCCTGTGACGCCTCCGCCCCGAACACCTTGAATCGATAACCTTGGCTGTGTTTTAAGCTGAAGTCACGGAGGCTGTAATGACGCTTAACAGCCCATTAAGGTGATGGAGACCTTCGGCGTGGCGTGGGTGACATGTCGGGGCTCTGAACAACAGAGCGAGGTCATGTTTACAGAGGCTAAATGCACTTCACATGGTAGTGCATTTGTAATTTCTTATCTCCTTTATTTACACTTCCAACTATCAGGGAAGTGGAAAAGATGGACATTTTTTTATGTGCAATAATGTTTAATTGCAGACAAACACGAGGTGGTTAAAATGTATATCTAGCAATTCATGAAACCCTCCCGAGCTGCGGTGCCAAACAACTCCTGGCTAAGTTTCCTTTATCTCCGCTCTATTGTCTGGTGACCTCAGTTGTATAAGAGGCTTGTTCTCCATTGTTTGCCTCCGCGGTGAAATTGATTAACATTGGGCTATAATTGCAGCAAAAGATTTGAGGACAAACATTGGGGCACCATTATCTTTCCCACTGTGTGACAAAATGGAGCCGTAATTACTATCAACCGTTTCGGAAAAACAAAAAACAGCGCGTCTAAATCCAGTGAAAGTGCGGTCGGTTGAAAGTTGCGCGTGCATATGTGTAATTGGTGATTACCCCCCGCTGATCAAAAGAGACTTAATGCTGCTGCAGATGGCAGTAACGGAGGAGGTGGGAGAGTGTGGGCGCGAGGCTGCATAAAAGCCAGGGAGAGAGCAAATGAAAGGTTAAGTGCAGGCAAAGTCCAAGTGAATATTCATGTATGTAAAATGATACGTTTTGTGTGAAGGAACCTTGTTATTAAAAGGATACAAATCTCTTGGTTGCCAACAGACTCTGTTAACCCTCTGAGACCCACAACTTTTGTCTTTTTTAGGGGGGGGGGGACCTAAAGCTGGGAACCTGAAGATTAATTTGCAACTCCTCTGAATGCTCTAGGTCTCTAGTTTGATCCATCCATCCTCTGAATGCTCTAGGTCTCTAGTTTGTGGTTGTAAAGTTTCATGAGGCTGTGATTATCCTAGAGGTCACCACAGGTCATTTTATACAGTGAGGTCACGTTTCAAAAAATGGTCTCACTACAATGAAATGTCTCCTATGGGGACTAACATCATCACACATGGATATAATTGGGCTCATTGGATCCACAATAGTCTAAGCTGTACTGTGATACACAATTTATGTAATTCCTAGACCGCTTATGGACCCCAGTATGCAGAAATATTCAAACACACAATTTTTAGAATAGGCGAAAATAATACATTTATACTGCATTCAAAAAACTGCATGTGATGATCATAAAGTGGGCATGTCTGTAAAGGGGAGACTCGTGGGTACCCATAGAACCCATTTTCATTCACATATCTTGAGGTCAGAGGTCAAGGGACCCCTTTGAAAACGGCCATGCCAGTTTTTCCACACCAAAATTTAGCGTAAAATTGAGGTTTTATTTAACCTCCTTTCCAACAAGCTAGCATGACATGGTTTGTACCAATGGATTCTTTAGGTTTTGTAGTTTCATACGATATCTGTACCTTCACTCGAGCTCTATAACCTGCTGCAGCCTCTGAAAGACAGTAAAGTCGGTCGGTTAATATTCGCTGACATCCTGCTTCGTCCACATGTTTGAGCAGAAATCCACAACTTCTAAATCCTACTTTACTTGCTCTCATTGTTTGATGGAAGGGTTTGAGCTCCGCAACAATAATCTGTGCTTCTTCGACACAAAAAAGCCTCAATTTAGGTTCCCGCACGCATGCATAGAGACACACACACATAAATATGTACATTAATATACACAACGCGCGCACTTTATGAGATTACACAACATGACGCTCGACTAATCCCACATGACACGAATACATCTGGCCGACAGGCAGATTTCACAGCCTTCAAAAGCCTCACTGACGGGGGGGGGGAAGACGACTGCACGCAGTCCTTGGATGTTCCTTTGAGTTTTAGCAGCCAAGTAACATAAATAGCACCCGCCAGTCAACACACTGTGTGGGTCAAGACCAAATGAGGACGGGAGGGAAAAAACAAGGTAAAAACAAGGTAAAAACAAGGAAGCTCAAGCTCCACTGTGCCGCTCTTTGCCTTTATGCAGGTTGACACACTCGTTTCGCTGCTTCAGGCGCTGACCGCATTTCACTACTGGGGAAAAAAAAAAAAAAAAAGCATCTCCATGGCAACAGCTTCTGCAGCATGTAGGTTGTAACGCATGTGATGACATCATGCAGACATCATCCAACAACACGGATCAGAGATACCTGCTGATGCGCATCCACTCACTCGTCAAAACCTCATGTGCCCTCAGACGAAAAAAAGAAGAGGAGGAAATCCATTGCAAAGAGAGAAAGCAGCCTTCTAAAACAATATTCGACTTGTTTACAAGATGACTGATGCAATACGGCATTTAGTGTGTCCGATGTTGAAAGATCAATGGAGAAATTAAATGAATGTCATTCACTGTCAACTCTGTTTGGCGTAGAATGATGCCCGATGGTTGGCCTGTTTTTAAAGGAGATCACAAGTCCTCGCTGGACAAAATGCATTGACATATTTACAGCCGGTTAGAGAGTTGCTAACTTTGTCTATCTGCTCTTCTGTGCTGCGCAGGTAGCCTACAGTCAGTTTTTAGAGCTTGTTTTTTGCTGAAAACAGCTGCCTGCTGCATCTGGAAACTAGGTTGATGAGAACAGTGAGAATTAACCAAAACAGTAAAGTTGCAGGCTGGATAGCCGAAACAATAAGCTGAAAAATTCCAATATGATTTCCTGTGAATAACTCATGAATTAAAGAGAGATAGTGGATGTTTCACTGTCTCATGTAACAGGTACAATCATTCCTTTCACCTGAAGGAACTAATCTTCCAGGAGCACAACAGTGACACTGACAGAAATCACATTACAGGTATGTGTTGAGAGTAATGGTTGTCGGATGCTACCAGAGAGTGTGAAAGAGAAACGATGAGCGCCTGAAAGGCTGTTAATGATGCGATACAAACATGGGAAAGGCAGCAAAAGGGAAGCTACACAAGAGGGAGCAAGGATAAAATGTTGGGAGAGTTGAGAGGAGAAGAGTGAAATATGGCAGGGAGGGAAGACAGATAGAGAGATGCCACAAGCATGAACAGATGGCTGCGAAGGGAGTCGGAAAGAGCGAGAGAGGGAACGACAGGCAGACAGAGAGAGAGAGAGAGAGAGAGAGAGAGAGGAGGAAAATCTGGATCAGGCTGAAAAAGGCCTCGAGTTCACTTTGGGGAATGCAGTAAGTAGGACAGGCAAAACTTAAATTCCAAAAAATGAGACCCAAAAATAACCCAAAGGAGAACAAACCACTGAAGCCTGGGAGCTATGCTAGATGGTCAGTCAAAACAGAGCTCCCGCTTTGAAGAAGCGTCCTCTCTTTAGGATTCATAATCTACCTGAGGACGGAGCACAAAAGAGGAGGCTGGAATCTTAATGGTAATCTATGCAAATTCAGCTACGAGGGAAAAATGATAAACAGGGACAGTCCCGATGCAAATTAAGCCTCCTAAAGGAGGCAGATTCATCCATATGTATGTAAAGGTAGCACTCGATCATATACTGTCTATGATGCAAGATTGGAGAGAGGCAGAGCTTCTTTAGAGTTGGAGCCTTTTTTGTTCGCAGGACGGATGTCAGGTCATTAAATGGGCGTTATCAGTGGTTACAAGCCTCATAGATGTGGGTCAGTAGGGCCCTGCTACACCCACTAGTAGGTTTTTATCATCAATTCACATGGTCGATCACAGAAAAAAGGAATGAGAGAAGACGACAGTGACCTCTAGTGACCTTAGTAATTATAACAGGAGCAAAAGCGGAAGTCAGAGGCCAAAACACAATCTTTTTCCCTAAGCTTAACGAAGTGGTTTTGTTGCCTAAACCTAAAGTTGTTGTAGTTCTGTTGCGTAAACCTAAAGAAGTTGTACTATTGTTGCCTGAATCTAAAGAAGTTGTAGTTTTGTTGCTTTGTGTTCAAACTTTTCATGCAGTTTTACGTTAGAACGCGTTTCTTTTAAGTTTCGCTTTCACTTTTACAACATATATGTACGTAGTAGGTGTAGCAGGCCCGTACTGACCCACATCTATGATGCTTGTAGCGACTAATGAGCTGATAACAGCTGAATCGGGAGGCAACCCAGTGCTTCACTCGTGTCTACCCTACACCTTTTTGCATTGAGCCAGTAAAGGAACAGTTCTTATTCTTTCCCTCACGCTTAAGACAGTGGCCATATACAGTCAGAGCAAGTCATTAACTCAACAATTCCGTCCTATCATTTAATTCCTGAGAACCCATTTGAACATAAGACATGATGTGACTCATGAAGTGGGTTGAACCAATACCATTATATTGTAATATGAAACCAACCCCCATGGCCGGTATAAAGCGGGCCTGTGGCGGCCGTCTACCCTCCTCCGCTGAACTCTGCTTTCATATCTCTTCTGTGTGCGCTCCACACTCCTCCACTACGCGATCTCTAACCCAGTGATCTCACTCGCTCACTCACTCATTTCCACACACAAAGCACCCCAGGAGGCATTGGTATTCTCCAGCAGACGTGGGATGAGTGTAAAACGGCTGGCAGATTGACAGCTGTTGGATGAGCGCAGATACGCCGCATTATACTCCCTGACAAAAAAAATGACATGGAGATATGAAGATGCAACGGCGCTGTGTACGCACACAGCCGTCTCAATTACGGCGGAGGCCCCGCAGACCCCCGCGAACACGTACGCACACGGACGGCACGATCCAATTTGATTCAGTGTTTGCCGGCCGTGCCTTTGGGCATGCGTTGGTTCTGCCTTTCACCTGATGAGTCATCCACTTTTTGTGGATAAAAAAAATGACGTAGTGTTCGAGCGTGATATGCCCTTGATTTGTATGCCCTCCACAGAAGACATGCTTGTTTAAAGATTGGAGGGGAGCTCAGTGTGCAGTACGTGGAGGCTTCTCTTGGCTGGTGTTTCACTTCAAACAGAACTTCAAAACTTCAGATGCATGTTGATATTAATGCGACTTCCATTCTAATGTAAAATGTCTTGAGCTTCGCCCAAAGTCCACCTTAAAAAAGAATGAATTCAGTCAGTAGTTATGAATGGGAATAGCTTTCACCCAAGGTCAAACACTGAAGAGCCAATCCTCCAGCCTTTGTCAAATATACAGTATGAAGCTGACTAAATGCTATTGAACGGCTGCAAAGACAAGCTTTTCACTTTTAATGTTATAACACTTGGGTCCCTTGACCTCTGACCTCAAGATATGTGAATGAAAATGGGTTCTATGGGTACCCACGAGTCTCCCCTTTACAGACATGCCCACTTTATGATAATCACATGCTTGTGTTATAGACACACTGACAGCTGTTGTTGCCTGTTGGGCTTGAGTTTGCCATGTTATGGTCTGAGCATATTTGTTATGCTAAATGCAGTACCTGTGAGGGTTTCTGGACAATATTTGTCATTGTTTTGTGTTGTTAATGATTTCCAATAATAAATATATACATACATTTGCATAAAGCAGCATATTTGCCCACTCCCATGTTGATAAGAGTGTTAAATACTTGACAAATCTCCCTTTAAGGTACATTTTTAACAGCTAAAAAATGCGATTAATCCCGATTAAATATTTTAATCGATTGACAGCTCTAGTTTGGACTGAACTACCGGCAGGCATTGCCTTTTTTACCAGCGTGACTGACGTTTAGCTGACATTATTACCCACCTTTAGAAAATAAGCACTAATATTAGCCGGTAAAGGCCGAGTTCAAATGGTAACAATCATGACAACCCGTCAGAATGTGTCTACTGGACCTCCTGTCTGACAGAGAAAAATCAATGCGGCAAAAGCCATCACCTATTGTCGGATTCTGACAAATTCTGTGAAACGAGGCCTTCTACTCTCTCTCTCTCTCTCTCTCTCTCTCTCTCTCTCTCTTTCTCTCTCTCTGTGTGTGTGTGTGTGTGTCGGCTTCCTCTGCTGTCAGACATGCTGCCTTCACGTCATGTCGGAAATACAGGAGCTGGAAACATATGAACACTGAAACATACCTGAATTAACAACAGCAGACACATAGTGTAGAGCCTGTTACTGTAGGCCGCTAACAGCCTGTTAGCAGCAGCAGCAGCTATCATTCAGGTCAAATTACATTTATTTTTAGATAATGCACCTTGCACCTTTTCTATTTTAACTCTGCCATATATAAAAAAATATATCTTACCAGTCTCTATTCACCATGCAGTTGGTTGGTTTAATCCACAGCTGCAACAGTCCCAACCGATGCAAAATGTACTCTTGTTTGAGTGATATTTTCTAAAAACTACAGTGACCAGTTTTAGGAAATTACTGAGCCTTTTTTTTTTTTTAAATTACACTATATATTTATAACATGATACCAATGGAATTGGTAAATATTGAGAGACACAGAGTCTTTACATGGGATCTGTTGACAATAAGAACATATATTGAATCATGCCAGCCTTATATTTTAACTATAACTGTACAACGTATCCTCATGCAATGGTTCGTATGATCTTACGAAAAGTTATTCCTCATTTTTCGTGTGTTTACCTATCAATGTCCAACAACACGTGTCAATTTTAGCTTGTTACATGCATACAGTCTTTTCAAAATAAACTTCCGTCTACACAGGAAACAACTTTGTTAGGTTTAGGAAAAGATCGTAGTTTGGGTTAAAATAACTACGGAAGTGGCGTAACTTCAGTACAGAAGTTACATGACAAATAAATCAAACCTTCTCAAATTAGCACAGCAAACAGTTCAATAACCCTTCTACTCCTATTTCACTTCTATGGTCAAGACACTACTTCATGGTCTTCTCATTGTGCCGACAACCGACGCAGAAAGTGATGCATTATGTTATTGTTTAGCCACATGTAGCATCGCTCTATTATTCTGCAAGTCTATGCTGGAACTAGTCCAGCGTGCAGAAATTGGACTCCATTATATTTAATGGAGTTTTCTGCACAACACAGATAATAATGTAAACTGTATTTAATGGTGACTAATGAACTATAAGCATCAAGTGAACAAACACCGAGAGCGGAAATTAACATAAATTATTGTCTCTATTAGTGTTGCAGCAGCCATCTATGTAGCATCAACACAAAAACATAAAGTGCTATTAGCATAAACATCAGCTGGCACATCCACAGCTGCTCATAGCGCTGCAGCTACTGTACTGCCTCTGACATTTTTTGTCAGGAGAAAGAGGAAGAGACAGCACAGTGAGGACGACTGAGGACACAAACACACTCTTCAGTTGACAAGGGGAATGATAAGTGGATGCAACACTGTTTGGGTATTTATCTGAATGCATTTTGCTGCATCAACTGTTGGAAGAGGAAGCCGAAAAAGACGGACTGTGAATGTGTAATGCGCAACTCTCTCACTCCTCCTTCACCTCCTGCTTTATTAGTTGATGAGTCATAGCTCTGGGTCTTCTAAACTGGGACAATCCACACACACACACACACAGCTTATACAATAGAGCGCCGCAGACACACCGACACGCACACACTGAATACACAACCAAACAGACACACAGAGGCGACTTGGCAGCAATCAGCTTCCCAGCCTGGGGACTCTGAAGCTGCTTGGTGTTGATAGGTTAGTGCTGTTTTTCTTTCACACATCCCCCTCCAAAAAACAGAGTGTGTTAAATATCAGCGCCACCTGCTTCTTCCATGAAATGGGCTAATTAAGTTTATCCAGGGGGGGAAACCTTACTTATCTACTCTACCTATGAGTGGAGACAGGTTATCGATTGTGCAATATTAGCAGGTGGACCTAATATTTAGGCGCAAATGTCATGCACAAATAAACCCCCCCCAGTGGCGTCAATACAATCCAAAAATGCTGCTTTTCCTTTAGAATTGATTTATTTATGATACTTTGATGCCACTTTGAATTTATAATCTGTAAAAAAAAAAAAAAAAGACCGCAGCGAGACGTCTCGGCCAAGTTCTACTTCTGCCTGCCAAATGAACTAAACTCGAGACGTTTGTTGGCGTAACTTTGGAGCGTTTGAGCGACTTTTATGCTCTTTTTTTTTGTTAAGGCTGCAATGGGCACTTTTGCACTTCAGTAGCAACGGGAGATAACTGTCCGAAGTTTTCGAAAGTTGCGAGGACTTCATTACCGAGAACATATGCGTTTGATGTCAGGGAGGTGCACGCTCTATATCTGTAAGTCGGCTCTTCTTAGTGTCTACTCGGGGAGGAGATGGTGGAGGAGAAAAAAGCCTTTGGCAACGAATTTAGTCATCGTTGAGTTTGGTTTCTCTGTATTTGCTCTTTGACTGCTGGTTGGGGAGGGGGAAGTTTTGTATTTTGTAACTAAGTTTTGATCTGTCTATATTCCAAATACTGTAGAAAAATAAAGCAAATCTACTGCATTTTTTTTTTTAACTCTGCTACTACTACTACGATTACTACTACTATTGCTACTACTACTGCTACTGCTACTACTGCTACTGTTACTGCTACTACTACTACTACTGCTGTTACTGCTACTGCTACTACTACTACTGCTGCTACTACTACTACTACTACTACTACTGCTGCTGTTCCTACTGCCTCTACTATTACTACTACTACTACTACTACTACTCCTGCTCCTTCTGCTACTACTTATACTACCACGATTACTACTACTATTGCTACTACAATTGCTGTTACTGCTACTACTACTGCTACTACTACTACTGCTGTTCCTACTGCTACTACTTATACTACCACGATTACTACAACTATTGCTACTACAATTGCTGTTATTGCTACTACTACTGCTACTACTACTACTGCTCCTACTGCTGTTCCTACTGCCTCTACTACTACTACTACTACTACTATTACTACTACTACTGCTCCTGCTGCTGCTCCTTCTGCTACTACTAATACTACTACGATTACTACTACTATTGCTACTACTATTGATATTACTGCTACTAGTACTACTGCTCCTGCTGCTGTTCCTACTGCCTCTACTACTACTACCGCTCCTGCTGCTGTTCCTACTGCCTGTACTACTACTACTACTATTACTACTACAACTACTACTGCTCCTGCTGCTGCTTCTTCTGCTACTACTATTACTACTAATACTACTACTACTACGATTACTTCTACTATTGCTACTACTACGATTACCACTACTATTGCTACTACTACTGCTCCTTCTGCTACTACTATTACAGAGCCACCAAGGCAATCAGAGGAACTCAGCTTGAGTGACAGCATTGGATCTGGATGATGATGGCTGCATTTGAAACTTTATAATTATTGGTCTGAATATTATGAGTGTCAGAGAAGAGAAAAATAGGAGACACCATGAGCTCTTCCTGTCTGTTTTTATGTATCTTGTGTTGCCAGTCGGTGTGCAAGGAAGTAAATCTTCCCCAGTCGTTAAAAAAACCTAAATCAAATCACCGACGTGTGCCAGACAGAGTGCACGAAATGTCAACCGATCCTTGGGCGAGCAGCGTTTTAAGCAGCCAATCAAAACTGGCAGCTTTTGCCCAGAGTGTTACAGGGGGAGCGAATGCTTGGACAAACCGTGGACTGTCACCATGACGACGACCTTTTGCCTAACCTTAACCGAGTGGTTGTATTTGCCTATATACTTAAACACACTGCCTTAAGGGAACTTAGGCAGTCACATAATTCCATGTGGTTTGTCCGTGTGTGAGGAAATTGGTTTAACTACTTAACCTCCTTCTGTTTTTTGTACGATTTAATATTTTACAGTAGATCTGTCAGGTACATATTCAACTCTACATGTGATGGAAATTGAAAAAAAAAGGCCCAATCTAGTCCTCTTAGCGACAATTAGAAAAAATTCAGAAAAATCTGATGCCTTTCCACCAGCTGCAGCAACTAATGGACCAGCGATGCACGAGTCGTCTGAAAAACACTGACATAATTAAAATCAATATCAATACTGCGTCACTGCATGGAAGGATGCTCAGTGTCTTCTACCCGGCCTGTGGTTGGCAGGCAGATTGGATAGTCTGGTGTGTGTTTGCTAAAGAAGAGACGGAGGCTTCCATGTTACGGTTAGCCTGAGTCTCAGAGATTAAGCCAGAGTGCTGCCAAGACAGCTGGCAACGGTGGCTGTGGTTTCTCACTAGGAACCAAGGGGGGGGGGGAAGGAAAAAATGAAATCTTTTTACAACAAAAGATTTTCTGGGCACTTTGGTTTCATTGTTGGGAACATTTTGGTCCTTTCCAAAAGCAATATGTTGAACTGTGAAGTAACAATTTTGGATTTAATATTGGCAAGAACATCTCGTGACTGTCACCCAGAATGCTCGGGGAGAAACTGCCTAAGCTACGTCCCAACTGTACTGATTGAATTCACAGTGGAATACTCTGTATACCTACAGTACATACAATCACAGCTAGCATGCAGAGTAAAAATGCTTTATTTTTTGAGTGTGGTCTTGTTGATGGAATCTTTTCTCCCACAATGCATCTTGCAACATATCAGAAAACAAACAAACAATCAAAGTGCACTAAATAACCCTATTCTAAAAAGTAATTTATTATATAATCATTATTTGTATGACTTTCTTGATCACTAAATGTGAAACAGTGCTATAATATATAGTATGGAAGAAGGAACTTGCCAAAATAATAAATAAATAAATGACTTGATAAATACATAAATATATCATTAAATGTACCAAAAATATTATTAAAAATAAATGTAGGCCTTAATTAATTGATAAAATGTGACATAAATTGATATTTCTGTTTTAATTTGCTTCTTTATTTATTTACCTTTGTATTAATTCCCCTATCTATCTACTCTTCTAATTAATTTTCTAGTATTTATTTATTTTTTAATAACTTTTATTTATTTATTTTTGCATTTTTTTTAAAATTTAATTTAATGGTTATATGGTAAAGATAATGTTGTAAATATAATGGAATTAATTTGTTAGTCAGCAGGGGAAAACAAACATATTCATATGTATGTAACACTTCAGTTTAATTTACAAATTTCTATTGGTTCTATTGGGAAATATTGATCTATACAACAGTGACAAGCTCTCCACATTTGAGGAATTAAAAGTAATAAAATATCTACAAATAAAGAATTTGATAGCTAAAACACAGCATAACTCTCTGACCTTTAGAAAAAAGTTAAATGAAATATCTATGTTTTATTCATTGTTACTTTCTCTCTCCCATGATTCTTCAGACAGTGACGCTTTGAATAACGATATTGGATAATAATAATAAAGGCAGATACAGAGCAGAATAAATCCACTGGTTATTAAAAACATATATTATAATGTGAAATACAAGTAATCTCTAATGCGAATCAGTGCAAGAAATGTCATCATAATACGTAACAGGAAGCTGTAGATATGATATGTGCAAGGACAACACCACTCTCTATTCTATTATATCTGTTCTATCTGATTCTATTCTGGTCGGTATAGAGAGGTCAGAGCCCATCTGAGCGTGTCATAATCCCTCCCACAGCCTTGGAAAAAATATTGTTTCTTTACCCAAGGTATAGAAAACAAGGTGTTGCCTGACTCATAGCGGTTATGAGACAAATATCCACAGCATTTCATCTGACACATTCCTATTCCCTGTGGCGTGACCGCCCACGGAGCGAGCGGAGGACCACAACTGTAGATACAATGGACCAACACATTCTGTAAGTGTGTGGAGGGAGACAAATCGGACCATATCAGATTGCTTTAGCGCACACAAATCCCTCGAGGTGACAGCGCGAGGTGGTAAAAGCTGCATGAGACCTCTGTGTGTGAATGTGTGACGGACGCTGAACATTAGTGTTTCTGCTTGTTAGAAAGCCGGTATGTGCAGCAGCTGTATCATGACATCATAGAGCCGCGGTCTCATGTGTGCCAAAGTTTGCTGCCACTGTCACTTCCCTCCCCTCCTGACCGTGGCCCTCTAGCTTTTCTGGCTAGACATCAGAGGCCGCTCTATCTCTCTCTGTCTCACAATCACAAGTTGGCCCAGAACGCCAATGTGAGAGCAAAGACAGTGCGGAGGGAGCACCTCCCAACCAAGGTCGCGCTCCGGGCGAGGAGAGGAGACGCTGTCATCTCTGTCCAACCTGGATGCACAGTCACATAAACGCAGCCGGAAGGGAAACAATATGGCCACCTGTTTGGCTGCGAACACAGTGGGGGCAATTAGTTCGACCAGGCAGCACACAGGCAGCGTCGAGGGAGCGACGATGAGGGGAAAGTTTTGAAGGTTTAGATAAATTCTGGAAAAATGCTCTGCTTCTCCAGAGAGAGAATAAAACTTTATAGAAAAGAAGGCATCGTTAGAATGAAAAGATTATCTCCGAGTCACCAGAGCAAATTAACGTCTCCTCCGCCTGCTAGCGGTTATGAATAGCGGCTCAAAAAAGAGCAAGGTGACGCTGCTGTGTTGGGGTTAAACTGAGGGCTAATCTAATGGCTGTAAAAACCGCTGTGCCTAACTGCCACACTAAAAGGTGCGTTTAATTTGAAAGCAGGCGGCTCTCGGGTGCCGAGCTGTCACCCGGTGCAGAGCGAGTCAGCGAGCGAGTCTGCCGGTAATCCATACGCCGAATGAAGTATCAGACAGAGTGTATAGATGCCGCGGTGCAGAAGCTACCGATACATGACGGCGCTGGAAGGAGCATGAGAAACGAGGCAGGAGGAGGGTTTCCTATTTAAAATTCTAGCTCAGATCTGAAGTACACAGCTGTTGATGGAGCAACAGCTGGATGGGAACGGCACAGACTGCTACTACATGTGGAAGCACTGGAGACATGACTCAGAGAAATGCTAGAAAAATCTAATGATAACCTAAAAAAAAAAAAAAAAGTGCGGCTTTAAAGTTGTGCTGAAAGAAACCGGAGTAACAATCACGGAGCGAGCGCCTGAAGGGTTTGTTCTACACACACACACCACTACTGCAGCTTTGACAGCCTGAATAGCTAGTCCACAGCTGTTAAATCTTAAACTGTGGTGAACTGGAACTTACAGTGTGAACCAAAGAAGTAAAAATGGCCGCCATGACTGCGGTGGTATCTCACCTGATGAATCCTTTACATCCAGTATGTAAAGGATTCATCTGGAATCATCCTTGATTTAAGCTGCATTCAGTAACAATAAGCTGGTTGGTCACATTCGTAGATTGTATATATAGATGGACGACGCGTCTCCACTGAAACCTGAAAATGAGCATGATATGTCCCATTTAAAAAATAAAAATAGAAAACAACAACCAACCAGACTACATGCCAAAGCCCAATGTATGATTAATAGGTCTACCCAGAGACGGGAAGCGTGGCTGGCACACACGAGAGGCGGTGTATCTTAATACTCAAGCGCCTTGGCCGGCTCTTGATGCTATTTTCTGCTAAGGAGAGCAAATGCTTTCAGCCATTTTTCCTCTTAGTTTCGCGGAGACAGGTACAAGGCTGCAGGTGGGAGCCGCTGACAGGAAGTGGAGCGCGGGGATGGGGGGGGAAGGTCAACGCGGGACGGTAGCTTGACTTTAGAGGTCAATCACGATCCGAAACGCGAGTCACGCGCCGGTGAATTTCCTCAAGGTGTTGAGTAAACCAGCCTCCTTCGGGTCCAGGTCTCCTGAAGCGCTCGCACAGACCCTCATTACCGCACTTATGTAAAGCACTAATGGGAGCATTCCTTTGCCAAGAATCCCTTCCAATCAGCACCGGCAACCCCACCTATAATATGACAGTCACGATTTATGCCTCCACGCCGCGGGGCATATTAACCATTTGGGACAGTGTGCTGTCTTGTATCCACTTTCATCTGTAATAACTCAAGGTAAGACACCACCATATTTCATCCCCTCTGTGAATCTTAAATGATCTCGCTCACTTTTTTTTTACCTCTTCGCCCCAAACTCCCCCTACCTTAATTCCTCTCATATTCTCCCCCCCCCCCCCCTTGCTCTCCGTCTTTATCTCGCTCCGTCTTCCCCTCCCCGCGGGGGCCTCGCCTCATCTGGAGACTTGCCAGGAATACAGATAGGATCACTCGCAGATGTACAATAACTCGAGGGGAATAAATATGCCCTAATTGAGAGAAATGATGTAATATTGATCCTAGGGCCTCTGAACCTTTGGCATCGACGGAGCGTTCCGCCGAGCCTGTGACATTTAGAGGGATGGCTGGTGTGTGTGCGAGGCGATATCGGGGATAGGTGTTACTGAGTCTTTCTTCTTTGTGAAACTAAAATGTGCCCCATAGTTTTGATGGAATCTTCGCAGCTTAAAAAGCATGACACTACCCGAGCGCGAGCTAGAGGATGATGTTTTCCCGCCTGCAGAATGTACCGAATATAACACCGAGTGATGCTTTTGAGATGCGTTTAATTTAAAACTTGAGTGGGGAAAAATAGCAGCGTGTGCCGTCTGTACCTGTGCCATGAAGGCTTTAACACTCGAGTCTGGTTCCAGGCCTGTCTTTGGGGTTAAAGTGACAACAAACACAAGCGGACTCATCTATAAAAAGTGGCAATTCTGCACACATAGCAGCCAAGTTGAGTGGGTGTTAGGTTCAAATGTTTTATGTTTTTTTATTTCAAAGTTATCTTTATTGTAGCATTATGTAAATAAGGCCAAACCTCTTAAAAATCAGATGGCGAGGGAAAACTGGCACGGCCAATTCAAAGGCATCCCTTGACCTCTGACCTTAAGATATGTGAATTGGTTATCATTTTAAAGCTGAGACTCTTCTGGATCCAATGAGCCCAACTGTATTCATGTGTGATGATGTTAGTCCCCATAACAGCCATTTCATTGTAATGAAACTTTACAGCTACAAACTAGAGACCTAGAGCATTCAGAGGATGGATGGCTTTCCTACGTAGACTGACAATAAGGGGGTTTCTGGGCAGTTTCCACAACAGAAGTGCCCGCCATCTAATAGCCGAACAATTGCAGAAATCTCCAAATGTCAAAAGTTTTAGATTCCAAATAACAGCATGGCTTTTTCTACGGTGTTCCTCAAGGTCTTGGTGTCCTAATGTTGTAATTTAGAGGGATTATTGATCATTTTGATCAATTCTCGAGTGGTAAAAAATGGTTAAATTTAGCACCAAATCTGTGTAACAAATTACCCCAAAATTGCTGCAACAACTTATGAAACATAATAGAGCATGGGAATGGCCATCATATACTTCTATAATTTCCTGTGCTATATAAATAAACTCTCCTTGCTTAACAAAAAATTACAAAGGTCAAGAGTTGAGCTACAAAGCGAGCAGGCGTCATGTTGAGGACAACACATGATTTCTATGTTATAAGTGAGGAAAAACAACAAAATCAATAAACCCTCAAGTGATAATCATGTCTTCTTGACCCTTCGACGTTTACCTCCTTTCTCCGGGACTCTTGGTATTTACCTTGAACACGATCTATCACATACCTGTCTGCGGCACGGTGGGAAATTCAGCCCACTGCAGATTGTCAGCACGACATCCGAGACATCGATATCAATCGTTAAATATTGAAAATGGCGCCGGGATCGATGCGACAAGATCCCAAACATTACACCATTAGAAGATCAAATCCATACGGCTACAGGAGGAAGTCTGCTCCAGGATAACGGGATGATCAACATTCATAGATTGATAAAAGTCAAGTAAAGGTTATACATTTCAAGACCATCTGTTGGACTGAGTTGCAACCACGTTCTAACAGTGATGGTGACATTTTGTCTGCTGTTTAAATGCAGTTCAGCATTTCTTCTTAATGGCGCTTTGTTTTCTGCAGAGGGTGGAATAAAAAACACACGAGTAGAAACTTTTAGAATTGAAGTCTTAATGTGACGGTTTCAATGTCAGCTTGGAGGAAATGGGCGTCTCGTAGCAGCCTGACCTGCACCAGAATGGCAGTGCATCGATGTGCTAACCTCATCATTACCAAAAGACTGCACATTCTAATTTGATGCCGACTCCGAGTCAATTCAGGATAATGATGGTTTTGTTCTGAGGTACTGTATCATTAAACAATGTAACCCCTTCCGATGACTGACTGAAGACCGATTTCCAGTTTACACTGTTATTATTCACCAACCAACAAATGAGGAAGCTCAACCTCTGAGAGGAGTGCAGATTGTCAGATTGTTATAGAGAGGCTGCGGAGAACAAAGAGATTCCCACAATGAGCCCTTCTGAGGGGAAGTGATACAGATTCTCAAGCTATGTAATTAAAAGAATGCCTTTTGTATTACTCCAGCGGTTTGAAAGTAATATGTTGAATCTTGTACTACTACAAAGATGACATTAAATTCATTAGAAATGTATATTATTACCCATAATTCTGTTCTCATAATCCCAAAGTAGAATGATGGTACAGAACATGGTATACGGGCATCCTTACAATTCAAAACCATGAGCATTAATATGCTGCTATAACCAGTAGGCGGTTTGTTAATTTTTAACAGGGGGGGGACACGATTCGTTCACCTGCAATGAGCGAACCACCCCATGAAAGACCCCCCCTCCAGGACTCAGGGCTGGACTCAGAGAAAAAGTCGCAACTAGAAATCTGTCTGCTATTTCAGCACCACGGACAGCGCCACGGCTTCATCAATACACAGCACAGTTAGCTATTAAAAGCTACAGCTATTTCAGCACCACGGACAGCGCCAAGGCTTTATCAATACACAGCACAGTTAGGCTACTGATATTTCAGAGTGTATTTGTATGACACTCTCATGAACAAGTGGACTCTACAAGTACTAATTATATATACTTATCTAAAAGCAAACAATGTGTCAATCAAAGAGCAAAAGCATCGTTGTAGATACAGGGAGAAATTTATACACAGAGATAATTTGTCCCTGGACAGAAGCCTAAATGGAGTAGAAGGCTGTGTTTTGAGGTAGGGGTGTATCTGTGACCTTTGACCCTTTCCTGTGTGCACAATTAGTTTCTGCGCTACTGCCCGTCTTTGACTGAAAACAACCCATCCCCTAAAGGGTACCAAACGGCATTGTGGGAAACAAAGCAAATTACTAACTGAGGCACAAGAGGACAAGAAAACAAGGCAGTTTTGGGGGAAAGCGAATGCACCAAAAGAATCAATTCAATTACTCAAACGCAAAACAACACTTGGGATGCAAGGAATATTACAGACTGACGATGCATAACAGTAAGACAGAAAGATGGAGGGTTTCTGAAACTGTTCAAATGAGAGCTTAAAAGTGTATTTCGGAGGAATTTAGCAAAGAGGCTCAGACACCATCACCTTGTTTTTCTCCCTGCTGCAATTTCAGAAAACTGGCTGCGGTGTCGTAATGTCAAGTGTCAGGGGATGAAGTGTGATATCTTGAGGAAGGAGGCAGTCGAAAGGGCTTGAAGTTTTAACAGCCAATCAAGATCATAGGGGAACTTGCTGGGTATTCCCAGAATGAACATCGCAAAGTGGCACAACGGTCGTAAATTCAATCCAACACGAAATAAAATGTCAGGATAGGTAGGCGAGTGAGGCCGCGAGTGACACGTCAGCCCTGCGTGGAAAACAGCGTTTCAACAAATCAAACCTGGCAGCAGAACAAAGGCTAAAGAAGTTGTGTCTGGAGGTTGAATCCCTGGTTGTGTTCAAAAACACAAAAGTGGCACAAACATGTCCACGCGTTAAGGAAATAAATCACCCCGTTGTCAAAGTGTTTAAAAATCGTGCACATTAGCACTCTACTAGAAGCAGACTTGCACCGCAGTTAGTCTGCTCGGCTTGACTGCAGACAATTATTCTACATCTGCACAGGACAGAGTGAAAGCAGCGCGCATTGAACTGTCAGACAGAATTACAGACCCAAACTACAACAGATCTGTCCCACAGAGAAAGCAGTGGAAAGACATACCCACCAAGAGCCTTTATACAACATGTTTTAATCATTATCAATTAGAACTGAGGATCCATTAGGAGACAAAATAGGGAGTCGGACGATGCGCGCTGATTAATTGGAGCCCCCCATTTACAGATCTCTCCGCTCATCCCTTGAGTTCCATAACACGAGCCTGAAAAGTGTCCCTTCACATTCGCCTTTCCCCCACTCCTCTCGCTCTCTCCCTCTCACCTGCCTAATTAACTGTCAGCCGAAGCCATTTGCGCTTCTGTATTTCAAGCGAGGATGAATATTAAAATTCCGCCAAAAACTGCCACACCGCGTTCCACTGGGCTCTCGGCGGATGACAAGAGCGCGCCAGCCCGACGCTGAGAGGAAGTGATGGGGGCTTGTACGGGCAGAGAATGAAATAGGTGTTCATCATATATTATGTACGCAGAGGTGCTGACTCTGAGTAGAATATCAATGGGTGCAGTGGAAATCAAAATCAAGAGGAAAAAATCATCTAGAACAGTGGTTCCTTACTTATTTTCCTTGAAGCCCAGCTACTTGTATGTAAGAAATATTTTCTGGCGTCATCACCCTAAAAAGAACTACAAATCCTCGAACAAAATCCTCAATTTGAATAAAGTGATTCATCGGATTAAATAAGTTAGTCTTATTTTATTAAATCAACTTTTTTTTAATGAATATATGTCAGTGCGTGCCTTTCTTTGTGCTCGACGGGCGAGAGAGCAAACAGGTTTTTGACCGCAGTGAAAATGCCTTTTTTTAGAAAGGCTAAACGCCAACAAATATGGATTGAAGCAGAGTATTTTGTTGGATAAAAACATGTTGTGAATTTTTTAAATGATTACATCTGTCTTCTTTTAAAATTTTTTTGACTTTTCGACTTTCAACGCTCTGGAGTTATCGTAAATGTTTGGATAAGACAAGTCGGAAACAACTCTACGCAGCTAACACTGGAATCTACAAATAGTATAATACTTATAATATTAGCCTGATCTTTATCTGTGCACAGATACTGGGTTTAAACACAATGTGGCCTACTATGTAGCAAGAAAATATTTTTAAATAGTTTTATATACAGACTTTTGTGTAAATTATCCAGTAAGTGCGTTATTAGGATTTTAGTTATACAGTTGCAAATCTAATTTTGACAACCTCACAATTGACTAATCCTGAACCCAGGTTGGAAACCACTGCTTTAGAGAGCTCAAAAAAACTGAAAATCCCTGACAGAGAATAAAATATACACTAAAAGGTACAAGTCCAAAATAATCTAAATCAATACCAAAACAAGAAAAGCA
Organism: Sebastolobus alascanus; assembly: GCA_916701645.2. NCBI lineage: Eukaryota > Metazoa > Chordata > Actinopteri > Perciformes > Sebastidae > Sebastolobus > Sebastolobus alascanus. The sequence continues at coordinate 4,805,769 of CAKAOJ020000086.1, read as the reverse complement.
GCATGTTTCTTTTCTTTGGACCATTATTACCTGTTCTCTCCGCTATCGGGTAATGGATTTCGAGAATCACCATCATCCACTATCAAACACTTAATCAGATGAAAAAAAGCCAGAGAGGCTTTTATCCCTCATCAATTTTAAAGCTACAATGATTTGGCGGCTATTTTCTGATTGCCACCTTTTACCTCTGCGAGCCAGTTGTGTTCATCGCCCATGACAAATTGACTTCAAAGGAAGCCTCCATCATGACCCATTTTCCCTTCCACCAACAGCTGAGCTCTCGCCCAATAAGGCACAAAGCGGGAATTTTCCCATGAGCCCCCGTGCATCAAAAGCCGGCAAGGCGAACGGAAGACTGCCGTTCATGAGGCAGAATTGGAGGCAATCATTTGAAGTAATGCTAAGATCATACATTTGAAGGTAACGCGAAGGGAGATTGTGTGATTTCTCAGAAGTACCTCACCACTTTGATTGATCACTGATTCATTACAGCTGAACCAACACAAGCAGCATCCATGTTACAAGATAACCACTGTGATCAGTGTAATTACAAAATAGAGACACTCCTCAGGATAGGAGGAGAAAAAAGCTTTCAAATCCACTGAATCGACTTTCTTTTTCATACACAATGTGTCAAATGACTCATCTTGTTTTTCCCCTATCAAGATGGAAACTCAAGGTCCATTAACAAAAGAGCACAGCCAAAGAATGGACCTAATTGAACATCTTGTACTGAACACTTTAGTTACTTCATGTCAGATCTGAGTAGATCACAAACACATGTTAAACTTATAGGGAAGTATTGGAGATTTGACTGAATTTGCACTTTGGTATCAACTACTAATGTAGGAGTATCACATGGTAAATTGTCTAATAGGAGCTGGTATTCAAATTATGTGCAAGTCTCAAATAACAGCAGTTATTGAGGCCGGCATGAGCAAATAAAAAAAAAAAACACATTGGGGGTTGAAATGACAACAATGTTCGGAAAGGAGGCATTATTCAACTTAACATGCTGGAAGCATTTTTCTATGAAACTATTGCGCAGGAAGTGTTGAGTAGCTTAACATTGGTAGAAGAAAACATCAAAGTAGAAGCAATTTCAATGAATTAGTGCTTAAAAAGAGAGAAAAGAGAATTTGGGAGCAACAGAGGGGTGAGTATGACATGACTATGTTGTTGTCTTGATAATTTCAGGATAATTGGCGCTAATTTTATCAGCACAACAGGTACACCCGGAGGATAGGCTGAGTTTGCATTAACAGCAAACAACAGCAACAACAAATTAAAATGGGAGCAGACCAGAAACCAGGGAGGACTCTTACTAAAATATGATAAACATGAACATATTGTTCCAAACAAAGCCACAGTTAAGTAGAACAGGACCTACTTTGAGGGGAAACTGGCTTCACATCGGCTAATCTAGAAACTTGAAGCGATGCCATTGTGACGAGCGGGGCATATGCCACGAGTGTGACACCATCAATGGACAGAAAATAAGCCATCAGTGTAGGGAATGAAACATGTCTCCTTACCTATTGTCATCTCTATGACGTTCATTTGGCTCTCCGAGGGGTAAAGGATTTTTGGCATCTTGTCTGTCAGGGGAGCTGCGGAAAGACAAACAGAGAGAGCACATTAAATTCCACATCTCTCTCCCCCGTGGACAGTGGGAGTATGATTTATTCATTAAAGACCACAATAAAGGCTGCATTAAAATTGGGAACAAATAAAAGGAAATATAATATTTAAAGAGTGGACGGAGGAAAAAAAAAAAAAAATGGATGACTCAGAATTCAAAAGCTTTAAACATCTTTCAAAGAAGCAGCTGCTTCAATGCTATTCGTTCCTTGTAGAAATGAGTAAGTGAGGATATGGCTTTGACGCGGACTGCAATACAAACTGTACTGTATATACAGCAGCTGTGTAACCAGTCAACCATTTCTGAATCTACAGAACACATACCCTAAGGTAAAAAATCCTTCACAGCTGCAGTGGGCATGGGAAGGTCAAGAGCTGCTGCAGGAGATGCGGTATTTTCAGCTGTTTACAGCTGGGAAATGTACTTGAAATACCATAAATGCTTACAGTGTCTGTCAAAATAATACATAAAACTTCGGCACAAGCATGTCGAAATGTCATGGGTTGCTGATCTGAAAGTGTATCCCAGTTACATTAGAACAGCCTTCGTCCCAACGCCCTTCGAATACACACCAACTCCAATTAGACAGCTGCTGAGTAACAAAAGACGTGCACTTAGAGGCTCCTCATTATAATGATTCCCTAATTGGTTCTAGTCTTCAAAGTGGCAGCGGAGAGGTTTTCTATCTGCGCACGCTGGGAAATACTCGGAGGGACGGGGCTTGTTTCAGTACAAATGACTTGCGGTTTGACTGGAGCGGTGATCGCTGAGCTGAACCTGGGAAAAAATGAGCCGAGTTCACGTTGAACCTGCTCCTCCGTACTCCGGTGCTCTGGTGACACCACAGCAGAGGGTGTTAGCTACAATTACATGTTGAAGTAAAGCCTTCTGGCTAGTTATCATCCTGGTTATTCAGATTCGTCCATTTCTGTATTCAGTTATTCTTCATGAGTATTCAAAGATCCATTTGGCCTCCGTGATTGTGCAATACATGAGAGTTTTATGATGCAAATGCGAGACCCTTCAAATCCACTTTTCCACTACTGAGTTCAGTAGGCGAGATTCTGTCTTGACAAGGCCAGTTAAATAAATAAAACAGTCAACAATTTGATTTGAACTATTTTGGTCTTAATAGCGTTTTTTCAAGGACAGCAACATTTACACCACCCCTTGGGTACATGGAGGTCAATATTGATACCTCAATCTATGTAAAGACTACATGCAGATTCACATTTCATGTTAGCCTTATATACATTTAGCTAGCTTCATGTTAGCCTTATATACATTTAGCAAATGTTTAAATATGCAAATGAGGCAATATCTAAGGCTAACTTTTGAGTGAATTTAGGAGAAATCTACAGATGCAAATAGACAACGTGCAGTAAAATAAACACCTAAATCCTGTATTGTGGATGTTTTTATCCCACTAGTCTGAAATAGACATGTTATGGAAGCAAAAATAGCCCAAAATCTTGACCCATTCATCCACTGTCAAGCTTCCTGTCTAACGGATTTTGTTGCTCAACATCGCTCTACGCCCACCTTTGCTCATGACAATAATTTGCATAATTTGCACGTCCGCTATAGCGTTAACTGTCAGGTAAACCTAAACACAGTCCTTTTCAAGCATTTGAGCGACATTTTTGGAGCCTCTAATTGCAACGCAGGAGCAAAGATGACTTGATTGGTGTCATTTATCTGTAGACACTATGTAATCAGCGGAAGACTTGCAGCTTTGCAGAAAAACATTTTTAAAAGCATCACCTTAGAGAAACACTGCAATAAACGGTAGAAGTCTGCACACATGTCTGATGAGCAAAACAAGTCAAAATGTCAAACGCTATTGGTGAAATATTTAAACACACAGGGGACCATAAACAGGGTGTGGATATTCTGCCTTTACTTTCCCTCTCTTGGTACCAGCTGGATTTATTTGGATGTACTTCTTATTTCAAATTGCACTCCGTAATAGCCAAAAATATAACTTTCCTTCAGTAGTATCCACTCGATCGTGCTAATAAAAGAACCCTTCCACTGCTCTGATGTCCAGTCAATTGACAGATAAAACTATAATGTGGTCTTAAATAAAGGATCATGCAATTTGTTGAGAGGAGTGTTCTGAAAGCAGGGAAAAAATGCCTATGTGAGCTCATTAATTACAAATTCAAAAAAGAACCACAGCAAATTATGCCTTTCCCTGTGCCTGGCGTGTTTCAGTGCTGTGTAAAGAAATCTCATTACCTTAATTACCTTTCTCTTGATGAAATATGCTTAGATTATTTTGTTTCATTATGACTTGAAAAGAAAAAACATTTTTTTTCCCACTCTGATGGTTTGTCTTACACAAGACAATGCTGGATTTGAAGCGAGAGAAAATGGTGCACGGGCAGGGATGTGGCTGCATGTATTTATAGTAACATGAAAAGGGAGCTCAGCTGGGGATACAAACATCAAACATGGAGCCACAGCTCGTTGCTTCTGCTCTTAAAGTGAGTTTGAAATTATACATTATATATTTGCATTAATGATAAAACAAGGCAGAAAATGCAATAGAGTAATAGAATAATTGTGCTAATTACCCAAACCCAACTAAGATCCAAAGATATGTGCAGCTGCAGTACTTTCAAACGGACATTTTAATCACTTCTTCTTCTTCTTCTGGAGGTAGGAAAGCAAGATAACGTCTGAAGTTACACAATCACCTTCCAGGATGTTAAAAACAGGAAAATGTGGCGCAGGTTGAAAATAAACTGAAAGCTTTAACGCAACTATACAATACCCAGAAATTCAGTAATGTGCAATTAATACAAACCAACTGCACATTTATTTTTAACAAACCAACTGGTCTCTGATACTTTATATGGAAGTGAACAGAGAATAATGGCATGAAAGAGATCTAAGATTAATTCCAAAAGGTGAAGCTATCAACCTCTATATGAATAAATCATATTGACCTACTGGTCAGAAATCTAAGGAAACATTTCGTCCATTATATTATTGTCTGGAGAGGATTTTTAACGCATTTTACCTTCATTTTTGTAATTTCTAAAGTCAATGTATTTTAAAATATCCCATAGTCTCCTCTGTCTTTTTTACTGTGACAACTCGAACTCCAGAATGTCAACTGAGCAAACAGGATTAATCTATTGACTCTCAATTAAAAGGGCACGACATACTGCTCACTGTGGTGACCTCACTTTGCAATTTAAACTGACAAGATGGATTTATTTAGATTTTTTTTTTTTTAAATCGAGCCTGGACAGTTATCAAGAATACAGACGCTCTCTCTCAATCAAATGTGAAGTCTAGTTTTGAAATGCCGGTTGCACTGAGCCGCCTGAAGGTGAAATCCCAATCATGGAAGGTACTCAAAGTTGTGGCACAAGCTAATTTTAAAGCTAAAGGTAAAAAAAAAAAAGTAGGAGAAGGCGGTTTAACTCATCCAAATCAAGGGCACGCTGCTGATATGCTGTTTGTCAGTGGGATACCACGCTGGAAGGCACACAAACACTCACAGACACACACAAATTTGAGATGCATTAGTGAAGCTGGCTGGTCTTCAACTACAAAACCATAATTCTGTGGTGGGTTATTATAAAAGGGAGTGGGCAGGCTTTTCGCTGAGGGGCGAGAAACACATCCAGCCTGACCTGCTTCCCGACACACAAACGGCACAAGCACACGCACACACATTCCTGTGCACATAAACATCGAAAAAGGCCTGACGTTGGTATCAGCTGGGGAGAAAATCTTTAAAGTGTCCCTCACAGAGCCTGTGATCTGCTCTCGCTGTGATCACATGATGATGGATGGGGGGGATGGAGTAATGAAATAGAAAAAAAAGACCTTGTTCTCTCCCATTAACTCTCCCGTCACCTTCTCTCCCTCCCCTATCGGTCTGTCGCTCGCTGTGCGTCTTTGTCACTCTGTCTGTCTGTTTCTGTCGCTCTCACGGTGGGAGAGAGAGAGAGAGAGGGAAGATGAAAAAGGAGGGAGAGGAGGAGGGAGAAGGTTGTGGTCCTCTGTTCACACCTCATTAAAGACCACTTCAGCAGACATAGATTAAGAGGAGTAGTGTGTGGGTCTGTGTGTGTTTGTGAGCTTAAGATCGTTAAAGGGAAGATGCAGTGTGAGTTCTAAGGGAGGGAAATAAATGAAAGCACTTTTAGAGCAACTTGAGAGGCACATCTTGTTAGTCATACACATGCAAAAGAAAAAAAATATTTTTTTTTCACATCTTGCAAGTAACAAATTCGACCCTGTTATGTTTCTCATTCACTGAATCACTGAATGTCAATCATGATCAGTGATTAGAAAAGATGACAGGCTAATAAAGTGCTACATAGATGTTAGCAATTCATGGTAACATTGTGAAATCCGCCCATAAGAACCCAGTAATGACTGGCACTAATCAACGTACCCTCATACAACGGTTCCTATGATATCTTATGAAAAGTTATTACTCATTTTTTCTGTGTTTTCCTACGAATGTCCAGCAACACATGATGCATATGTCAATTTCTGCTTGTAACATGCATGGTCTTTTCTAGTTTCACACGGGGTACGAACACTGACCTCCTCCCTACACAGCGTTTGTTGCTCTTTATACTTCCTGGTTCACGATTATGTGGATTACATACGAACTGATTTTGTGGCCTATATACAAAATACAGTGCATTACTTTTCATAGGTATAGCTACGAACGGTGTATGAGAACAGCTTGCACGTATTAGCACTGAACACAAAGTACAGCAACAAATACAACAGCAGTAATGATGCCATTTCTACCACAACAAAAGCTCCCTGAAGAGTATAAGAGGCTAAATTCAGATAATAATGTATGAAAAAGAGTTCAAATATTGCCAAATCCTGTTTTGTTTTTGTCCAAAATCACAACAAGATGAAGGAAGATGTGCAGCTGAGTAAATGGGACATTGTCAAAACTTTTATTTGAAGAATTAATTTGACTATCAAAACAAAGAGCGGAGCTTTTTTTTAAAAATGCATATATTAATGAGCTTAAATGATTTAATCACGTTGTCAACTCATCACTGTGTTTAAAAGAAGGCAACAGCTGGCCTGACTTCAAACAAAGTGGGGCCATTAAATATACCAGTATAAGTGTGCAAACCACCCCCCCGCTGAAACCTGATATATTAGAAGATATGTCATTTAATCCGAAAGACAATGCGAGACTCGAATGTGTCGAATAAGTTGGCAAGAATGTCTTGAAACTGGACTTGTAGCCGAAGGGAGCTCTGGAGAACTCGGGAAGGAGAAGAAATTTGTCAGCGGCTGTCAGGGACTGTTAAAGTTTTTGAAAAAGTAACTGGCGTCCTCGGGGCAGAGGCGATAAATGGACCACGGACCAGAAAACTGAACTCAATAAGTCACTTTGTCAAATATAGTTTCTGCTGGTAAATAATAAAACCCGTCTTGATCATCAAAAGGAGATTAAATGACTGAAAACACTATAAGGGAACAACACTTGAGTCAATTGCTGGAATTAAATGCTCGTAGCCCATTCTCTCTCTGTGCTGTTTTTGGAAGTATATTGTATTTTTGAGTGGCTGTCATCAAGTACTTACAAGGTTTTATTGCGCGCCGCTCTCTTCCATGGCTAAATATACAGGTCAATAGACTGGAAAAAAGCCATTGTAAATTCTTAATGTGACCTCAGCTGAAGGAAAATAGCTTTCATTACCTCGCAGCAGAACCGGTGCAATTTCCCTTCCAGCAGTGAGTGCACAAAATGTGCAGACCAGTCAAGATACACAGATCAGCTCGTGAAAACGAAGATGCTGCTGCTGCTGCCTGTGATGGTGCTGCTGCTGCGTGGGAGTTAAACGTTATAGTTCTGGCAAAATAGCTGTTATTTTAGCGGGAGGACCTCGCGGCTGTTGCCCCCGAAACATCTGCCTGAGGCGAGCAGGTGAAATGGAGCAAGGACGAGTGCAGTCTCTCATGATCTCTCTGATAAAGGAGATGGGATTTAACTACGGAAATAGGGACACGGGGAGCTATAAAGGACATACTGTATTAGAGACCTGAAATTTAATTTCTTCAGAAGCTCTATTATTTAGCAATTTGATGTTTCAATTGAGAAAATAATTCAGTTTTTCCTCCCTCTAATTGCAGGTGGGACAACAGTGAATTGCAGCATCTCACATGAGAAAGTACATTAATTGTTTTAATATCTTATTTAATTATATTCATATAATTAAATTATTTTTACAATCTGTTTTATTTACTCTTTTGTAAATGTGCCTTAAACACACAGTATGGTGGCGGTATCACGGGGATATAAGTAGGTTTTGGGAATCTAGTTTGTGAATTTATTTTATTAATTATTTTTTTATTTATTTATTATTACCATTACTATTTCTTTATTTTTATTCATAAATTTAAAATATTTATTTAATTTTTAATTATTTAAAAAAAAAATGTAATCTATACATTTTTATTTTATAATTTTTGTTTATTTATTTTTATTTCTATTCTTATTTTTATTAATTATTATTACCTTTTTTTCTCTCCTTTGTTTTGAATAGTATAATAGTATAATTTACAGTTACATGTATATATTATTTTATTTGTTGTGGTTTAGGTTGTTTTTTTCTTAAGGAAACAATAAAAAGCATGATAAAAAAAAGAGAATTAATTGCATTAATTGGCTCAACATGTAAGTATATTATTCTGATTTGAGAGTTTTCTGCAGCGATATTCCAGAGACTCTACGATGCAGGGATTAGTTGTATTCTCCACTGAACTCCAGTGTTACCTTGTTGTTCGGTACTGTACCCTATAATAACATTTAAACATTTCATCAGATGACAAATAATTAAAGTAGCCAGTCAAAAGAGACCCATCTAGTTGCATATTGTTCACTTGTTTGTAAGCTTTTGCTACTATCATTACGGGAACCTGAAAGCCACAGACTTGTACAGATGTGTCATAAAATGCTTCGGAACAAAACGTTACTGGTATTTTGTCGCCTGCCATTCCACCTCATCCTCAAAACCTCCTGGCCCAGCTCCTGCCAAAGCTCTGCTGGCTTTAGATCTGTAGACCGGTGGGGTTATTGGAGTAAATGGAATCCACTGTCGTGTTCCTGGAGCCATCCCGAGATGATGAGTGCTTTGTGACATGGCAGGTTATACTGCTGGAAGTATCCATTTACTATGAACACGGTCAGCAACACTATGAGTCAATTGTAGCTTTCAAATAATGCTCAGCTGGCATTGAGGTGACTAACGTGGGCCCAGAAAAGTCTCTCTACACTATTACATTCACCACGAGGCTGTAAACGGGGCAGGATGCTTCCATGGATGCATGCTTTTTACGGCATTGAGCAAATAAACTCAGCTACAGCGTAGTTTGGTCAGACGTTGGCGTTATAGGCTACATATGCCTGTAATCCACCAGTAAATAGAGTAGAAGAAGAAGCGTCGACGATAGAAAATATTGGAAAAAAAGGTCTTCAGGAATTGGTTTCAATTGGGCAAGTTTAAATTGTTCTTTCTTGTCAGCTAATATTGGCCATGTTTCACGCTGTCCGGAGACAAAGACAAGCATTCACACGTTATGGGAATATCCGAGAAGACATTTGAGTTAAATGTTCACCACGTCAGAACTTATTCGGCAAAGGCGTTTCTATAACCCATTTAGCGCAAAAAAAACACCTCAAATTCACAAATATGTGAATGGAAACGCAGCTACTGTGGCCTCATTTTCTTGGCGTGGAACCTGTTCCTATCTACCTCACTGCTGAGAAGTCTGTCTGCACACCATTGTTGTAGTGTGCTTTCTTATATCTTCACGTCTGGCCAATAACCTCTGACCTCGTTCCGTGATTTCACCTCCTGCTAACCGCTTCTACACACCGCGGCGACTGAAAAAATCTATAAGGACAGCAGCCGTTTCAGAGATGCTGCAAACGCCAGGTCTGGCAACCAACAGTCATACCATGTAGATCAAAATCCTGTCTCGCTTATTCTAATATGTAGTCCAAATGTAACTGAGCCTCTGTGTGCTTTGTTGAGTCGCAGCCACTTGTTATGACGGATATTTCTGAGGTGCAAAAGATAAATCTTTTATCTGAAAGAGGATGCTGCTTGTTAAAAATGAGCTCCCCGAGCTGAAATGGTGATCTCTGAAAGCACTGGGAAATATAGTATTGGAAAGAAAATTAACCCTAAAGAAATGACAATGCAATGCTCTCCGAGGATGCTTGTTGAAAAATACCAATATAGAAACCCCGAACGGAACATAATAAGGGTATATTTCCTTATTGAAAAAGGTGTTGTTTTAGAAAATCCATCAAAACAATTGAATATAAAAGGGCTCAAAGGATGGGACGATACATTCAGGGGAAATCACATAAATCATATAACTGCATGCATGGGGGATAGCTGGAGCGACTTCACTCTCCAGCGGACGTCTTTGAAAAAGAAAGGCACTCCGCATAATTACTCACAATGCTCACATATATGGTATACGAAGATTTTTGCTCTAATGAGATGTCTGTTTGAATTTGATGCATACTTTTTGAAGCTTGTGCCACCGTAAACATTTGCACTGCTGAAGAAAAAGTGTCCACACATGGATCATGTGCGGCTAATCATGCACAACTAAGAAAGAGTCACTTGTTAATTAGAGAGGCCCGCGCTCATTACTCACCTGTTTCCTCAGCGGTGGCCACCCGCCTCAGAAACGTGTTATTCACTCGGCGATAAGGAGGGTGGGAGGTGGGAGGGATGGTGATATGTTTCAAGCCGCCTGGCCTAAAATATCCCTGAGGGGAGGAGTTGAGGATGAGTCAGAGAGGAAGGAGATGGCGGTGGAAAAGAAGTGGAGCTGCGAGAGAGCTTGGGGTGCTGTAAGAAAAGGGTTTCGCGGTGGGAGTGGGAGAGTGCAGCTGAGAAGAGACGGAAATAAAAAAAGAAAATGTAGATGAGAAACGTGGAGATGCTGTTTGGCGCATCTTAAACAACAGGAAAGTGGGTTTGTGTGTGTTGGGAGGCAGTTTGGGTCATTGCTTGGGTGTGAAAATGCTTAGTGATTGAGGCTGAAGGAGGAAAGCGAGCTGGGTTAACACATTGCTGATTGACATCCTGTCATACCCACTAGCCTTCTATCTCAAGCAATGTTGTTATGAAGCTATGTGTTGCTATGTGTTGTTATGTGTTGTTATGAAGCTGGGTTGTTATGTTTTGTTTTGAAGCTATGTGTTGCTGTGTTGTTATGAAGCTATGTGTCGTTATGTTTTGTTTTGAAGCTATATGTTGCTATGTGTTGTTATGAAGCTGTGTTATGTGTTGTTATGTTTTTTATGAAGCTGTGTTGTTATGTTTTTTTATGAAGCTATGTGTTGTTATGTGTTGTTATGAAGCTGTGTTGTTATGTGTTGTTATGAAGCAATGCGTTGTTGGGATGTTTTAGTAACAATCCTAGATTTCTCTTTGACACTGTAGCCAAACTCACCCAAAAACAGCCGACTACTAATAGCTCATCCTTTACAGCACATGATTTCTTAGATTTCTTTTGCAGAAAAATAGATGAGATTAGATATAAAATTAGTTCTTCGCTCCCAGCTACATCTGTAAATTTTGCAATGCAATCTCCGTGCGTCGAGTCCCAATTAGCCTCTGTCTTTACACATTTTGAGACCATCTCTCTTGAAACTCTGTCTAAACTGGTCTCCGCTTCTAAACCTACCATCTGCCTCCTCGACCCCTTACCAGCTAAACTTTTTAAAGATCTATGGCCATGGCTGGGACCAACAATGTTGAATATTGTCAACGTGTCTCTTACGACTGGTACTGTCCCCACTAGTTTCAAGACAGCCATTGTTAAACCTCTACTTAAAAAACCGCATCTGGACCCAGGGTCTCTAAATAACTATCGACCAGTCTCAAACCTTCCATTCTTTTCTAAAGTTCTAGAAAGAGTGGTGTCTCAGCAACTTTCTGACCATATATTATTTAGTGATCTTTTCGAACCCTTTCAATCTGCCTTTAGGGCCTGCCACTCCACCGAAACTGCGCTTACTAAAGTCGTAAATGATCTGCTCCTAAACATGGATTCAGATTCCACCTCGGTACTTTTATTGCTGGATCTAAGTGCAGCTTTTGACACTATTGATCATCGTATACTCCTTGACCGACTAGAGAACACATTTGGCATCTCTGGGCTTGCTCTAGCATGGCTACAATCTTATCTATCTGAAAGAACGCAGTGTGTCTCTTTTAATAATTCGACATCAATATTCTCTGAGGTGAAATATGGCGTACCTCAGGGCTCTGTTCTTGGCCCTTTGCTCTTCTCTCTTTACATCGCACCTCTGGGCCAAATTATACGTAGTTATGGAATTGATTTCCACTGTTACGCTGATGATACACAGCTGTATTTGCCGATAAAAGCGGAGGATCGATCACAAATTGTTAAATTAGAGGCCTGCCTGTCTGCGGTGAAAAACTGGATGTCAAGTAATTTCTTGCTCCTAAATTCGGATAAAACGGAGATGCTGGTCATTGGACCTGCTCGACACAGACATAAATTTGACCAGGTAACAGTAACTCTAGATAACTGTGTGATATCCCAGAGTTCAACAGTTAAGAACCTTGGCGTCATGTTTGATTCAACTCTCTCTTTTGATCAGCACATTAAAGACATCACAAAGATCGCTTTCTTTCACCTACGCAACATCGCTAAAATCAGGTCTTCTTTATCCATGGCCGATGCAGAGATTATAATCCACGCCTTTGTATCTTCCAGACTGGATTACTGTAACGCTTTGCTCTCAGGTCTGCCTCGTTCTAGTACCAGAAGCCTTCAAATGGTTCAGAACACTGCAGCTAGAATCTTAACTAAAACTAGAAAATTTGACCATATTACACCAGTTTTAGCTTCATTACACTGGCTCCCGATGCATGTTAGATCAGATTTTAAAGTGCTTCTGATGACCTATAAAATTGTAAATGGGTACTCCCCTTCCTACTTGTCTGATCTACTTAAATCTTATACTCCAACCAGGACTCTCCGCTCTCAGAATACAGGACTCCTGTCTGTCCCCAGAGTGAAAAAGAAGTCAGCAGGCGAAAGGGCCTTTTCTTACCGAGCCCCTTTCCTCTGGAATAACCTCCCTATAGACATCAGACAGTCAGACTCTGTGGATGTCTTTAAATCCAAACTTAAAACCCATCTTTTTGCCCTAACTTTCAATTAGTTAGCTGGTGGGTCGGTTTCAGTCTCAATTTATTATTTCAGCCTAGCAGTCCTGCCGACGAGAACATTATTAATTTTAAGCCGCTGCCTCTCTATAACCCTCTGTTGTTGATGTCCCACAAGCACTGCTGTGTGCCTCGCTCTCTCTCTCTCTCTCTCTCTCTCTCTCCCCTCTCTCTCCTTTGAATCAGGCTTCCCCGTTATGGACCATCAGTCGCTCTGTGACGTTGCTCTGACTCTCTGGTGGTGCATGGTAGAGAGGAGGTCGTGTTGCTCGGGCTCTATCTATCGTGATGTGGAGAGGAGGTCGTGTTGCTCTGGCTTTATCGATCTGGCATGGAGAGGAGGTTGCGTTGCTCAGGCTCTACCTTTATGGCGTTGAGAGGAGGTTACGCAGCTAAGGCTCTATCTGATTGGCGTGGAGTGGAAGTCGTGCTGCTCTGGCTCTACTGGTTTTGACGTCAAGAGGAGGTCGTGTTGCTCTGGCTCTATCTGTTTGGTGTCGCCTGGAAGCTGCTTGACATCCTCCTGGACCCACCTTCTCACATATATTCACATTAGATGTATTCATTTTTGTCATAAATTGTCTATGTTGTGTTTTCATTATGTGGTTACTCTGTACACGCGACATCTATTGCACGTCTGTCCATCCTGGAAGGGGGATCCCTCCTCTGCCGCTCTTCCTGAGGTTTCTTCCATTTTTCCTCCCTGTTAAAAGGGTTTTGTAGCATGTATGATTTTAGTGTGTAGTTTGCAGTTCCACAGAAGAACTACAGGCTGGAGTCCAGAACAAATTTCCCTATGTGGACATTAAACGTATATCTAATCTTATCTTATATCTAAAAAATATATTTTTGCATTTTTTCAGATTTAATTTTTTCTGTCTGTAAACACAACCATGGCCTTGCTTTTTTTTGTTGAATTATTTTGAATGTGATTTCAGAAGAACAACAAAAAAAATAAATTCCAAACATTTTCTTTATCCAATAGAGGTCAAAGCTCTTTTCTTGTTTGCATGAGGTTGCACATGACTTGTTGCATAGCAACAGATGCAAGTGCTTCCTCCACACATGCCTCTGTTGAGAGTCACCAGTTTGAAAAAGAGATGCTAGTCTGACACAGGTCCTTGCAGAGGTCATAAATCACATATGATTACATGACACCTTGCTGAGCGCTGTCCGTTACAGCGTCAGACACGAGAACATGTGACTTCTGACTGAGGCTTAAAGGCCAGCTGGCCTTCAAGGCAGCAGGTGTGATGTTGAACTCTACAGGCAGCAACATTCGGGGTGATTCATGTTCTTTAGATGAAATCCAACACATTAAATAGATATGTTCCCGTTGATTAAGTGTCGCAGACCAAAATACACATACAACACACTGTGAAAAATAAATTTTTACCTCGACAAAACCACGTTGGTTTCCCTACTCTACAAAAATGATTCCTTTTCCTGATTCCCCCCGTATCTTTCCGTTTAAACACCCTAATAGCTCGTCTTTAGAGTGCCTCTGGTGTGAAAATAGACTCAGGAGATGGTCGTCCCGGGCTCAGAAGCACTAAACTGTGTTAATGTGCAGGTTTTCTGCTTTTGAACTGCCTAAACAACGCATTAACATTCTGGGAAGCTTTCTACCTCTGCGGGGGGAATTGTATTCCTGCAGCATGAAAACAACAGAGTGAAATTCCCCCAAAAAAAGACAGAATGGAAATGAAGTAACGGAAAATGCATGAAGGGGTCGGTGTAAAGAATAGTCAGCTTGAAAGTTTATAGAACGAATTTATACAAGGTAAATGGAGTTAAAGCACACGCAGAAAGCAGATCTCTCTCCAATCTCCATTGAGCATGAATATGCTTGTGAACCGAGGAGAGTCGAGGAAAAATGTGCTATTGATTCATACACTTTCTTCCATATACTGCGTTCTCAGCAAGCATTGCTTGCCATTTGTCTTAGCTTTAAATTTAACTACTCGACAGGCAATACCTATGTACTTCCCTGTAATTAAAAAGTGAATTAATCTTGAGTGCTGGCTGTCATAAATTCCCCCATTTTTTCCCCCAGCCTGCTTTCCGGTTCCCCTCAATAAATTTATTCACAGCAATCAATAGGGGTATTACTATGTATATATCGCCGTGGGAATCAGCTTGGCAGGTTGCCTCTGGCAGTGCTACACTTCCCGCTTTGCACGTGTTATCCTCCAAAAAGGCCGTCTCTGGCTCTATATGTGGACTTGGCTGCTGTTGAGGGGGGACGGTGGGAGCAACATGTGTGGGAGTGTTTGAGCAAAGGGCTGGAATTTGTTTAAAAAAAAAAAATGTGTGAGAGAAAAGTTGAAGAAAATGGCAAAAAATAGACACGCGAGAGAAGGAAGTAAGAAGAGCGAGAAGAAACGCCGCTGATGTGACAAGTTCTGCTTACTTGAACGTTTGAAATAAAGTGAAAGAAAGTTGCAATTAGGCAGATGTGTAAACCAAGGCTGTGTGCGGTAATTAATCATGATTGCGTTAATTACACTTTGTTTTTGCCATAATGAGGACTAAAAAGAGATAAACAGCGGAGGAAAAATATAGAAAATGAAGGATCTTATGCCAAATGACACTCCGCAGCCTCGCAGTTGCTATATTGAGATTTCATTGCTGTGGATATTAAAAATGCCAATTCTCCCCCTGCGGCAAATAAGTTCTCTCTCATTCCAGCAAACCCGGCAGTGTGAATTATTTCTCTGCTCCGTCTGTAAAAAACTTGCCTTTTAAGTCCATTATTTCCCTATTTTCCATAAGCAACGCCATGTCTGATACAATCTTTTAATTAAGATTTTACAAGTTGCTTCCTCCAGCTCAAAAAGTGATTTTTTTTTTAGTGCTACAGCACGCTTCCCAAGGACAAATTATAATATCGTTGTTTAGCTTGGCAGATCACAAATCTCGCAGATCTCATCTGTAGTGAGGACTAGATTTTTATTTACCCTGTGCTGCAGGAAGTTCGCATCACACAGACAATATTATTTACTTGCTGTTCCGTGCAACAATTATATATATTTTTTAAATCAAACTTGTTTTTTTATGATCAAAAGAAACACAAGGCACATAACTGTACTAAAAAAAATGTGAGAATAATTAATTGGTAACAAGAATGAATCCACTTATGCACATGTAAAATTAGTAATGGGGAAGAGTACATGCTATTGTTACACCAACCACACATTAGTTTCAACCAGCAAGGTGATTCATCAAAGACTATCGTGCTAATTATGATCATTAAGCTTATCTGTTGCTATGCCAAATCTCCCTCTTTACATGCTATACAGTGCATGCACTGCCTGTATGTATAGTTTATATATGTCATACTGTGCATATACAAGAGGGTTTACAGCGCTTTCACAAGCCACTTATATCAACCTGACTGCCAATTGTTGCTGCAGTCTGGCGGACACCACAGTTATGAGCTTTAAAAGCAAAATCTATGAAATTATTTCATGTTGCATAGGGAGAAGTCCTCAAACTCACTGCAATAAACACTCATTTTTGCAGGACATTAGGACTGTGGTGGTCTTTTCCCCCACTGGAGTCCAACCCTGGTGGCTTGTCATCATTAATGGAGGAAGAACAAGTTGCCCAATAAGAGAGGATCTAAGACTTTGATTGCAGCAATCTATCCACCCGTAGTGTGTCAGTGACCACTGTATGAAATCCATACTACGCTTCAGGGCATGCTCAGTGATGCAACAAGGTGCAGACAAGTATTATTGCTATAATAGTCTGTAATATAATACAGCCTCTGTTTCTCTACAGTCCACTCGGAGCAACCAAACTGGACTCGAGCAAACACGTTTCCCTCCCAACGTTCCAGTCAAACAAACCGGGTTGCTCAAATATTGCCGTTTGACTTTAACCGCTGCGAGGTACCGACTGCTGGTGCCTGAAATGATTTCAGCCAATGGCGCTCGGCCTCGGCGCTCGAACATCCTTTGGAATGTGCGTCGAGTACAGCGCGAACCCTCTGCATAATTCATCAAAGCTGCCTCCGACATACCTCTGGAAAGAAATATGATTAAACCAGCGGGCTTAAGCACTTCCATAAACAAGGATATGATCGTCTTTAATAATAAAAAAAAGCTCTCAAATGGATGTTGCATAAGCAAAAAAAGAAATCCTTGGAGCTTGCATCTCTGGTACATAATATCTTCATTATTCGTTTTCTAAATAAAGCTGCATTTAATTTCAAAATGCTGCACGCTGACCTTCCTGTGATAATATTCTTGTGCAGAACGACTGATAAACTTGTGAATCACTGTGATCTGTGCGGTGATAGTTGAAGCATATAGCCCCTCTCTCTCTCTCTCTCTCTCGCTCTCTTGCCTTGTACCCTCGCTCTAGTTCAACCTTTCTTATCGCACACACCTGACCTTCCATACGGCCCCCCCGGCTGAGGACCAACATGTGACCCGTGCACTGTCATTGACATCCTCTTGCATCATCGTCGCGAGCTCCAAATGACACCGTGACCCGGCGGGCGAATGATTGCGATCATCACAAGGAGAAGCTATGACCCTGATATGGACCTTGCCATTCGGTTGCTAGGGCAACAGCTTTGGTCCGAGTTTACTTCCTGTCAGCTACTGCAGATATGCTGCTTAATGCAAATGCATGTATAAAAATATTATTGGAAATCAATTAACAACACAAAACAGTGACAAACAATACCAATAATACCGCATATCGCGCTGTTCAGCCAATCATCACCACCGCAGTGGAAACTCCTTCACATTGACAGCCCTAGCTCTTATTATCCTGGATCTATTTCGCCTGATTTTGACTGTCCTTGGCTGGCTTTTTTTTTGGAGAACTTGGTCACTTTTGGCTAGATCTCCCATGGGTCTGTTTTGGACCCGCAAACCTCGACTACAGCAGCATATTTATGTTAACTCCAGCCCACTTGTCCCTCTCAACCTCCTGCCAGTGACTGTTTAGTTTAGTGAAGTGCTCCCTTGTGTGAGTCAGTAACCTCCCACTCCCCCTAACACACAGACTAAACCCTTCCAAAACACTCTTTTTCTTAATGACAAACAAAACAGTTGGCATGGAGGCTTCTGGACAATCTATTTTTTATTTGTCCTGCTCACTCATTCATTGCACTCGCAAACCAAAGTGACCCCCCAAACTGGCCAGCCCCCCGATTAAAAAACTGCCTATTTGACTTGAACTCTATTCCAACCTCCTCAGCTTGTTGCCAGCGGCCTGTTTAATTCCTGCTCGGTGCCATTTCTGCACAGTGGCCCCCTATTGCCTCGCTACGAATCCCTCCTCCCAGCTCCGCCACCCATGCCCTCCCATCCCATCCCCCTTCCTTCTCCCCTCTTCCTTCCTCTCAACCCCTTTTGCCAGTGGCCCCGCAAATCTCCGGAGGCAGGCGGTGCCAAGCGTTCCAGCTGTTTAAACAGGTCAGCGGTCGGTGGCGGGTGCCAGCCGGGGTAGCTTTGCCACTGTGGGTGCCCTACATCACCGGTTTGTGCTAACCCCCCCCCTCCTGAATCCGTCGTCCCCCAAGGGAGCCCAAAACTGTACTGGTGCTCCGCAGAGAGATGCTGGATTTACATGCTTTTTATTGCCTCTTTTTCTTTGTTTCCGACTTCTGTGTTGTTGAAAAGAAAAGGCTTGATGAAAGAAATCAGAGCGTGGTGATACACTAATTTAAGCTGGCAGTGTAAAACCACTGAGTGTGCAAAATGTTAGCAGAGCCTGCTCTTTCCATGAACTGGAGTGATCCAGGTGAAAGCTGCAAACCGTTATTGATTTCACCTTTTAAATCCACTACAGTCATCCAGGGGAGATGTGCTATACATAGATGAAGGGAAGAGGGAGAGACATTTATGCAAGATTTAAGCCTCTAGAAAAACTGAGACAGGGGGTGCTGCAGAAATAGAGTGCAACTCGTTACGAGCGAGGCATTTCGGGGTGTCTTTTGTTCGCGATGCCACATTGTTATTCTACCGAGACATGCAGTCAGAGCAGAAGATTGGAGAATGTCTGCACCCTGCTTTTATTCCAACTTTCTGTTCCATTTGAGTTTTTTTTTTTTTTTTTTTTAAATCCCTCAAAATGTGGAGTTGAAGGAAAAACTTTTACACTTGAAAACACGTTCTGAAGAGGGCTGTCAAAGTCAACGCGATAATAACGAGTTAGCGCAAATTTGCTACTAATTTCTTTAACACATTAACTCAACTGGGGTTTTTTAGGTTGTAGCCGGCTCAGTTTTACTAGCCGAATGAATCCATTGGTACCAACCATGTCATACTAGCTTGGCGCGAAGGAGGTTAAATAACGCTCTAAACTTGTGCTAAATTTTGGCGAGGAATAACTGGAATGGACATTTTCAAAGGGGTCCCTTGACCTCTGACCTCCAGATATGTGAATGTAAATGGGTTCTATGGGTACCCACGAGTCTCCCCTTTACAGACATGCCCACTTTATGATAATCACATGCAGTTTGAGGCAAGTCATAGTCAAGTCAGCACGCTGACACACTGACAGCTGTTGTTATGAATTGAGCATATTTCTTTATGCTACATGCAGTACCTGTGAGGGTTTCTGGACAATATTTCTCTTTTTTTTGTGTTGTAAATTGATTTCTTATAATAAATATATACATACATTTGCATAAAGTAGCATATTTGCCCACTCCCATGTTAATAAGAGTATTAAATACATGACAAATCTCCCTTTAAGGTACATTTTGAACAGATAAAAAATGTGCGATTAATTTGCGGTTAATCGTGATAAAATATTTTAATCGATTGACATCCCTAAAATAAACAAATAAAATAATAAATAGGGAAATAAATAAAAACTACATGTAAACAGAAAAGAATAAATTGGGAAATAATTAAATGGGAAAATTAATATATTAAATGAAAATTAATTATAATTTTTCAAATACATTTTATTTATTTACATAGTTATTTATTTTATTTATTATAGTTATTTATTTTCAAATCAACCTGCATGTTTGTTTGATAATTTAGGTAGATTTTGAACAGAAAAATGTGATTAATGGCGATTCAATATTTTAATAGATTGACAGCCCGAGTTCTAAAATAATGTTTCTCTCCGTAAAATGCAGCTCAGGTCATGATAATCTGACGCAGCATTTTATGCTAATATTGAGGTATAATGTGAGTTATTTTCTCTAAAGGATTCTTTGATGGCTCCATGGGACTTACAGACTTAACAAAATCAGACACTAAAATATAAAATGAGCGGTTTCACCTCATAAAGGTCAAAGTAAAGGTCACGTTTTATGTTTGAATTAGAAAGTCTGAGCAGGGAGTACTGTCAGCGTGTGCAAGAAAAAGGCTTTAATCATGAGAAGTGTATCAGAGTGGAGTGTGTCAGTGTGATCAGAGGCAGACTGCGGGTTGACTCTGCAAATGTAATGTAGGTGGACGGCGGATGAATGTTAACTAAAGCTGTGAATGTATACGACATCGGTCCACTGAGATGCTAAGTATTAATGTAGCTAAAATATAAATAAAACCAGGCGGACGGTAAGCACGTAAATAGATTTCTTATTCTGTATTTCTCTACCCATGCATGGCCTCCAAGGGAAACGCACATGGACTGAACAACCAACATGGTTTCCTGTAGAATTACCCAGCAACCCCTGCAGGTCAATTATTGCAGAGCACTACTGCATTCATGTTGGGGGACTAAAGAAGTTCTTTTACTCATAATAATAAGATCTTTCCTTTTTATTGTGACATCTCTTTCCTATTATGAGGAGTTTCTTTGCCATACTGAACATCTAAAGAGAATTTCTCTCTTCTCACATCCTTCTTGTTTAATTTTTATGGCGTATTTCCTTTTTTATTATCATAACATCGTCTTTAATTATATTCAGCTATTTTTTATTATTGATTTTTTTCCTGTTAAATGACTTTGTTTTGTCTTGTAAAAGGTGTTGATTGCAATGAAAGGTCGCAAATTCGATCTTTTGGAGGTTTTAGTGGGCTCAGTTTTAAAGCTAGAGTAAAAATACTGGCATCATATGAAAATAGAAAACATGATGAATCCATTGGTACCAACCATGTCATACTAGCTTGTCGCAAAGGAGGTTAAATAACGCTCTAAACATAAGCTTGACTAGTGCAGCTTTAACCACATGAATAGCAGATTCGAAAAAAAACAAGTTTCTGGTAAGACAGCGACAAATTCTTTAAGGTATGAGACAACACAAGAGGAAGAAAAGCACTTTATTATGCCACAGAGGGTGGTAGTGCTAATGATAGATCTGCCCCTGCGCATATTGTAAGAAATAGCTCATTGAAATTACAATATAATTTAGACATGCTCCAGATGTGTCTCAGAGAGCGCTGAGATGTATTAAATCTCACTCTATAAGCCCACAAACTCAGAATATGAATTAAGCATATTTGAAGTAGTGACTCCTCATTGTGGGGATGGCTTCTCTCTCTATCTATCTCTCTCTCACACACACTCCTCCTCCTCTCTCTCATATCTCTGAAACACATTTCGCCCACAGACGCAGCTGACCAGCCACCCCCCCTCCTCGCGGACCTGCGGCCGCTCGCCCACGGACGCTCCGCATCAAAGTTAATTTCCGGGACTTGTTCAGATGATGAAGCAGTATGTGAGCGAGGTCTTGGCTCTGCTGACCCGCGTGATGAGGCTTTACTGCTGCACGGTGACACCGATGTGGGAAATCAGAGCAGCGTGCGACGGTGCTCGAAAACCTGACTTGAAACCTCCACGACTCCCTCGGGCAAAAAAAGCACTTAATCAGTTTTCACCATCTCAATCAATACCTCCCGTCCGAGCCCAGATATGTGGTAGTGATCACTCACGGTGGGCGGTGCGTGGATTTTAATTGGCTGCTTTAGCTGTCAGGAATCGTGGGGACGTCTTTTGATTCGGCCACACTGTCACGAAGCGAGCTTTAATTGTCCCGCGGACGAAACGTGAGGGGAAACACATTACTCGAAGTGCTCATGCGTGAGCCGCCGTAATTTATTATCGCAATCTGAAAATGCCATTAAACTTTAAAATAAATTAGGAGCTGATCACGTTACGGGGCTCTTAAGCACCCATCGCTGAGTCCTGTATGTCTTTTGCTTGTGATGTAAATCATTTTTGTTTATCATATGGCGGCTAAGCAGAGCGGGAAGGAGGAAAAAACTGTGAGAGAACAGGATGGCAGACTGAGAGTCAACAGCTTCTGCAGAAGTTTGCCCGTGGCAAAGAACAGCCGAGTCTGCTCCAATAATACAAAGTCACAGACGACCTACGCTACCTGAATGCAACTCGTTGACAGGAAATGACCTCACCGGTGGAACAGACATCACTGAGGAAGTGGCAGGAGGCTAAAGTCTCTTGGCCTTCCTCAAACCGCCCCATACACCCGTGGAGGGTCCGTCATATTAAGTGCCATTCAAACCAATTAATAACCAATAACCAAATTAATCGCATATTTTTTATCTGTTCAAAATGAACCTTAAAGGGAGATTTGTCAAGTATTTAATACTCTTATCAACATGGGAGTGGACAAATATGCTGCTTTATACAAATGTATGTATATATTTATTATTGGACATCAATCAACAACACAAAAAAATGACAGATATTGTCCAGAAACCAGGCAATCTTCATCTCCTTTTCTTAAATCTTGCCAAAATCCCTGCAGCACTGGACAGTCCCAGAAGATATCTGAATGATCTCCCACATTTCCTCCAAAATAAAGCTAATATTGAACTTTTGTTGCATACTCTTAATACTGTGAACTTTTGCACATCCCCTCCACTTGATACGAAACCGTGGTTACGAAACGTTTCCGTCGGAGAGAGGGATGTTCGTCCCAAAGCTTGCCGCTGTATTTATACCCTCCACCTTAAAGAAGGCTGCTTCATTCAGCCGTGAGTGTGACTACAAACAGAGTTTACGGCGTGAGAGTGGGGGGGGTCCGGTTGGAGAAACGCCCTCTGTCTTTATTTTTGTTAGTTTGTTCTAAGTCTAGATGGGGAAGGAAATAATACCCAGAGGCACAAAGAGAACCTGGTCTGTCACAGCTCTCATGTTGCAACCATTACCTGCACGAGGACAATAAACAACAGATTTCATCTCGGGCTGAAAACTCCCTCCCTCCCTCCCTCCCTGCTTGGCAGGTTACTGCTGAGATAAATGGGCACATACGGCTACTATACCGTACCAGCGTAGAACTGACACCTAAACGCACACAGAGTGGCACAAATCATTCTTTAATTATAACTTTTGTGGCCCCACTTCGACCACTACATCCTACCAGCTGGCGAGGAAAATGGCTCTGAACTGTCACCCACCCATCCCCCATCATTTTCAATATCTCATTGTAAACTCGCTGCCTTTTTGTTTCTTGCGCCGTCTCATAAATACATTTAAAAAAAAGCCTCGCGATGCTGTAAATACGCCCTGAGTCACTGCGCCTCCCCCCCCCCCTGCTTTAAACTTCAACATAAGCCTGCTTTAGTGCCATTAAAATAACTTGTCATGACAGTGTAGCCTCGGAGCAGTGCAATCAATTTCCATTACATCAAGGCCCCAACTGGGCTTCGCCACTGAACTAAGCGCTGGTAAGCAATCTCCCTGACCGAGGGTGGTTTGTGTGTCAGCATGTGATGGGGGGAGCAAGAGGATTTACTTGACTTCACTAACACAAGCTTCCATTTTCCTCCATAAGTTCCCAGCTTTACCAGTAGAGGGACTTTTCGTCTCCTGAAAACATTTTTGGTCACGTTCCAAATAAGGAAACACGCCTAATTTCCCATCATAACATCGTGTGAGATTACCAGCAGCCGAACAATGGCGGCCTCGTCTCGGCGCAGCGACTCTCTCTCCCCGAAGTGATTTAGAATGCACCTTTTATAAAAGACCAATCTGCAACTAATTAACATCAGAGTAATTTATGCTGCAAAATTGATTTTTTGCTCACTATAAATTATGCAGGAGTCCCATCCGCCGCCCCCCCCCTTACCCCCCGCCGTCTTATCTCTCCGGTGGAATCGGTGGATTGACGCGTGGCTGAAGTGTCCTTGATGGGGCATTTCTACAAACTGTCAGAGATAGGAGGAGTGGTAGGGAAGGAGGCGATAGACGCGTGTACTCGTGGCCTTGAGGAGACATAAATCTTAAGTCACTCTAAACCAGCCTAACGACAAAAGTACAGACACTTAAACACAGCATTAAAGTAAATAAAATAGGGCTGTAAATCGATTAAAATATCGCATAATTGTCCATAGTTAATCCCAGTTGATCGTAAATTAATCACACTTTTTTTTTATCTGTTCAAAATGTACCTTAAAGGGAGATTTGTCAAGTATTTAATACTCTTATCAACATGGGAGTGGGCAAATATGCTGCTTTATGTAAATGTATGTATATATTTATTATTTGAAATCAATTAACAACACAAAACAATGACAGATATTGTCCAGAAACCCTCACAGGTACTGCATTTAGCATAAAACAATATGCTCAAATCATAACATGGCAAACTGCAGCCCAACAGGCAACAACAGCTGTCAGTGTGTCAGTGTGCTGACTTGACTATGACTTTCCCCAAACTGCATGTGATTATCATAAAGTGGGCATGTCTGTAAAGGGGAGACTCGTGGGTACCCATAGAACCCATTTTCATTCACATATCATGAGGTCAGAGGTCAAGGGTCAAGTTCAGAGCGTTATTTAACCTCCTTCTTGACAAGCTAGTATGACATGGTTGGTACCGATGGATTCATTGGGTTTTTCTAGTTTCATATGATGCCAGTATCTTCACTCTAGCTTTAAAACTGAGTTTCAAGATTCATTAATGCATTAACTTTGGCAGCTCTACAAAAAATACAAAAAAATAATACACCTGTGTTTAAAAATTCTAGTTTTCTAACCCATTTGTGCCCAAAGACTATATTTAGTATGATGAGGAAAAATGCCACAACATTTGTTCTGATTGGTCAGAAGTCTTGAAATTTGGTACAGCAAAGCTTTGGGCAAGTATCTAACAGTACAACTTTGAAATTTTGAGATCACATGAAAAATCACACTTTTATTAATAGTCAAAAAAACGCTGACATTGTGTTTATGAAATGTTTTCCAGGTGAAAGATTTTCCTGTGTGCATATATTTGATATTCAACTTGTAGTTTCTTATCATAATATATCTAGTCTTTGGGCACATGGGACTATTGTTTTTTTCCTCAAATATAATGGCAAAAACAGTCATCCCATGTGCCCAAAGACTAGATATAGCATGATAAGAAAAACTCGGTTTGACCCATTTTGAAAATGTCTTCACATTTGTGCTGAGGCAAGCCCAGAGAACACTTCCACCAAAGAAAATTAAAATTGTTGCGGGCACAAATGGATAAGTACTTTTGGTTCTCCACATCTCCTACTCCGATCACTTGCTCCACACCACCACAGTGTGGAATCCCATTAACACTAGTTTAGCGCTGATTTTCACATCTCCAAAGCTAAGGCACTAAGTGAGCGCTAATTAGCGGAGCGAAGGCATTAATTATGTAACACGTCATCTTAATTAGCAATCCCAGATGTACGGCGTGTCAGAGGAGCATTTGTAAGCACAGTTTGCTAATTGATAGATATTTGACGGGATGTATGACAACGGCCCAGCTGCAAAGGTGACAGTCGGTTTAGGGGATCCTAAATCAGATTGAAAAACACTCTTTGTGGGTGAAACAGAATAAATAGATAAGCCCAGAAGAGATTTTTCTTTTCTGTAGTTCAGTTTCAGCTGTCTAAGAAATCAGTATTTATCACAAGCATCATTATACCTGTCAAATCACGAGGACCATGTCAAATAGCTGCCCACTGTTAGTAATTAGGGCCTCTAAGCTCTTGATCTCGCTTTCATGCAGAGGGATTATTGTCAGGGATTCTGTCTTCCTTCTTAAAAAAAAAAGCCCAATCAATGTGCAACACAGGCACCAGACCACCTGACCTTTTTTTTTTTTTTTTTGCATTTTTGCACCATCTGTTCAAACCGGCATCACATCTGTTGCTTGGCTTCACCTGCTCTGCGAAGACCTCGTCTCTCAGGCAAAGAGGTTTCTGTAAATATTCCTTCAAAAACTTCAGATTTCTATACACACGCTGATTTAATCACCAGTACAAGCCGATCTGTCACGATGACACAAACAATGAGTGCACCTGCCATTTTTGTTGCCATTGTGTGGCCAAAAGAGTTGGCACATGTGGAGTATAAACAGAAAGGTGGGTGTGGTGATGAATAGTTTTCTCAGCCAGTTGCATTATTTGTGCTATAGAAGCCGTGCTAATCACACATGGTGAAAATGCCTCAGTGAATGAAGTAGAGAAACCAGACTGACTGCACCAGATAAAAGGTGCCAAAGTAGTTTGGTTGGTGGCCAAAGTAAACGTTCTATCACAAGGCAACCCACGGAGACAACAGACAGAACATTGACATTGAAGGATTCTGCTAAATCCCAGACTACGCTTGATGCCAATGTTGTTGAGTGTTCAATGCCAAGTTTTATTTCAGGGCATGGGAACTACAGAATGGTTAAGGTATGGTTCGGAAACTACAACACTTGGTGAAGGTTATGGAAAGATTATCAAAAAACTAGCCAACCAGTCAAGTTGCAGTTTACATCCATGTCTGTACAAAATGTCCTCACTTCATCAATTTATCCTATAAGACATTTGAGTGAATTGTCATAATTAGCATATGAATTCTTGAATTATGGCCAAGAACAAGTCTTATGAGGTCACAGCAACCTTCGACCACGAAGTGGACGTTGGTGCCAAATTTGAAGAAATTCGATCAAGGCTTTCCTGAGATATCCCGAGAATGGGACGGACGTGAGGTCACATTGACCTTTGACCACCAAAATCTAGTCAATTCATCCTTGAGTCCAAGTGGACGTTTGTGCCAAATTTGAAAAGATTCCCTCCCGGGCGTTCCTGAGATATCCCGTTCACGAGAATGGTACGGACGTACAGACGGACAACCCACAAACATAAGGCCTCCGACCACGTCTATCGCCGGCGCAGGGGCATAAAAAAGCCAATATTCGTCTGTAACGATATCTGGCATGAACGTTGAACGCACTCCAACCTCCACACCTTTAAAGGCAACAAACAGGTGGC
Source organism: Sebastolobus alascanus (assembly GCA_916701645.2). Taxonomy (NCBI): domain Eukaryota; kingdom Metazoa; phylum Chordata; class Actinopteri; order Perciformes; family Sebastidae; genus Sebastolobus; species Sebastolobus alascanus. The sequence continues at coordinate 4,778,731 of CAKAOJ020000086.1, read as the reverse complement.
ATATATCTCAAAACACCTGCACCCATTGTTTTCTTCTGTATGTTGGGCCAAACACAAGTGGGGTCTTGATGCGCGTCACTGCTCATTAGAATATGCTTCTGTCCAACTTACTTCATTTTAAAGTCCCATTCATTCCCCGGCTACTGTACCCTGACTACTACTCCTTTCTGTATGGCATGAAACGCTCACTATGTGCTGCACTTTACTTTCTGCTTCATTACATAAAGGGCAAACTGCTGTCTGCATTGTAAGTGAACACTGCCATTGGATGTAAATCATGCACTGCAGAATCACCCTCTGTGAACACTATTTCTAGGGATACTGGGAGGCATAATGTGTCATGGACTCAAGCAGTAGCTCGTGCTGCATCTACAGTACATGCAACAATGATGCCACTATTGCCAAAACTGTGAGTGAAACAAAAAAAAAGAAAAAAGGATTCCACGGATGTCTATTTTCAGTCAAAAAGGGCTGTCGTCAACCAAAGAAATTCTTTGTCGAATTGCACTCTTACGATTTTGTCCACTAATCGATTAGTTGATTTTATCAACGGATCTGTAAAACTGAATTTCTCCCCAAAGAATCACACAAAAGCACCTCTTTAAATCTTGTGTTTACCAGAGATTTGCTCATAAGTTTCTTAGAAATAAGTCATTCAGCATGAAAAGGCATAAAAAACAACTAATCAACAAAAGAAATCTTAGTCGATTAAAACCAAAACAACCAATTAGTCGACTAGAGAAATCTTAATCGACTACGACCAAAATGACCAATTAGACGACTAATTGATTAAAGAAATCTTAGTCGACTACGACTTAAACAACCAATTAGTCCACTAATAGACTAAATGGAGTCAATTACTCAATCTTTACTGTAATAAAGATACATAAAAATACCAACAGCTCATATTGTGCTAAGTTACTACGTCATGGTACATCCACTCCAATTCATTGCCATGCACACTGTGCAAGGTATAAAAACACAAGCAACATATACTGTATGTCAACTGCAGAAAACACCGACATGTGCAGCATGAGACAGTCTTTGCAATAACTATACTTTGTTCCCCCGCTCCCGATCATGATTTTTGCATCTATACAACTCTAAAAGTCCAGATACTTAGCACTAAAATTGCATTAGATCCTCCAGTCCACCCTTGCTAGCCCTATGTCCTAAATCTTGTGACAAAACGCCAAGGGAGATAGTCCTTTGTTTGCTTAAAACAGCATTTGTGCCCAGAAAGTGCCACCTCATCAAACGGGGGGGACACTGATCAAAGTCATCTCACCTTGTGGAGAGCCGGCCAAGTCAAACTAATTCCTGGAGCTCTTCCTCGGCAGTTTGTTCAGGGGCTCAGATCTGCCTGGCCGAGCCAAAAAAAACAGGCGTCCAGACAAACGTTGCCAATTACCTGTCACTGTTTCATGGGGGGGGGCAAACAATACCACACAAACAGACAGATGACCTTAGAATATAAAGGGATACAGATGGAGGGAGATAGCTCTAATCATAACGTCGAAACCTCCTTTTTATGCAAGTCAAGACACATGTTTGACAGCTACACACACATTTCAGTGAAATTACAGCCTGTGCTGATATACAGTAACCAAGTAACCACTCCAGACTGAGAACACTCTGCGCATGCTTCACTCCCTCTCCTGTTTTCGCCCACTTCCTCCCTTGCTGCTTACAGCAAGGGAGGAAGTGGGCAATCACATCTCCTGTGTGCCGTTCCTTTGATGGCGCCAGCAGGTGGAAGCCCACCGGGATGCTGAGTGTGCACTACAGTGTACACACACTGCTGCTGGATTGATCAGAGCGCGGGGTTGAGTTGACTCTCCGGGTTGGGTAGTGATGGCAGGGGAGAAGCATAACAAACAGCCTGCCAAAGCCACGGGGGGGATGGAGGGCATCGCTGAAAACATGGGAGTTATGGCAAACAGCTGGACACAGTGCAGGACTACAGCACATGTGGAAAATGTATAGAGGAGAGCAAAAGCAGAGTGGAGGCATCCTTATTTAAAGCAACCTGGTTCGTCAGTGCATTTCCACCCAGTCTTGCATGTAGTAATTATAGTCCATATACACTTCAATATCATATCATATTTAAGACTTGAACTTGTCATGACTGTCTGATATTTGACAGACAAAGATTACGTGATCAACAATACAAAAAAATGTCTAGACGTTGTGATATGAAATGATATTGTCATAAGAATGAGGGGCGGCTTCACAAAAGGATTGCACTTCTTCTAAGCTAACGAAAACACGACGATTCTTATTTTCAGGTGATTATACACTAAAGAAAACATACTTATTAATATTATATTCCATTTCTGCGAATAGATCCCCCTTATTGCTACACATTGTTAATTCATTTACATTTAAACTTTGCCACATGGATAATTGCAATCAGATTTAAAACTTTACGGGCGTGTTTGCGCTGTAATATTATTAGCGCAATATCTTCTGCGAACCGGACGTTGAGACGGGGCAGATAGCGGTCGCAAATGATGCGCAATTCGTGGTGCTATCAGTGGACGCAATCCATTCCTTGTGAGTGTTTTTGGTGATTCAGCAAAAAGGCAAAAAGTTAATGATCCAGCACAGGAAAGGCAACATTTCATTGATCTTTTTCAAATAAGAAATGACTTGCTCCCGCACACACTTTTCTCTGCTTTAAAGTACATTTCGGAGGGGATCTACTCCAAGCACCACAAACAATTTTGAGAATGTGCATGTTTTCCTCTCCTTGGACTATTTCATTGATCACCCTCGAAGCAGTTTTGTTAAAGATTTCCCCGGCTGATGTGCCTTCTGCAAATTAAATCTGAACAAGGAAAATATCTAAAATATGCCTCATCAACCTAAATCCCAATAAGAGCAGCACCGGCATCATTCTCCTCCATAAATGAGACCCAATTAAGTCATAAGCCCAAATTAAATCCTGACATGTGGTATGGTTTTCGTGAAAATAATTTACTCATAACCTCCGGCCTCCGCAGCCATTAAGAAAATAAAATGTTGGTCATGTGACGTTTAGGTAATGAATTCCAACACGCTGATTCAAAGATAACTCTCGCTGCCACTGTAGTGCAAAGTGGTCCAGTGCAGGTCTCAGCAAATTACGTTACAAGGCTTTAACTGTTTTCTTACACTATACTTAGTTGTGCCAAAGACTGTTTCTACAAGGTTAGAGCCCAGTGCTAAAATCCTCTCCTTTCGCAACGAGGCCTTCAATTTGGTCCCATAGCTGACTACACAATTTAGTTGGCGGCGGTAGAAGAAGAAGAAGAGGAAGAAGAAAATGCCACTGTCAAAGCCCAGCTTGAGACTTTCCATTATTGGCTGTAAAAGAAAGCCTCAGGTTCTGCCTATCACCTCTGATTGATATTTGGTCTTGACTGGGCTACGAGAGGGTGGCGGAGGTGGGACGTGACAAATGGCGAGACAAAGGGCTGAGGCAGATAAAAAAAAGGAGGTGATAAAAAAGATCATAAATCTTAACACTATGATAACAAAAATACTTTACCATTTTAGATTTGCTCTTTTGTTTCACATTTTCCTGCAGTTTTCTTTGCTGATTTAGCGTATTTTGTTTTTTACATGTGTTGCATGTGCGTGGGATGTCCTCCTCACATTCTCCATCATCCAGTAATTCATTTAGGAAAATAAGCAGCAAGGCACATGAAAAAAATTAATCATTGCAATTGAACAAAAAGCCATACATCATTCTTTAAGGGCTCTTCACTCAGCTTGAAGTGCATTTCATAACACGGCTAGCTTCCTCCTCGCAGGGAATCTGCATGGTGACGGTAAACTCGATGCGTCACGCTGGCGACTTCTTTCCATTCAGGTTCACCATTTATCACTCTGCCACTTGATTCTATTATACAAGATTAGCTTTTTTTTAAGAAGGCCAATTAGCAGCATTGTGTTATGTGAAAAAGTTTGTCTAAATGTGACTGACGAAGACTCTACAACAGCTAGTGAATAGAGAACATTTGTCATGCATACTGTTATCAAGATCAAGAACGAACTTCCATGTAGCTTTTCCCATCCAAACCTTCCCATGTTCACCTCCCATCTTCTTCCCTCCCAAACCCACCTGCCACCAACGGAATAAATAAGTGAAAACCTAATTAAAGCTAGGGTCGGTAATGTTGAGAAACTAGCAAGAGTACGCTAGATTTAAAAAATCATCCAGCTGAAAAACCGAGCCCAGTGTTGCCAACTCTTTTCCAATGTAAGTAGCAGCACTAGCTCCAAAAGTCCCTAAATCTAGCGAGAAAGTCGGCAACACTGACAGCCCGTATTTCTTGCAGGCAACTTCCACACATTTAAATCTAATGGCTCAACACTAACGAAACAACACAAAAACATTTAAGTTCAACAAGTGAAGTTAACCAACCATGCTATAAGGAATAACTCACTCTCTCTCGCTGCAGCAGGACACGATGAATTCAAAATGACAGCATAATGGCAAGCTTCATCTTTATTTATGAGTCTCTAATAAAGTGACAAAATATCAAAGCTAATGATTTTTTTTTTTAAAAATGCAGAAATTACTGAAACCTCATCAAGCACCTCTGAAGCATTCTCTGAATCCACTCAGTGCATCATCGTCTCTTTTCCACTAGCACCGTGGCCAGATTAATTATCTTCCATCAATTAAAGGAGCAATTATATTCCAACCTCCTTCATATGCTAATGAGTCAACTCGGGGATGGGAGAGGAAATTTGTAATGGCCACCAAATGGTGCTGGCAGGAGATGTACTGTACCTTGCAGAATAGAGGCAGTAGTGTCATATTGCCCTGAAGAGGTAAATTGTTTATTAGGATTAACAAGGACATAGAGGCCATATTAAAATTCAATGTTCACCAAATTACTTCATACTCTGAAGGATTTAATACTGAACACATATTTAAAGTTACATATTGCTGTGTTCCTGTGCCAAAGGCTGTCTGTGCTCCTCTCGCCGCCCCCCGCCAAAACAAACGCCACATTTCTCTTTTTTTTTTACTCAGCAAAACTAAAGTCATTTAGCTGCTCCTTGAGAACAATAGACTGAAGTATAAAGGATCAATATGTTTCAGCTTCAACGGCATTCATCATGGTGACAGGATTGCATATATTATAGGTAATGACATCCGAGAAGTGCCGGGCCGGGATGCGAAAAAAACAATGGGTCCAATATTGAAAACAAAAGTTTGCCCTCAAGCTTCTAATGTCCGTATTGGAGAGACTTGTGGTTGCGTTTCTAAATGAAGACTTTGCTTACTTGCTGACTTGAGTAGGCAGTTAAAGCATTGCTGTCTTGCTGTAAAGACTAGTTTAAATAGAAGAATTTACACTGGGTATGTATCTGGATACATTATCTGGACAATGACATCTGATCATGCATTTGTATTCATAAGTGTTCTTGTTATCTAGTTTCTGTCCACATCATAATTGGATCCCGATATACAAATTAGACTAGCCGGCATACTTGTCAACAAGCACGATGTGTCCGAGGTCAAAGGAAGCAATGTGGAATACTTTCAAGGAAACTCTACAATGCAAGGCGAGGGTAAAAAGGCACCCGATTCGACTGTTATCAGCTCATTAAATGTGCGTTATCAATCACTATAAGCACCATAGATGTGGGTCAGTAGGGGCCTACTACGCCAGAAAACACATATCAAGGGGAAAGGTTCCCATCATTCAAGAGGAAGAAGCAACATAGTTCCTTTCATTTCCAACCAGTCAAGTTGCTGTGCAATAATATTAAGACACTGATGTAGGATGGTCCTATCTGGCAAGAAACCATCATTCACTCGAGAGAAATTGGTTTTAAATGTGCTAGACTGAAAGATAGTTGAAACAAGTGTTGCAACGAGGATTGCTTTGAAGTAATACTTCACCCACAAAATGACCATTTGTATATCAATTACTCACCCCGTGTTACTTTGAATTCTTGAAGAAAGAAGCTTTTTCTTACATGCATCCACGGCGAAAGAAGAAGCAAAAAAACGGAGAAAAGTCTGGATGAATTGAGGTAAATGGGCTCCGATTCTTCTTTCACCGCGGAGGCATGCGAGAAGAAAAGTTTTCTTCAAGAACTCAAGGCAACGCGGGGTGAGCAAGTATTCCTTTAAGCCGCAAAGCTACCATAGTATCAGATCTCTCTATTGAAATACCAAATGAATGTGTCAGTTAGTTTAAAGAGGAAGGCAGAGACATTTTCTGTGGAGGTTTTTCTATGATTGTTTCCAACCTCTCAGGCATTTTGGTTATTTACACGCTCGTCCCTTCCCTTCCTCTACCAAGCACACCTCATTGCGTGCCGGTTCAAAATAAGAAAAGCAGGTTAACAGCATCAGTCCCAGCTCATTAGCTACACTGACAGTCTATTTTGCACACCAAAGTTGCTGCACCCCCCTGCGTATCTGTTTCATCACGGCTCCTTCATTCTGCCGTGTTTAATCTAAGACATCAAACGGCGCACCTCGCAAAGAAGTCGTAAAAGCGCAAATTTTATTTAAAAATGAATGTCGCTTCCAATTACCCGGCGAGGGAGCTCGTTATGATTTTTAGTGGCGCTCATTATAATCACATGGAATCTGACCTTTTGGCCCGGTGCGCTGCTGTGAGAGGGCCTCTAGGCTGTTGATAAAGAGGGGAGTGACAGGGGTTTTGATGGCGAATTGGAATTATCTGTGGGAGGTTGATGATAATATTACATAAAAGTTCATGTATACTTATTCCAGATAAAAAAGTATGACTGGTCCCCCCTGTGGTACCTCATTTAAAATATCCTGGAATCGCCCCTGGAGAGTATGCGTATCGAAAGGTCAACTCTGAAACACAGGGTACATTTAAAACCCTTTTCAACTGAAGAGAAGTAATGAAATGAAACGTAATGTGCAGCCATGAAGGTTCTGCTTCTGTTCACACTGATCGCCACGTTCTTCGGGGACAAGTTCCTGGAACTGGACATCTACACCGCTAAGGAGGTGATATTAAGTTCCAGGTACTTCAATGGTTACCAGCAGTGCTTCAGATCGTGACTGGTCAACCGATACCTTTGAAACTGCTTGAGATTTCGTTTTGTTTGGCAAAAATGGGGATACAACAAACAGCAGTGCAGCTGAAAGATTCAACAAGATTACAGAAAAATAAAGGATATATCACATACAAACTAGAAATTATATTGATAAAAGAAATGAGCTGTTAGGAGAGGGGCATCCAGCTTTGGACGACGCAACAGGCTAGTGAACTTTTTTACGTCAACTTCCTTTCATCTCAGCTTAGCCTACCGTTTTTGTACAACTAAAATATGGTAAGAAATCCCTCTTTTCATCAGGATACTTATAGATCAAAATGGTAGTGTTTTATTTTAGCGCAGTGGTCCGCCAACAAGCGGTGAGCGCATAAGGCCTTCAATGGTGCGCACCACTCTTCTAAGAAGTGCATCATAAGCGTTCTTACTTTAGAAACTAGGGACAAGGGGTTGCTGACTCAAAATGGAGCGCCCAGGCTCCTGTTGATACAGAAACATGTGTTTTTCACTTTGAGAACTGTTACACTTTAACCAACCAACCTACCAACCTACCAACCAACCAACCAACCAACCAACCACCCAACCAACCACCCACCCAACCAACCAACCAACCAACCAACCAACCAACCAACCAACCAACCTACCAACCTACCAACCAACCAACCAACCAACCAACCAACCAACCAACCAACCAACCAACCACCCAACCAACCAACCACCCAACCAACCTACCAACCAACCAACCAACCAACCAACCAACCAACCAACCAACCAACCAACCAACCAACCAACCAACCAAACCAAATGGGACCATAATTTACTAAATGAACAAAAATGAGCTTTTTCAGTTTTATGAAATTTGGTTTGTGGACTGCCACTTTGAAGCCTTGAGTTTGGCATTTTGACTCTAAGTGGGACCATAATTTACTAAATGAACATCATGCTGTATTGAAGAAGACTTGAAACCAGCAACTGAGACCATAAACTCATGTTTACAATGTTTTCTGAGGTAATAAATCAAGTGAGAAGTAGGCTCATTTTCTCATAGACTTCTATACAATCAGACTTCTTTTTGCAGCCAGAGGAGTCACCCCCTGCTGCATTGGCTTCGCTTTTCAGACCCAGAGGTTGCCCGCTGACATTTTATGTCTTCGTTTGGTAGAGCTTTTTTTCTTAAGCTCGATTGTGATTCTTTGTTGTTACTCTTTTCCAATTTCACACTTCTTCTCACTGGCCTAGATGGGTACATAATGGGGATAAATGGCTGACAATTTCCTACACAATTGAACCCTAGAATGCTTGCTATCATGATTAATTGTGAAAATTAGACAAACCTGAGTGTTTTGTACACAAAAGTATTGACTATTACGACTAGTGGAGGACACTGATTCAATGTGAAATCAGTGGATCTATCAAAATCTGGAGGGAAACTGGAAATCATGTAGACTGAGAGGGTCTTGTAACATTAATCATTGATCATGAGCACATGAAGGTGTTTAGGACTGAAGAGTGGTTTGACCCAGTTAATGAAAGCTTGGCCTAAACACCAGTGACAGGAGTTCTTTCCAAGAACAAACCCCCCCTTTCCTTATAGGACGAGACGCGTTTCATGTGTGAAGCAGCAACGGCAGACAGAAATAGAAGACAGATCAAAAGAACCGGGTAGTTAGCATGATCAGTACAGCCACCGTGGCTGCACAAAAGAAAAAAACACCACGCACGAAGACTCCAAACTTCTTCAATCGAAGACGGACGATAAATAAATAAATCCAAAACTCGAGAGGAAAGCAAGTCTGCCTAAAAGGGAGCCAAAAGCGGAGCGAACGCTGGCATTGCTCTCCAAAGATAAAAAGCACTCCAAGTTCAGAGAGAACAATGAGAGCTTGTGTAACACTTTGTATTACACTCTGTTACCTCCAGGCAAAATTGTATCTTGTAACTTACAGTAAAAGTCAACTTTGGTCTCTGCATCCTAAAAGGTACATTTAAGTATACCAATAAACTACTTCACCACTATGTAACCTACTAGACCCAAAGGTGTGTTGCATTATTTTTAAGTGCCATTTTCTTTACAAAATGTTAAGTAAAAACATTTTCTTTCACACATACTGACAACATTTTAAATCAAACCACCAAATAAACGTGATGTATATCCATCCCTCCGTTTTCTATACTGCTACTGTACATCCTGGATGGGTTCGAAAGGCTAAAAACAGACACATTCACGTTTCCAGGCAGACTGGATGTGGGAGTAAACCAAGACAAACACAGGTGGAAGAGTATAAAAAAAATCATAAATGCCACAGCCCAATCATCAATCATCTTCTGCCACCTGTTTTTGAAATGCTGAATGTCTCCAAAGTAGATAGAGAGATTAAGACTATTCCCCCGTGATGACATTTTGAGGCTGGTGAGAAGATGATTTATGACTTCGCTCGCCCCTCACCGGAGTCCGTCTTTGTCTCTTTAAAGGCACTATGAAGTGTAATCAAGGAGCAGTTTACAGCAAACACTTTGTCTGACCCTCACACCCACAATGCACGGCGGCAGCTGAAATGCAACGGCCCCTCTACCCCATCCGAAAGCTCTTCACTTCTCTCTGCTTTGTTTCAGTCTGCGTCATCCTGCATTTGTTTGGATTCTTGCAGACGTAAGCCACCACGGAATAAAGAGTTTCAGCCGAATGCGTCACAGAGAGGGGAAGCTGTTGTCATATGAAGAGGTCCAAAGCACAGGGACACTTTGACTCAAAAGAACATGACCTCCCCTTTTCAATGGGAATTTCATAATGGAGCTCATCCGTAATACAGCACAATATTAAAGGGGACATATCATGCTCATTTTCAGGTTCATACTTGTATTTGGGGTTTCTACTAGAGGATGTTTACATGCTTTAATGTTCAAAAAACACATTATTTTTCTCATACTTTCTGTCTGAATATACTTGTATTCACCCCCTGTCTGAAACGCTCTGTTTTAGCACCCCTCCTGAAAAAGCCCAGTCTGCTTAGTAGAGGAAACTGGTAGTGTAGTTAAACTAACACTATTAAAATACTAACTTTTAAGTCAATATTAGCTACTGTATGTGTTGCTGTTGCTGATCACAAAGTCAAATAAGTATTTTGACACTTATTTAAGGACAAAATCTTGAACTACTATTATGCTTTTTCCTTTCCTTTAGTATGTTATATAGTATTTTTGTGCATGTAAAAAGTCTGCAATGTAACGAAGCCCAAAGTCCAAGCCAAAGGGAGAAACACTGCTCCTGAACTGCCTGAAGTCCCGCCTTTTCTTCCGTAACGTGGTGATGTCACCAAGTAACACATTTGCATATAACCTGCCTGGCTGCTAGTATGGCACGCCCTCAAACAAAGCTAGTTAGAGCAGAGCTGAAGCGCAGTCCGAAGAGTTTGGTTCGGTTGACCAATCACAACAGAGTGGACTGGGCTTTTCGGGAGCTTAAAGAGACAGGCGCTAAAATGGAGCGTTTCAAACAGAGCGTGAAAAGAGGTGCTGCAGCACAGCCGGTATGAGAAAAATAGAGCGTTTTTTGAACATTAAAGCATGTAAACATTTTCTAGTAGAAACCCAATATACAAGTATGCACCTGAACATGAGCATAATAGGTCCTCTCTAAGTTGTAAATTTGGGGCCCTCCCTATCTACAGTCACTGCTGTGTCAACCTTGTCTGTGGCAGTGTCAGTGGCAAGCAATCTGTCACCCACTTTAGGTTCAGGCTTAAATATTTCAACAGCCTTAAGAAAAAGTGCTGAGGTGGCTGCTGGTGGCGGAGGTGAATTCCACTACTTAGCAATTAAAGCAGCCTAGAAGTCACAGAGAGACAGTGACGCTATTGACTGCGACACTTTCAGGGATCAGCTTTAAAAAGCTCAATTTTTTAACAACCTGAAGCCACTTTTTTTCCCCCAGATCACAGTGTAGAAATGTAGAAAACAATCACCAGACACCGTGCACAAAGGCGTGAGCAACACAGAGGATATTTTGTGGAAATACTTTTGTTTTGAGATGCGTTCAATATTCTGACGTTCCTTTCTGCTGTCGCAAGCACTGCAGCAATTCAGGCTCTCTGTATCTCTTTCAGTAAATGCCAGTGTTTAAACATCTCTACAAAAGGAAGCAGAGATGACTCTGCAATCAAAGGATTTGCAGCATTGAAGAAATGTCAGAAAAAGAAAGTTCCTTACCTGTGACGGATAGCTCTGTAGTCCTCCGCACCACAAAGTTCCCAAACTGTAATTCGCAGGTGTAATTCCCAATGTCATCTTCCCGTACTTCCTTGATGGACAGAGTGTCCCTCCTCCTTTCTATGGTTTGTCTCCACTGCGTTGTCTTGCATTCCTTTATTTAAAAAAACACAGGAAAAAGACCGGTGGGGAAACGGAAAGTTAGAATAAAGAAAATGCACTGTGTCACTGTTGGCTTTCAAGTGTTTGAAATCAGCAGGAAACACGCTTTCACTTGACATGAGACTTTATATTTTGTCTGAGCTTTAAGCATATTGAGGCTAAGTCCACAGAGAGCCCCTTTGTTACTAAACAAGCTGTCATAAAGAACTACAACAGCTTCCCACACAGTCATGGTACAGAGACCTCAAATTATGCCAGATTTCAGTTATGGTGCACCACTTTTGCCCAGACACTAATACTGTTTTAGACAACTGAATCTTGGGATTGAATGGATGTGTGTTTATCATTCTAACTGAGGACTACCGTACTGGATTGGGTTGCACCAATCACACATCGCATTAAATCAATGAATGCTTGCGGTGATTGGCTGCGAGCAAAACCATAGAAATAGTCTTTGTTTTTATTTCTGGGTTATTTTGGTCGATACCTTAAAGGCATCCAGTACGGATACCCAGCCCTATCTCTAGTGCAACCCAATCAAAAGCAATCAACTATGTAAACAGGAAGTTACTTTAGCATCCAAAGCTGTTACATAACTTCCAAAAATAACCGTCTTTGACTCCTTTGATCATGGCGATCTTGGCAACCGCTGTCGCCCATTACAGTGTTCTGTCTTAACCGAGAGTCTAGGGCAGATTTTAGGCCACAGAACACCTGAAGCAAAGGAAACTGGGGCACTGTGGGTTTGGTTTTGGAGCTGTGGTCCAAGGCAGGCCTCCCAGAATTCAATCAGCCCCCACTGACGAAGCGAGAGCCAATAACTGGAGGGTGTGGAGCCCACAGTCATTATCTGCTATTTTAATTTGATTCAGTGGGAAACCGGAGAAGCCTCTTGGCCACCTAATCCGGCACACATTAACGTTTGATGAATTGGCCCCCGAGCTTCGCCCAACAGGTCCGACTGGGTCAGTTGCGCCGTGGGCGTCGCAACTCGGAGGAGAAAGTTTAAGGTCAAAACAGAGGAAACAAGAGATGTACACAGTGAATAGATGTATTTTTGTCTGTTATATCTTTATTTTTGTGATGCTTTTAGCTTCAGAAGTCAGAGATTTGAAGCTAATTAGATCTGAATATAGCTGACCTGAACTGCAGATAAATAAAAGAACTTCCTGCGAAGTAGCTTTTTAATTTGAATCGAAAGGGTCCATTTCTAATAATGTGCATGACGTGGTTCAATTGATAGACAGAACCCTTTGTTGAGACAACATCTTCTGCATTTGAAAGGAAATTAAATCAGTATTTGTGTACCTTGTACCACACGATCTCCGGATCCACTCCTGGCAGCAGATAATCCTCAATGCCCGGGCAGGCGATGTCTTTGCTTTTGCTCAGCTCTGCCTTCTCGAAGAACCTCATTTTGGTGTTGTAGCAGAGGTCGGTGTCGTTCTCCGCCACCGTGAGCGACATGGACACCTTCATGCAGTATGTGGAGTTCCTGCGAAAGACACAAAGATGACGAATCAGTCGGAGAAAGAAAGGAGTTTCGATCATATTGCCAGCAAATAGAAGCGGCCAGCAGTCCGTCTTTGGAATCATCATCTCCAGTATGACCCTCAATCTGGACAATTACAGATCCTTAAAATGTTTTCTCACCCATTCAAGTAGCGGCGTACAAGTGTGTGCATAAGGGGCAGGCACGCGGGCGGTAATCTGGAGCGACAGCCTTGAATGTCAACAGCACTTGAAGATTGATTGAGCCTTTTGTTTTCACGTGTTAAGCAGATACAGTGCGAGCTAGCAGAAAATTACTTGCTACAATTGATGTACTGTAACCGCTCGGGTCATATACATAAAGAAGAGGATTTATAACGCCAGGGGGGGAAAGGGGGGGCGTAAAATGCAAGATTACTTGTAATGTTTGAGGACTACATGCTTGCCTGATCTCGCAGGCGCCGGCGAGTGTTCATCCACGGTGGGATAAACATTTCGTTTTACTGCTTGGTGTTGCAGTGATTTGTATAAGGAACGCTCGTCTTTGGACCCCTGAGACCTGCAGGCTGTAGCAGGTTCAGTCTTTGAGCTAGAACGAAGGAGGCTCTCCAAATTTAGGCTACATTTAGGCGAGGAAAAACTGGCATGGCCATTTTCAAAGGAGTTCCTTGACCTCTGACCTCAAGATTTGTGAATGAAAATGGGTTCTATGGGTACCCACGAGTCTCCTCTTTACAGACATGCCCACTTTATGATAATCACATGTATCTCCAATTAATCTTCAGGTTCCCAGCTTTCAGATGATGTACACCAATTCTATGTGACATCTACTGTTGACTTGCTATCTCCCCCTAAACACCCCCTGTACCCCCCTAAAAAAAGACAAAAAGGGGTCTATTGTGGGTCTTAGAGGGATTACTACTATACCAATCTGGGTTCTCATGTGTATACGTAGAACCTTGTATGGAACCTGATCAGATCTAGTCGTGCCCAGGAGAGAGCTGCTTCACAGCCACATGAGAGCTAAAGCTAAAGCTGCTAAGCTATCCTGTTTGGGTCATTAATGCGACGGCGGTTTTGAGATTGGATCTGCTGCTTGAGTAATTCTTAACAGAACATGTGAATCAATGAACGCATCGATTCTCTGCGAAAGTTGCGCCACTCGAAGGAGGGGGGGTGGAACAGAAGCGAAAGGTCCTTGATGATCAATGTACTCAATAAGAGCACCTTTTCTTTGCTCAAAGTGGCTAATAAGACTGTCACAATTGACAAGCACTCCAGCACCGACTGCAAATCCCCCCCTGGTTAAAAAGACCAAACAAATTGGCAGCGTTTAGCAGAATCTCGTTGCTAATTTTCCGACCAAAGCTGGTTACACAAATTGAGCTGAACCAACAAACAATTACAAACATGTTAAATCCCTCATATAATTGTGTGGCATTAGCAGCCCGGTGGATTAGCGCGACACACGCTGGTCTTCGCTTACGGTGTCGGCAAACAATCCCCTCGCCCTTCGAACTGGCCGGCCGGCCGGCCGGCGATGCGCACGGAGTGTGCCGTTTTTTTTCCCGTGATGCAAATGTGACATGATTGGGAGATTATCTCAGACAACTTCTACCAGATGGACACCTGTGCAAATGAGATCCCACGGGTGCGCTTCTCTTGCCTGTTAAATATTCTGGGCAGCGCTGATAAACTCGCTGGAGGAGAGAGAGAGAGAGGGGGGGGGATTGTGTCATCTGCTCCGCGTGAGTGATCGATGGTGTTGGCCAACGCTTTGTCCTAAGATGTCTTTCCAACATCTCGCATCCATCACGGCGCCTTTTTGGAGCCCGAAGAGGTGACCAGGTGACTATTTACTCAGCAGGTATAATATTCACGAAGCTTATCCATCCACACTCCAGAGACTTAAAGGTCCCATATGGTGCTCATTTTCAGGTTCATACTTGTATTTTGTGTTTCTACTAGAACATGTTTACATGCTTTAATGTTAAAAAAAACTTTATTTTCCTCATGCTGTCTGCTTGAATATACCTGCATTTACCCTCTGTCTGAAACGCTCCGTTTTAGTACATTTCAATGGAATTGCAACAGAATTGCGTTGCTAGGCAACAGCTTGGGTCCATGTTTACCTCCTGTCAGCTGATGTCATTCACATACACTGCAACAGGAAATAAACTGGGACCCATTTAGAATGTTAACATTCAAAACTTTGAAATGGTCTAAATATTGTAGAGTTGTGACATCACAAATGGACAGAAATCCTGACGGCTTGTTTCACAAGCTCAGTTTCTGAATACGGGCTGTGTGTATTTCTCTGTGGATTAAGCGTTTCGATACTTTCACAGTATTTATATACAACTTAAACCTGCTTTATAATATAAAAGCCATGAAAATGTCACTTTTTTCAATATGGGACCTTTAACCGTACGCGCATTCAACGCACGTGGATCTCTCGGCGTACTGCAGATACAGTGATAACAACCCAGGTGATACGGTGGCATTAATGGGCAACGGTGTCTGTCAAACTGAAGGGGCTATGCAACGTCGTGGCAATGATAGATAGCATCCTGCATACATCAACCTGGAGCAGTGTCGGGCTGACAGCTACTGTACACAGCTGGAGGGCAGGCAGAGGACTCGAGCTGCAATACGCGGCAAACGCACTCAAATTATGTGCAATGGTCAGTTAGGAGTTAAGCAGATTGGCACACGCTGCAGTCTCTCCTTACTGCGAGGTTCTCGTGGGATTTAGCAGTGGTTCATTTATAGATTCATGCCACAGTTAGATCCCTCCACCATATTTTTATTATATTCTATTGACTGTCAATGAATCCACCCCATCAGAGGATGAAACCTGCCCTTTAACTCAGCGACTGTTTCGCTCCGATATTAAATAATAGGCGGAAGAATTGATTTGAAATTCTCCCGAGAATCTGTGGCACCTGTGGGGGAATTAATGAACTAACTTAATGAATCTCTTAATTAAAAATAACTCCCCTCTAATAGAAAATCGGGTGATGAAATAATTGCTGGTTGCTCATTAGAGCTTTACTTTCAACTAACAATAACGGAGAGTTGTCTCATCACAAGGCGAGAGGTTGATTAAAGGTTAGCCCGGCATGGTGTCCTTACAAGGCGGCGAAATAAACCCACCGCAGGTATTAACTCAGGGCGTCATTAGCATTTCAATAGGGATGGCTGAGGTTTATCTTAAAGGGGACATATCGTGGAAAAGTCACTTCTTCTGGGAGGGGTTCTTAAAGAGACAGGCGCCAAAACGGAGCGTTTCAGACAGAGGGTGAATACAGGTATATTCAGACAGACAGTATGAGAAAAATAATGTGTTTTTTAAACATTAAAGCATGTAAACATGTTCTAGTAGAAACCAAAATGACATGTATGAACCTGAAAATGAGCATGATATGTCCCCTTTAATACAGATGTCATGAAATATGAATCATTCTGTGATAAAATAACATAGGCATGTTACAAATAGGGCTGTTAATCGCTTAAAATATGTAATCGCATTTAATTGCATAATTTGGAAATGGAAAAAAAATGGAAATTTACTACTACTGCTGAAAAATGAAACCTATACATCAGCCTATTTTGAGAAGATTGTTATTGTTAATATGGCAGCATCCCAAATGTCTCATCAACTTAAATGACAGGTCCTCTGTCACTGCAGCTTTTGAAAAACATCACAGAAATACTGCAATCAAGCTCAGTAGAGATATTGCTAACATCTGCCAAATCATTACCGCGTCCCTTAGCAGCACACTGGATGTGTATATGGCATTGTAGTTATATGGATTCTACCTTTTCAAGGCCAGGTAGAACTGAGTCACTGAGTCGGAAAGGAGCTCTAACTGACTAATCCTTTATATGATGGTTGAGGGTTTTGCATTGAGTGAAGTGAAAGTAGAAATAGAATCTCTGAAGGACACTCGTCTTTCGAATGCAACCTTTGTGACTGGATGTACCAGTAAAGTCTGGCTACACTGCTGTTATAACATGTCACAGTCGAGCACATGTACAGATACAGACGGGTGGCTGGGGAGAAGAACACCGTTCTTTCAAAAAAGATATTCCCTCATTTGGTGTTTGATGATTGTAGTGGACAGTGCTGACTAACCAGTGGGCGACGTCCTGGTCTGAAAGGTGAAGCCGATGCGGAAGTGCCTTAATCTTGCATTCTTTCTAACAGCCAGCAGGGGGCGACTCCTCTGGTTGCACAAAGAAGTCTGATTGTATAGAAGTCTATGAGGAAATGAGCCTACTTCTCACTTGATTTATTACCTCAAACATTGTAAACATGAGTTTATGGTCTCAATCTTTAGTTTCAAGTCTTCTTCAATACAGCATGATGTTCATTTAGTAAATAATGGTCCCATTTAGAGTCAAGTAGACCATAAAGCAAGGCACGCCTAAATATGCCTAATAGCTCTACCCTTTCGAGGCTTCGTTTGAGGCTTCAAAACCGTAGTCCACAAACCAATGGGTGACGTCACAGTGAATACGTCCACTTCTTGTGTCTAACACATCACAATATCAACATATCTTCCATAGGTTTTCATAATTTTTATACTCAAACCATCCAGTGACCCCTAATGTCATAGAAGCATCTGAATCATGTTTCTCAGATCATTTATTCAGATTTTTCCCTTTAGTTTTAGATAATTAAATGCTCTCAACAGTGTTTCCTGTTTCTGCAGAATGAGTCTGCAACTCTCTATTGGTTTCCTCCATTAGGAGTCATTTTGTACCAAAGCTAAAGGGAGTCACATAAACAAGTATATGAGGGACATCACTGCGTCCATCTTGGTGCCACTTGCGTCAGCAAATACCTGAGATCGGATCGGAATGCCAACCGAGGCTACGTTAGGACGTGAAGGGCAGATGTAAAAACCAGCCGGGATCTTTCCTGAGAGCACACGGCAGTTAATGCAGCCTGGCATGACTGGATGAGACAGAGACGGATGTAACAATGGCTTTAGACAGGCAGTTAAAAAGTCTGATCGACATCAAATAGACTGGCAACAGACTGAGAAAGGTCAGAAAAGTGGTCTTGGTAATGAGACTGAGATTGGACTCAAGTTATATAAACATACAGCATATGTGCATTACATCAGCAGCCAGTAGTCTACCTTCCCTGTCCACACCAAGCAAAGATTAACCCAGACCAAGATAGTGATCCTAAATCAGTATTTTATGGTCCCTGCATTATTTATGGCCAGAGCGAAGGTCATAGTGAGCAGTGGGAAGACCGGGGCTCCTACCTGTAGCGCCCGCTCATAACTCACCTGTCAACTCCAGCGCCGAGCCCGGGATGATTAAGCACCCCGGCTCCCCAAATCTGACTGTGGGCCAACTTGCTCCTACTTAGCCTCTGTCTCAGACTGTGGCACTTGTCTGCCATGCTGGAACAACCGACTCCTGCCTCAATTATAATCCATCCACCTCTCTCTCTTTTTCCCTCCTCTCTGTCCTTGCTTCCACCGGCCCAGTCGCCCTTTTCTCTCTTGTCTTGTAATACACAATTTCTCAGGGAGGAACACACACCTCTGCGGATAATTTGCCACGCTGTGAAAAACAACTACACACTTGTATCCGTACATACAAGCACACAAAAACACAACATAAAGACAGACAAGCAGTATCTTTGTGCGATATTTAATCCTTACAACAACAAAGAAAGAACAGCTTCCACAGAGCTTCAATACAACTTTAGTTACAGTAAGGGGTCGATTATGCAAAGCGTCGAAATGTCACACTTTAATCTCAATGTTTATTTTGGGTTTTGAGGTATGATTTCTTGAGAAAACTTGAAGATGAAGGGAATTACAATAAAGAGAACCTATTATGCTCATTTTCAGGTGCATACTTGTATTTTTGGGTTTCTACTAGAACATGTTTACATGCTTGAATGTAAAAAAAAACGCTTTATTTTTATCATACCGGCTGTGCTGCAGCACCTCTTTTCGTGGACGTCCATTAGACCCTACAGACCTTAACATGGTAACATTTTATTCCCACATTTTGCTGTCAACACTCGAGTACAAATGTAGCCCCAGTTTGTGCTCATGTTTCAGCATTACATTCAAGTTTTCTGAAAAATAAATACCCGGCATTGTTTGAAGCAGTTCCTTTAACAACACTCACTACTGTTTTCCTGAATACTCAAAGACTGGTTTTGTATGACACAAGGATTTTTCAAATATTCATATATATAATTGATAATAAAATTTGGTTCACGTTGTACAAATTGAGCAATGATATGGGTCATTTCCATCCTTGCATCCTTTTTTTGGAATAAGAAATCGAGGCACAACTCGGGAAGCAGATTGAAAAATTATTTTTGTATCGCAAACAAAATATTTTTTCAACCAGATGGTGAGATGATGACCGTTTATTTTTACAGAAAAAAATGGTTGTTCAGCTTTAAATGATTTAATTTATTTTGGGCTAGTGCAAATGTAGAGACTTTAAAGACAAACTAATAAATAATTGCTATTCTATATTCTAATTGGTATTATTTCCAGTGAAGACCATTGACAACCTCACCTTTAAAAGCATCTCAACCCAAACTCCTACATTAATCGAAGACCTTATTTTCCAACAAATTCCTCCAAGCCTCCCCTTGAGTTGTGTGTCTCAAACTGACAGTAGCACTACTTGTGTGCAAACGCATTACTCAGTCATTTCCTAGTTGATGCCTTCAGGGAACTCATTTTCCATTCCACGACATCCCCCACTCATCGTTATGCTAGCAACCTGATTTCATAACAAGCATAAACAATTTGTCTCCGTTGTATTCTCTTCTAACTCCGTCATGACCTTATTCATTGGTCCCCAGGCCCTCTGGGTGTAATGTATGAGCAGCCATTCTGCCATGCATATCAAACACAAACCGTCTCTTACTGGCAATGCTGCAGCTGGAATGGGCTGTTGCGCTGAGGGTATGGGCCATATCGGGGAAAATATGGAAACCAGATGCAGTCGCTCCACATATGAGAGGACACAACATTGTTTTAAGTTGATATGGCGAAATGGCAACATTATAGATTATATGATTATAGCTGTATAGACTTTTTTAGATTACAGATTCATGTGTGAATCTTTGAAATATATGCTTATAGTATATGAGCTAAGGACAAAGATGTATGAGGATCTAAGTTGATTATGACTGATTTCAATACAGAATGTTTAATCCTTGTTGAGCTATATGTGACAAATTTATACATTTGTTTTTGAGAAATAAATGAGTCTTTTACAAAAGCCTTGTTCAATAGCAATAATACCTTCAAATGCTTTGTAAAATATAGTATTAGTTCTTTTTTAAATGTGCTTTTTCAGTTTTATGAAATTTGGTTTGTGGACTGCCACTTTGAAGCCTTGAGTTTGTCATTTTGACTCTAAGTGGGACCATAATTTACTAAATGAACATCATGCTGTATTGAAGAAGACTTGAAACTAGCGATTGAGACCATAAACTCATGTTTACAATGTTTACTGAGGTAATAAATCAAGTGAGAAGTAGGCTCATTTTCTCATAGACTTCTATACAACTAGAGGAGTCGCCCCCTGCTGGAGGTTGCCGCTTGGTCTCACATCCCAGGGACTTTTCTATTATACTCTCACCCTTAGGATTCAGGCATGCTGTGAGTTCTCTCCTATATCACGGTTTGACTGATAGCTGCGGTATTGCAGATGTCTAGCTCGGAGCTCCGCCGTTCACAGTTCAGCGGGAGGGGAGGAGAGGCAGGGAGCGGGGGAGGGAGGAAAAGTTGGCTGCGGTGCCAAAGTGATTGTGCTTGGGGAATGGCATTTCTGACATTTGTCTGGCAGATAAAAACCACCATCAGATATGAGGATGAGAAGGTCAGTGTCCCTGCTATCAGATAGCGATGGTTTGGCATCTTGTTTGATGACTTGCTCCGCTCAGTGTGGACCAGGGGAGCCAAGAGGTTGGCTATATGGGGAGTCAACACTGAGGATGTGACTGAATAAAATCCCTCATTTGGGATGTGGAAATATTTAACCCCAGTGTTATTTTGGACTCCAGGCTATGCTGAAATATTGAACTGAAATGAATAAAACCCCTCTGTATTACATGTGTCTAAGATGAACAGATAATCCTGAAAATAAATAAATATTGGTCATATGTGAACTTCTGCTCAATTGCCCTGGGTATTCATGCAGATTGTGACAACTGATATGAGTCAAGAGGTCTCCCAGAATAAAATCTCCACAGCCAAATTTCTCTCCCTCTGCTCCCCTGCAGCCAGGAGCCATTTGAGCTCGGCTTAATCAAATGGAATCGAGCGTGGGACAAATGTCCAATCAGAAGGAGCGTGAAGGGCATGCGATGAAATTGCCTGGGACCGTAATGCAGGCGCATGGTGGATTAAATTTATATTCCAGTTTCTACAAAGAGTACTCAACGTACATCAAAACGAGCGTGTGCAGGACTGGTTAGAAACCAGAAATGTTAGCCACTTTTGCTGCGCAATTTAATAAATACAGCCGTTATGTATTCAGCATATTAAAATGTTCCCTTTTACACATGAAAACACCGAATGAGGTGTTTAAAAAAGATTCAATTCAGTATTTTCTTTTGTATTATACATCATATACAAAGGAGAACATAAACTTGTCTTCCAGATTATGGTTGTTACCAGGACAGAAGACTATTATTCAAAATACTATGTGTATCTAAACACAATAAGTAACACAACTTCTCAGTTTGGGCTCATGTGGCTTATTAAAAGAAAATGTTTTTGCTGCTAACTCTCAATGATTTGCCAGGAAATGAAAACAATCCAGAGTGTTAAATATAAATACTAATGCTGATCTTTTACTTTAAATAAGTCAACGTTGTGTCTTACTCACATTGGCTGTAAAAGTCAATAAGTGCATCTGGTTATCCATAATGTGTTAAGTGCCGATCAATGCAAGGGAACTGAACTGAACATCCACAGCATGCTAAATATGAGCTGAGATAGAGGTTGATTAAAATGCTAAACTTAGAGCAGATGTTCACAGATGGCCGTGGGTGAATTATAATGGTACAGTATGACGCCTTAAATATACTGTAGCTGCCAGAGAAAATTAAATGGAATGAAGAAATGAAACAAAAACAGACTGTAGAGCTGTTTTTTTGCAGCTATAGCTAGCGTGATTTATGTTATACACTGTAACCAGGTTTTCTGGCTCTAAAAGGGAATAACCTTAAGTATTGTAGTGTGAACTGATTGTGGTTGAATGCAACAGGGCAAATATTCTAAGTAATAAATACTGACAGGTATGATTCCTCTGGGCTTGAATCGGGTCAGGTTCCTGACAAAACTATTTTAGGGCTGTACCGAATAGTTCGAAGCCTAATTCATAATGTTGACATTCAAATCTTAATTAACTTTTCCAATCTCCACAGTGTTGTAAAGACCAAAAGTCAAAATGTATTGAAAAAACATAGATGTAATCATTTCCAAAATTCACTTCAATCCATATATGTTGGCGTTTAGCCTTTCAAAAACAACATTTTCACTGCAGTCAACAAACTGTTTGCTGTCCTGCTTGCCAGGGTGCAACACGCACCACAACAATGTCTGTTACCGCACTGAAAAGTTGACTTTAGCCTGTAACACATTTTTTAATATAGCCTATATATTGTTTTTTGGACCCAATCATAGCTCTAATCTGCACTCTCTTTTCAATCATCTGACCCTTTGATATAATATTTTTAAACACCAAGATTTTTGCTATAATGAAAGAGTTTAAATACGGATCAGCGAAAAAGAAAGAAACAAACTATAGATTTAAAATTAACAATATTTTGAATACATTTTTTTTTCCATTTGTTTGCTAGATGGAAGTCTATCACTATCGAGCACCTGGCTCCAAAATGGTTCCACGTGCACACTCTTCTTTGACACTGCCATTGTAACATCCGACGTCCACAGTGAATATCTGGCCAAGTTCAGACCGCCACATCACAAGGCTGAATAAAGCACAGTGTGAAAGGTGGACTAAGCCCAAACAGCAGCCCATGCATCATCAGACAATGGCTGCTGGAAAACCACCTCTACTAACCCACATAGAGCCAACTAAAAGGCTGTCCAAACACTGTGTCGACAGAGCAGCCTCTCTATACAGGTGTGGAGAATACTGAATATAGGGGACCATCATCAATAACCTCTGGCTTGTGAATGAAGCCGCTTCGCAAATCCATATCACACAATTAACGAAAACTCCACCTGGGCACTGTGAATAACTGCTGCCAGAGATTTGGCACCGACTCTCTCATAACCTCTTAAAGTAGTTTGTGGAAGATGCTCTTTTCTCCCATCAGTCATTGCTGTGGTGCATCTGTACTGCACTACTTTCCTGGATAATCTGTTGATGGACTTTATATAGCTTCTGTTTAGCCATTATGGCAATCACAGCTCATGTAAACTGTACATTTCTTCTCCAAACTAACTGCTGCTGTCAGATACATAAAAGAAATGGCTTTGTGGTTAGTTCACCACGCTAGCAGCAAGGCTCTAGGGCTCCTGACTGAATACCTCAACAAATATTAGATGGATTTTCATGAAATTTGTGCAATTACTGGAGAACAAGGAAATGCTGTTTCAATGTCTCTATACTTCAATAACTTCCCTTTCTTAGAAACAAACAAAGCTAGAGAGAGCGAGTGACCTACTGGTTAGAGCGAACGAGCTACTGGATAAAGCGAGTGACCCACTGGATAGAGCGAGCGGCTGGACAGAGTGGACGACCAACTGGACTTAGCGAGCGATCGAATGGAGAGAGTGGGTCGCTCTATAAAGAACTATAAGGAAGATGGCAATCCACAATATTACCTTACCCCACTTTTATAGTGTTGGTTTAAAATTCAGCTACAGTTGACCATGTATCATGTATCAAGTACATACTAAATGTAGAAATCCAACTCAAATAAAATATATTTTGAAATGATTTGTGCTTCACCTGGAGCTGTTACAAATTCTAAATTATTAAAAGAGAATACATTCTAGAAATTAAGAAACAAGGCGCCAGATTCCAGATGTTGGGGGCGGGGTATTTCTAATGTTGGTAAGATGATTGGATGGAAAAGTAATTTTTCATTTCATTGTGACTTCATCCATATGTGCCTCTGCGCCGCACAGCATTTGAAAACAAAGTCCATTAATAAACATCCATCAGTTGCGTCATTGTTATAGCTCTCCTCGGCGAAGCTATTCCGCAGAGCCACAGCTAACTGATTGTCTCCTGCCAGGTAGCTTATAACACAAACACCATCCTTATATTATACATCATCCATAACCCCTGGCAGCACAAACCATCCCTGCTGCTCCTTAGTCTAGCGTCTCTCATTGGCTTTGACAGCTGGGCTGGATCAATTGGACAGGCTCTGACTCGGGCTGAATGACAGAGTGTTCCAGACGGCCCATTCTGACTGTCACTTCCCTGAGAGATCACCAGCTACTCCTGCCCACGAATACTAACACAGTCAACACGGCTGCGGTCTGGGACGGGTAGGAGGTGGGTTCTCTGCACGACTTCTTGGTGTGTGCGTGTGTGCACAGGTGCCAGGTGAGGCGCACTCGCAGCAGGCTTAAATAAGCAAATGGACGCACACACATCCCCTTTGTTATCTCCCCCCCCCATTGTCCTTTCCTGCTGACAGCCCAGACGTTGCGGGACATGCAGGAAACCCATTAATAAGCCCGGGACGGTGGCAGCTTGCCAACGCCGGTTGGACAGGGTTAAAGGTGAAACATTAGCTACCTGCCAAGAAGTGGGATCCTCTCTGTGCTGCTACATCTGTCCTTAATCTGACACTGTAATCCCTGCGCGTTCCACGCTGATCGATAAACTGTGGATGTGTGTGTCTGTTTGAACATAACTGCAGAGTGATGCATTCTTAGGTTAGTGATTGTTTCTGCTAGAGTTTGTGCATGAAAGGTAATGTGTGTTTAAAAGTCATTTCAGAAAGACCATTGACGAATTACAATAGACAACTTTGTTCATTAAGATGGAAAATGGCAGAAAGACTTCCAAAGATTCCAGACCGGCCCCTAAGAAACATTGACTACCATCATGCATTGCCCGTGACCTGAATAGAGCATTATTGTAGGCCAACCAGGAAAATAAGCTCTGTGGCAAACACACGTTTATGATACTTACACGTTTTGTTCAGCAAGATAATCTCCACAACTTTTATGATCTTTGAAGTTAAAATCTCTTCAGCTTGTGTTAACCACAGATCTTATTTCAGGCATCTAACTAAAAACCCATTGACTTCCAGACGAGGGAACCGGAAGTGCTAAAATAATAACTCCTTTACGGGTTTTAGGACTCCTAACAATCCCTGCACCGCTCTATAGAGCTAGATGTTTTTGGAAACTGACAACAGGACATAGAAAGTCCATGAGTGAATAACTGAGCCGATGTAAAGCTGGGGAAACACCTAAAGATTACTGAAACCTACAAAGACTCCATGCACAACAACTTTTTTAACATACAGAAAAGGTGATTAGAGTGACGTTGCTAGGTGATGCTAGAGATCCCACGAATGTGTGAAACCTTCACGTGATTGTATCAAAGCAGAAACAGACATTCATCATCCATCAAATCAGTTGCTAATTTATGCTGCTTTTGCGTGGAGAAAATAAGCTACATTATGATGAGAGGAGTGGATGGAGGGGATCAGGCAGCGTGGACTTTAAACTCTGCAGAGAGCTGCCGCTGATTGAACTTAAGATTGAGGTGAACGGCGGGTGAGCGGAGGCTCTCAGCACTGAAACTAGGACGAACTGGATTATAAAATAATACCTGCTCACTTACGGCGCACTGCAACATTTTAGCCTTTGCCATTAAAAAAAGAACTATGATTAACTGAAGAGACACAAATTACTTCATCTAACCCAAATCTATCACTCGTTGTACTATTGTAGATTCAAATCCCATACTCTGCGATCACCATTCACTCCATGTTTTCCTGTCATGATGTTAGAATTAGCAGCTTTGTAATGCTAATAGGTTTACAGAGACGCTTGCAGCAGTGCCGGGCAGTTAGTGGTATCCTCAAAGTACCCGGATGGCCTGTGTGTGTGTGTGTGTGTGTGTGTGTGTGTGTGTGTGTGTGTGTGTGTGTGTGTGTTTTCTGTCACTCTACAGTAACCGACACGCTCAGCCACTGCAGATGTTTTCGCTCTGCATACGACAGACCCCCTCCGGGCAAAACAGCTGAAACTCCTCGATTTGACACACGGCGCTGCTCATCTGCTCCCCGTACTGTACGTGGCGTGAGCGGTCCCTCGTCATATAACGCATGTAGATCCGTGTGTGTGTGAGCAAAAGAGACATGCTCAGAGTGGCGAGTGTGCGTCAAGTTGGCCTGCTTTTACATACAGATTGGAGGCACATTAATGGCAGCTTGTCTCAAGGGAGTAGAGAGCTGACATGTCGTGTTTGTGTGTGTGTTAGCGTACGACGAGGCCCTCTGACACCCTTAAGTGCAGCTGAGCAAATACACAAAGATGTGACGAGCGCGGGCACGCTGCTGCATGCATGTTAGGAGACATAGGAAGGCCATTCAAACACTATTAAGAACATACATTATGATTAAGAAACTCGATGATCTGAATTGGAAATAATTGTGTTTATCTGCACTGTTTGCACATCTTCCCACAGCTGCTTTTAAGATCTGAAACTTTGCAAAAGTTGTTAAGATGTTTTTTTTTCCCAGTGCAGATGTGTCTCTGTCATCATCTATA
Source organism: Sebastolobus alascanus (assembly GCA_916701645.2). Classification (NCBI taxonomy): domain Eukaryota; kingdom Metazoa; phylum Chordata; class Actinopteri; order Perciformes; family Sebastidae; genus Sebastolobus; species Sebastolobus alascanus. Next base: position 4,752,044 of record CAKAOJ020000086.1, on the reverse strand, counting down.
TTATGCCACATGACCAAGCTGCTCACAAAGCGTATTACTATTATACTTCATAATGCTGGCAGAAATAATGGGTAGAACAACACAGTTGCTTGAACCACAATCCTCACTAGACTTAGGTGATATAGGCAAATTATGATGTGCTTGGAATCATTAATTTGGGACAATTTTGCTTAACGGTAACACATTGGCCTCTAAGGCGGTTAACTGGCCAATAACGCTGCGCCAGTGTGTGTTCACTGGCTGAGGCCATGTTGATGTGGGTGTATTATGAATATTCTGCCTACACTGTTAAGCATTGCCTAGTGCAATAACACCTGTGACAGACAGCTGGCAGACAAATCTCTTCCCCCGGTATCTGGAGAGCCCGTGGACAGGACCACGGACTGACAGTCCCCGTATTACTGATGCCATGTGAGAATTACATCATAAACTCACAGTTGAGAGGCTGCAACAGAAAGTATGTTACCCTAGGATATGAAAATATTAAAATAAATAAATAAATAAAACTGCCTCAGTATCTAACTATAAGGCAAAGAATGTATCGGTGTGTGTCCTTCATATGTCTCGAGAACCGTCCATCCGATCTACTTCACATTTGGCGGGTGTATTGCTGGGGACCCAAAGACGTGCCGTGTTGAATTTGGTGCAATTTGGACACACAATATTAATAAACTTTGACTAAACAAGCGATAGTGCTCTGTGCAAGCAGCAGGGGCGGGGCTTCAAGGCTCTGTGGACTGATGATACGTGTCCACAGGAGCCGTCATTTCTACGCTTCCCATTCATGGTCTATGTAAGCAGCTGTGCAATGCATTCTGGTAGCGCAGAGTTGCATTTCGAGAGACGGACCGTCACGTTGGCTGCTCTCCATTTGCATAAAGTTGAGGTCTAGGCTACTTTATGCAAATCAGGGGCGTCCAACACAAAACTACCGAAAAACTCTTTAACTAACCATTGTTGGTCTAAAATGAAGACAGATTCAGCAACTATTAGTATTATTTATCACCTTAAATGTTATCAGAAACACATTTCGGTGAACTATTTTCATGATATACGAGAAAAAAAGGGTTTCTACGACATAAAATACGTCAGTAGATACCCCACCAACAAGCCAGATATGTCGCCTATACGGATAATATAGAATTATTATAGAAGGTTTGTATGTGTATGGGGAAATGGTTAAATAAGCCGCCTAAAGAAACAAAGCGGTAATGTGACTGTGTAGATGATGCATTTTCCTATTCTTAGGATTTCCATATACGACTAAGAAATCCAAATGTTCATATCATTATGATATTATCCCACTGAAGAATGATTAAACAAGAATATTGAACCATTGCCGGGCTTTAATCTTTACTACTATACCACCCTTATTCTGGAATAGGAAAATGGTAAATGATGACAAATACCAGTGAAAAGATCATTGTCTAAAGACTTCAGCGTCATCCGTGTGTAACATTCTTGGACACACTGCCAATACTTGCTTTTGAGACAATAACATCACGGGAGCCCATAGTAACCGGGATTGAATTGTTCTAACATGCTCAAGTATGAAATGTATCCAGTGAGAGATGACTTATTGTTGTGCCGTGATTTATTCGTTCCAACGCTCGGCGCTCTAATTCCCTAGGTCCCTTCAAAGGGTGAGGATCCTCAAGTATAAAAAAACACTGCCAAGAGCCTAATCCAAATGTGATATGTTAACATATGCGAGCGCTGATCATCTATAGGACCCGCGCCGCCGAGACAAAAGAGAAGAGCAATCCTCTGATTTGGCTGCGGCGACTGGGAATTGAAATGAGTCACGTCTGCATAGCGGCGCTGCTACGCGGTTGTAAAATTGGATGGATCCCGTCCTGTAATTTTTAACACGTCGTCAACGCTCGAGTGAAGGCAGGAGGGGAAAGTGACAAAAGCAGACGTCATGCTGTAGCCATTTAAGGTCAACAGCCTCGTCTTCTGCACTTTGGAGATGCTCTCTTTAACCTCTTCCTTTGAATAACATGATGTGAAATGTACTTTCAGACACTTTCTACCATATGTGGATTCAGTTGATGAGTCTGTTTCCCTGAAACCACTCCTCTGTCAGTCATCTGGACTGAGCCTTGGCCTTATTATTGTGGCTCCTCAACTTGCAGTATATGCTAATACAGGACTATAAATCATTATAATTTGATGGTCCCATGTGGTCAGTTCTGTATGCTGCATTAAACTAAACATGTGAAACACACAGTGACCACTAACCCAATCCTCCCAAGCCTTTTAAACAGGCCATTTCTCCATACTGTATGTCGCTGACTAATGAGCCAGTACAGAGAAAATGCCCTTTACCTACAAGGTTAATAAGTCATTATATATAGCAATGCATGTGCACAATATTCTGATTATTTCTTCAACTCAACTGGAGCAAAACTGACAGTAAACACCTTGTGACAAATTAATCTTTTCCACTATTTTTTTTGTATTTTGGGGTGTTCAATTAATACAGCTGGTAGATATAAATTTAGGGAAATCCCATCAAGAATTATCACCTGAAGCTGCGCTTCCACCCAGCTCTAAAAACATTTTGGTGTCTTTCAGCTCATTGTTTCAGTTTACTGCAACTTTACTGTTTTGGTTCAAGCAGTTGTTTTCAGTGCAAAAGCTCTGATAAACCCAGTGTACACTATTTGACTCTAAATGGGACCATCATTTACTAAATGAACATCATGCTGTATTGAAGAAGACTTGAAACTAGAGATTGAGACCATAAACTCATGTTTACAATGTTTACTGAGGTAATAAATCAAGTGAGAAGTAGGCTCATTTTCTCATAGACTTCTATACAACCAGACTTCTGTTAGCAAACAGAGGAGTCGCCTCCTGCTGGCTGTTAGAGAGAATGCAGGTTTAAGACACTTCAGCATTAGCTTCACTTTTCAGAACCGGAGGTAGCCCACTGTTTTACATAAAATCACACGTGTGAATATTCACATCATGACATGGTCTTACTGTGCTGGATCTAATCAGAGCATCACGTGTCTGTTTCCTATAATACTGTGAAGATGTGAACACCCCCAACACTGAAAATCAGAGGAGCTGATTGTAGCATCAATGCTGGCATTGTAAATAAAGGTCAGAGCTGTAAATATTCCATTCCAGGGGCAGTTTAAAGTTAAGCATTAAAAAGTGAATACTTTAAACCTGCAGAAAGCAACTATAGACAACAATAGTCCAAAGAAATGCCTGCAGCGAGAAATCCTGAGCCACGGAAAAGTGCTCTGCATTCAGAACTATTGTTATTTCTCTCCATGATGGGCAAATAAGTGTTGCCCCTTAATTTGCTTCTGAATGGTGAAGACTGGCGACAAAGCAACACCACTCTTCCAAATCAAATCTCATGGCTCTACTTTCCGCGCGATTACACAATAACTCGGAGCTGACTGATTGTCTACCTCCAGAAAAACGCTGCCAGCGTCGCTGAATGGAGGATTGTCGGATTGGCGCTGCCCGTTTCTATTCACGGCGGCCGCCGCAGCAAAGGGGAGAGCGCTAATGGTGATGAATAGTAATGGCCAAAACCTCTTAGAATTGGGCTTGTGAAACACGAGGAAACCTGTGCTGAGCGCAACTGCTCAGGAGTACATTATTCTCCTGATCTTTTTGCCAGTGGAACAAATGTCCTAAATCGATTGGAATACAAATGTTTTTGTGCATTTTTATGAGCGCTCTTATCTTTCAGGAAGATGTGTTTCAAAGTTCCCCCTGTCCTGGACACAGACAACCTCCACGTTAATGAAAACTTCTGCCAGTATGAGCAAGGAAGCCACCACATTATAGAACTCATAAATCAAACAATTGTCTACATCCACCATCAGGCAAGTGGAAAAGGAAGATAGTACGAATTCCCTCCTCTTTTTTTCTTTTTATCTTAGCCTTTTCCCTTTACCTCAATCTTCCTGTGCTGAATTACTGCCCGCTCGCTTTCATCTCACTCCTTCCTCTTTCACGTTTTCAGAAAGAAGGACTTGGGAGTTATGGATTTACCAATAGCACCTAATGGCTTACTGTCCCCCAGAGGAGGATAAAGAAATAATTTAGCATATAAAAGCGAAGCAAAGGGGGCCTCATACTGTTAGAAGATGCTCTGTGGACCAAGGACCAGTGCTCTTTTGGCCAGAGATGAGAGACTTCATTAGAAGTCACCAGGGGAGGACTTGAAAATATCTTTACTCGTGTCCACAGGGCTCCAGAAAATGTTATTTACCCCCGCTATTTTACTGACACACTGCTGGCAAAACAAGTCCAAAATGATGGAGGATTTTCTTATGGATGCTTGCTCCAAAAACAGCAATTGACATTTGATAGAAATGAGAATGAGCTTACCTTAATACGCAGGAATAGTAGCCCACATCGTCCAACTCTGCTGGTCGGAACCATATGGCGTCCTCCTCTTTGCTCATCCTTATGCCGTCGAAACTGATGGGTTCCTCGAAGTCGCCGTGTCCTGCACTTTTATACCACATAAGGCTAAGTCCTGCGCTCTGCGCGTGGGTGTAGTTGGCCCGGATATATCCATAGAACAAAGCGCACTTAATCCGTACAGGTTCCCCCAGAAGCACCTTGTATTTCTTGTAGTCCACCGACCAATCCGTGCAGCCTTCCACTGAAAGAAAAAGGACAGAGGAAAGGAGAATTAAGCAGGAGGTTTGAATATTTTTAGAGCCAATTCTCATCATCGCCAAGCCGAGCCGAGGCGATTTGTAATCATGAAAAAGGTATGCGGCAACCAGTACAAGATCACTTTCAGTGCTGGCATCGGCCTGTCTGTTCATGTGCTTTACCAGCGATCCCTGTATCACAATCAATCAGGACGCCCTTTTCCTCCGTGCAGCACCGATGCACAATGTTTCTGTTTGTTTTCACAAGAACACACAAACCAAATGAGGCTATTAGTGCATATACACACCTTTAACATAAGTGTGGCTAAATGAGTTCACAGCTAATTAAAAAAGACAGAGAAGAAGCAGGCATCATTATAGACCGTTACCGCGGGATTGCATTGCTAGGCAACAGCTTGGGTCCATGTTTACTTCCTGTCAGCTGATATCATTCACATACACTGCGACAAGGAATCTATAAAAGAAAGTAATTACGTCAGTGAACACACATTGGTGCCATCGGATACGCCTCTGGGGGCAACAGGCTCTATTTCAGGTGTAGGCAGCAAATATCTGGGCCAAGACTTCATTTTCTGTGCGCTGCTCATTGTTTACAGTCTGATTAATAACTTGAGATGCAAGACTGGAGTTGGAGTTGAGAGACGATGTCTAAAACCGGATTGTTTCACAAGTAGCCAGTTTACAAGCTAATTTTAAACCAATAAAAAGCTAAATCATCTTCAGACGATAGCCGATGGATTCCTAGATTGTATTTCGGCCAATGTAAGTGTAAGATTCCACTCTGCTATAGGCATAATCTAGTTTTTAAATTAGTTCAGACTTGTTTCTCACAAATCATTGTTTTGTCGCATGAGGTTCGTGCGGGTTACCATGGTTACACGTCACCAACCGGTAGGGAGGTTCTCAGTAAGTGACGTCGTAATTACAGTTCAGTAAAAAAGATACACACTACTGTTCATTCACACAAAGTATGCTGAATGATAGTACACATTTTGAGTATGTAGTGCATAGTATGCAATGGCGGACGCAGCCTGGGACACATTTGGAATATTAAATGGTCTATAAGATGTAAATATGTTGGTGAAGTGTTTCATTACCACTACTGTATATCCTTTTGAATGTTAAACTGAACTCTCAACATACCGATTGCTGCATTCAATCATTGCTTCCTGTCTGCCCCTGCCTTCACCTACAAACATTACTGTATTTATATTTGACTCGCGTGTCACCGTCTCATACATAAATTGAGTCTACTGGCAATAAACTGCGTATAAGCCACCGTCAATATCCGTTTAAATGCCAGTGATGGCACTCATCTACATTTTGACCTGAGAGAATCAGAAGCTGCAGTAAATCTGCATTCCCTCTCCGACTATCCTCGGGTCTCAAAGGATGTTTTCAGTCATATAAATGGAAAAAAGGAGCTTGTCTCATATTGTGCCGCTGCACATGTCAAGGCGGAGCAATGGGGGTCTTCCTGATACGACATCTAATAAAGCCCACCGACTGTCAGTCAAAAAAAAAAAGTTGCAAAGATTGAATAATACTGCATTATTCATGCACAGCAGGCAAAGGGATGGTTTTGATCCTCAGACTTATTTTCCATCTTTGGCTGTATATGTATCAGATTGATGAAAAACACCAAATTTTAAATTGACACTTAATCTTTACCAAGTTCTGACACACCAGTGAAAAGTCACACAGGCTATACCAGCTCCTGAGTTGCTGATTGGGATTTTCACACACAGTGAGTTGTGTAACTGGGGTAAATCACCATGGTAACCTATGCTGTACAGCTAACCTGCTGCTGAGTAGGTTTGGTTCAGATCAGTGCCACCTGCAGGGTTGACGACTTTACAATAAGATTTACAATAAGATTTACAATAAAATGACTAAATCACTATATTCACTTTAGTGAGTGCCCGCTCGGAGCGTGTTCCAGTCTGGACCGGGCCGATTGTTTAGCCCCCAGAAGTGCTGCTTGCAGTGCTGTCGAGAACCGCGGTATGGCTGCTTGTACCCGCCAAGTGTACATGCACTCCTTTAGGTCCGGAGCAATACACCCGCCAAGTGTGAAGTTGATCAGATGAGCGATTTTCGAGATATGCAAAGGACACACAGAAAGACAGAGATTCCTCGCTCTATAGTTAGATCTTAAGAAACAGATAAAAGCTGCAGAGAGGAAACTTTCAATACATTTAAACTTTTATCAAAAAGTATATTTCTCTCTGCTCTTTTACTTGGTTTTTATACTTGAAAAACAAACTGGGCCCACGCCGAATCAAAAGCAAGCTCTCTGCCTGCTTCGTCTCACCTTATCCATTTCTTCCCCTTCCTGTTCCTGACATCCTCCTCTCCCTCGCCTCACCTCGCCGCATCGCTCTTCCTTTAAAAACAGCTGGCAAGCACAGCTGCCGCAGACTCAACAGGCTTCGCTAATTGAGCCTCTATAAATGTTTTATTTACCAAAGAAGCAACTCGGGCGCCAATCAGCGAGGTGCAGCGTGTGTGGGAGGGAGGGAGTCGTTGGGGGTAACCGGGGGGTGGGGTGTTGGCGGGGAATTGATTAAAGCATGCTGATTTATGTTATTGTGTTGTATTGTGTGGTGCTGTGAGGGTCATGCTGGGAGCGGCGGCAACAGCACTGGTGAGTGCTTTAGGTGCTGGATAAAAGATGAAAGAAGGAGAAGCTGCAGTGGAGTTTAATAGCAAAAGATCCATCAGTTACCAAAAACTCACAGTAAGAGATTTTGGTGTCAAAGAGCTTAAATGTTGAGTATTACTAAATTAATTTGTGTTAAATCCAAAAACCACACAGCATACACCATGTCTACGCCAGCATCGAAAAACTGCACATGATGTCCAGACAGTGGGAAGAACGGGGGGTTAATGGGGGCCAAATTGGTCATTTTTGCCCCGGGCCTCCCAGGAGTTTAATCCGTCCATGCTTGATTTGTCCGGCCAGACTTTTCACAATAATATACAGCAGAGAAAAGCAGCAAATCCTCACATTTTGGAAGCTGAAACCAGCAAATGTTGGTGGTTTTGCTTGATAAATGACTGATTATCAAAATAGTAAGGGGAAGAAAGTTGGTGATTAATGTTCTGTTCAAAAACTAATTTCTATAGCTCACTTCTATGTTCTCTTGAGGATGTTGACAGGATTTCTTGGAAATGTAGGAAATCAGTTAAAGCAGGTTAGAGAAAAAATAGATAAAATATAGCACTTTATCAAAAACTGATCCTCAAATTCACTTAACCTTAATGATTCAAAATATACGGCTTTAGAGTGTTTGAGGGTGGACGTACTGAATGTGCCATTAGCCCTGTAATTTCACTGTCAGGCAGATTTGACAGCTCACTTTACCTGCAGCAGCGGCGCCAAATCTGCAGCACCTTTCCTGATCCGACATGATCCTAAATCATCGACAATAACAAGTCTTCATTTCATGAGAACACTGCGTTCAGACGCTTTGACATCAAGCTCTAAAACTCCTTTTGATTTCCTCAATTAAGTGGGTCCTCCCAGCAGCAAGACAATGAAAAAACAACCTATATTGTACAACTAGAGTGAATAACTAGAAACAAAGTTAAGCAAAGCCGGTGAAGGCGGCATGTGCACTCAACACCACGATCCTTTCATTGTGATTAAGTCTATCCGTTGCCATGGCGACAAAGGGGCCTACCCTCGCTTATCAAGAACTCGCTAATTAGTTTGTGGACGATAATAACTCGGAGGCTTAAGGTAAGACAACCACGGCCAAGATGGTTTCACTTCTAATCATGTGTCCTAATTGAGAGGCTGAAGTGTTTTACGCACACAACCAATAAAAACAGCAGGGGAGTGGAAAAGGTCACGTAAGCAGGCGCCGGCTCAAACAGAGAACAAGATTAGTCTGCATGGAGTAATCTTTCTGATAAGTCTCTTAGGTGTACATACAAAGCAACACAGGAAATACTACAGTTCTCCTCTCATGCTGCACCTTGTGTTGGTTTGTGGTAATTTATGAATATGCAACATGAGAGCACAATATATGATATACTAAAACTCTTTAAGATAGATTTTAACACTACAAGACATAACCACAAAATCACCTGCAGGATCCACCTCAGTTGACATTGTACTTTAGTGGTACCAATTCCCTAACAAATTAGCAAATAATCAGATTACCAAAACCAACTGACCCAGGAGCTTTGTGGGGGTGGGAAGGGCTGGTTCACTGATTAAAAAAAAGATTAAGAGAGGTTGAACGAGGTTAAAATATATGAAGTTGTTAAAATTAACGCCGACAACCACAATATTAAAATGCTGCTTCCGACTGTTTAATACAAAACTGTTTATAATCGAATAGAATCATGTGTAAAGTGTCCTTTCTGCTTTTACTTGTGACACTTCAGTACATTTGGTTATAATACATCTGTACTTATACTGAAACTGTGTACTATAACTGAAAGACTTACTTATAATGGAGTATTTAACATTGTAGAATAGGGAGTTTTTAGGGCTGTCAATCGATTAAAATATTTAATCGTGATTAATCGCAAATTAATAACACAGTTTTGTCAAGAGATTTTTCAAGTATTTAATTCTCTTATCAACATGGGAGTGGACAAATATGCTGCTTTATGCAAATGTATGTATATATATATTATTGGAAATCAATTAACAACATAAAACAATGACAGATATTGTCCAGAAACCCTCACAGGTACTGCATTGAGCATAAAACAATATGCTCAAATCATAACATGGCAAACTGCAGCCCAACAGACAACAACAGCTGTCAGTGTGTCTGTGTGCTGACTTGACTATGACTTGCTCCAAACTGCATGTGATTATCATAAAGTGGGCATGTCTGTAAAGGGGAGACTCGTGGGTATCCATAGAACCCATTTACATTCACATATCTTGAGGTCAGAGGTCATGGGACCCCTTTGAAAATGGCCACGACAGTTTTTCTTCCCCAAAATTTAGCATAAGTTTTGAGCGTTATTAGCCTCCTTCATGACAAGCTAGTATGACATGGTTGGTACCGATGGATTCATTAGGTTTTTCTAGTTTCATATGATGCCAGTATCTTCACTCTAGCTTTAAAACTGAGCAAGTTGCGTTAATGCATTAAAGAAATTAGTGGCGTTAAAACGAATTTGCGTTCACTCATCATTAATATTATTATGTTAACTTTGACAGCCCTAGTGCTTTTTCTTAAATAAGGTATTTCAATACTTAGGATAAATATTGAAAGGTATCTAATGTGCCAAACTGGTCTTTGCACCCTTGTATACATATTCGACCAGCCCAGACAGAAAAGAAAGAGACAATTCTACTTAAAGGGCGCCTTTAGTTTGGCTGCACAGACTGGATCTGGTTCTGGAAAGAAACACAGTAAATGCATCACTGCCAAACATCAGACAGCCTGGCTCAGTCACTGCCTTTCCCATCAGCACTGCAAATAAACACTCAGTCCACTTCTACAGCTGGACATTCTCCCCTCTTACCGAAGAAAATGTACGTCTCACAGAATGGGAAATGATGTCGTCTGAGTACCAGATATTTGCAGTAAAATATGCAAAATAGTACAAATGCATCTGCGTAGCTGGTTTAGTAAAACATAAATTGACACATTTGGATATTGCAATCTTTGGACTAAATAATTAAATTACATCCGTATTAGTATGCATCTGATAAAAAGACAAATGAAAAAGTGATAAAAAATAAAGTGCTGAAAACATATGTCTTTTCAACAGTGAAATTACTGCCAGATAAAGGATGCTTTTTAAACCACACTAAGGCTGTTCGATTACTGCGCGGGGTTTTGAAAATATCACTGAGAAGTTAAAGGAAAAAAAAGATTCAAAAATCCTAAATTAATTTCCCTTTAAGGGTGAACTCCAGCCCAACTGTTTCAAAGGGCTCGCCGTATTTATCTCTTAATTCCGCCACGAGGAGCTTGCCAGTATCCGTTATCTCCCACCTATCCTCAAATTGCCCGTTTCAGACTTTTGACAGAGGGTTATCGTTCATTTCAGTAAGTGAGGGTGGGGATTCTGCTTAATCTGTTGGCAGGAAACAAACATGGTACAAAGCCTAATTGAACTTGATTAACATTTCCCAGCTCACCGGATTTCCATTCTGCTGGATCACAATCGGTGGGGGAATTGGCCAATCTGCTGAGTGAGAATAACAACTCCAGCGGCTCTTCAGCGACTGGGACCGTCGAGCGTAAGCGGCGTTTGCGGCTACGTTGCACATAAGCAAACAGCGGTAATTCCTCAGCCGCTGTCCCTGAGAGCATCCCGGGGTCCAAACAATTCTGTTTGACAGCCGGGAGAAAAATAACTGGTAACTGTCAGCTGTCTTGCCAAATGATCGCAGAACAAATGTTCGCACGTCGCCCCGCATGGAAATCTGGATTTAATAGAGCCGCGTTCGCTGACGCCGCGTCGAAATAGGGTCTTAGCCATATCCCGGTTTAACCACGCCATTAAACAAAGACAAGGCGCCATTTGTCAAGCCTGCCTTGTTTTTATGTCTGTTGTGTTCGTCTCATTTGTCCAACTGTGTAAAAGACTGGGGAGCCTCGTTTATAAAAACGGCTTTCATCCTCGTGTTTTATGCCAAAACCGAAGCGAGGATGTGATTTATATGAAGAGGGAAGACGAGATGCCAAAGGTAATTGGCTGCATGGTTGCAAAAATCATCACCCGAGGTTTAAATGCAAATAGAGACCGAGGTATACATGACAGGGCTGTCAATTGATTCAAATATTTAAATCGCAAATTCATTCTTTATCTGTTCAAAATGTACCTTAAAGGCTGATCTGTTAAGTATTTAATACTCTTATCAACATGGGAGTGGACAAATATGCTGCTTTATGAAAATGTATGTATATATTTATTATTGGAAATCAATAAACAACACAAAACAATGATAGATATTGTCAAGAAACCCTCACAGGTACTGCATTTAGCATAAAAAATATGCTCAAATCATAACATGGCAAACTGCAGCCCAACAGGCAACAACAGCTGTCAGTGTGTCAGTGTGCTGACTTGATTACCCATGGAAACCATTTTCATTCACATATCTAGAGGTCAGAGGTCAAGGGACCCCTTTGAAAATGGCCATGACAGTTTTTCCTCGCTAAAATTTAGTGCAAGTTTGGAGCGTTATTTTTTTTAAGCCTCCTTTTCAACAAGCTAGTATGACATGGTTGGCATCAATAGATTCTTTAGTGTGTTAAAGAAATTAGTGACGTTAAAAGGAATTTGCTTTAACGTCGCGTTAACTTTGAAAGCCCTAAATAAAATCAAGGTTAAATCAAAAAAGACTTTTACAAAAAAAGGTCTTTTGAGTCTTAAAGCTAATTATACTTTGAAAAATATACATAAGTATTATTTTTCAATACTCATTTTATCAATTTGACCCTCACTCTTAAAAGGATCCCACTGAGAATTGGCCACAAATCCATTATAATGCAAATAGATTTATAGAACCGAGCTGTCCTATTTTAGTGGAGCTTCTGCTTGTTGGATACACAGGGATAAAATATATTAAAAAAATAAATCTTATGTGCAACCGATGTAAAGCAGATGCGACCAAGATGCTAGTAAACATACATTTAAAAAAACAACTATGCATTTCTGGTTTAAAGGGCGCCACAATAAAGCTAAACAGATGTTATGTCACCGCGGCTCCGTTTTTACTGTCGCTTGAGAGCGAAGCGTGTGCTCCCTCTGGAGAGGAGGTGATCAGCTCATAAATTGGGTTATAGGTCCGCTGAGGGGTAATCGTATGCAGATTGAGTCAGGTCACCGCGGAGACTCCCACAAAGTGTCTGTTCTCTCACGAGCACTCAGGGGGAAGGTTCACTACCGTTTCTCTCCATAAAGGCCCCGGTGTAATTCAATCAGAAAGGAGCGCATGCATTAAGGCCCGGGCTGATTGGATAAACACACAAGCATGTGTACGTGCGTCTACACATTCTACGAGGTGACGCGACATCAACCTTTACTTGCCCCTCGTGGAGTGGAGTGTCTTAGCTGGCCCGGCTCCAGGTTCCCTGAAGGAACTTATCAACTTCACGGCTTGCCAACGGGAGAGGGAGGCAGGGGGAGGAAAGAAAGATGTCGAAGAATCTTGACCCGCCATTTTCCTCCGCGCGCGAGAACGCTGTCGCAGCAGAGTGGGTCTCAATTAAGAGGAAAATAGCTCTGATGTGTGGGAAAGGTAACCTCTCGGCTGCCGGCGTACAGGAAGGAGATTACCTGCATGATTGAAGTACCTCCAGCAGGTTGAAAAAGAGAATGAGTCATCAGCCAATAAAGCAATCAGCCTCGGCCTCTGCATGGGAGAGTATGTTCACACACGCACCGTAGGACCTCTGGAACAGTAAGCAGGCCTCGCACTTGAACACAATCTATTTCCAAAATTGTAGGAGGGAAATGATGCTGCTGGTGTAACGGCACTGCAACAATAAGGAATGCAAAAATGAGCCATATGTTGACGTAAAGGAGAATCTATAACCACCTGGGAGGGAACGCTGGTCTATAAATAAACAGAGGGGCAATGCAGAGGAGGGAGAATGTTAAAGGGATAGTCCAACATTTTGGGGCTTTTTTACACAAACGTTTGGAGTAAGGACGTGTTTAGCTTAGCTTAGCATAAAAACAGGAGGCGGGGGCAAACAGCGAGGCCTGTACTTATAAAGAATGCCTACCAAGTCCTCTAAAGCTGATTAATTAACCTCTTAAGCCCTAGGGTGCTGGAAGGTGTGGTTCGCCCTAGACAGACATACCCAAAATAAATCAAGAACAGCTTCACACCTACCAGGTCTATCTGCATGATCCTGATCTCTATGGATAGGTAAGACCTCAGAGAATTCATCCCAAGTGTCATTAACATTATGACTGTTACTATGCCTGAGTACATTGTGATGAACCATAGGAAAAATTTACATTTTTATCCTGGCCTAAAATGTATATATAAAACCATACTTTCCCTTTATTGCACGGATATGAGGGTGCTGTTCACCCTTGGAAAAAAAGCAAGATATTTAAACAATCTTTTGAATTCAAAGAGAATTAACAATAACATGACTTTGTCTTGTTTTCAGAAATTAGAAGATTAAATGTAGATGAAAAGATTGATATTTTTGCAGGGTGACTCCAGCTGCTTATTTCATGACTGCAGTGACATTTACTGTACCTCCCATCCTCCTCCTAGTTCCTCACAAGCAGATAAAACATCTCTCTCTCTCTCCCCGTCTCGCCTGCTCTTTACTCTCATGACACTTCATCTTCATTTGTCTCTCTCCCCAACTCCCTCTCTTCCTTGACAGCCACCGGGCTGTCATTTATATGCAAATACTCATATGATTGGGGGGAAAAAAACAAAACTGCTTTTTCTCCCTATCGCAAAATAAACACTGCCCCGCAATCTCGCCAGCTTCTCCCCTCCGTATCAGATCGGGCTCCCGTGATTGGACACGGCCTCTGGAGAGAGCGGCGCCCGCTGTCTCCAATCACGGGTTAAATGCTGACGGGGACAGGGAGCACGGAGGGGTAGCTGATGGGAAAAGGGGACGAGGCTAACCTCGCCAGGATGGACCCTTGCAGGGAAGAGAATAAGAGAACAGGCGCAGGGGAAAATAAACAGGCAGGTAAGACTAGTTAGAGTAGAAGCCGTTCCTGCACCAACAACTAGAAATGCCCCGATTGATCGGCCAGCGATCTTTATCGGTCGGTATTCAGTTAAAACATAAAAGCTGTTAGCAGCCGGTGGGCAACACAATCCTGCTTGGCTGAATAACGGAGCTAACAGCTAACGTTAACGGAGGTTCCATTGAGTTACATTATGGTGCGTTAAAGCTCTATTCAGTAAAAGTATTACTATATAATGAGTATTGCCCGAAGGTAACGTAATAATAGGAAGGATCTCTAGACTATTTGAAACAGGAAAGCTTTCATCAAGTATTATCGACTGATTACCTGCTCTATAAACTGGCAGCAGAGGAGCACAAAATGATATGAAAAATCCTCTAAATACTACTTTAACTGGTAAAAACTGTAGCCCATAAATGTTGCCCTAATTTTATTTTATTCAGCGCATTATGAGGATGCAGTAAGTAAACCTGCACACGAAGTAGAAACAGAAGCACATTTCTCTTCAAAGCCGTATGTAAATCAGCCTGTTTGACTCTATACAGGCGATTAGGCCTGTTTTCCCTTTCATGCTCAATAGCACTCATTTTACATTTGTGAGAATGTGACAAAGTGTCTCATCATCCTATTGGATCACCTCGCCATGGGAATCTGCGATGACTTCCACGCTGACTTTTAAAGGGGTGATTATGTCTCCCAAACAGCATTCGGATTCTCCTGGGCAATCAAAACTACGAAAATTGACTTGTATCCATATGTTTACTCTCAGCTCGTGCCTATTTCAGGGGAACGTTTTGACAAGGAGCAGATGTAAAAAGTGATCCTGTTATGACTGGGGTGTCTACTCCAGAGAGAGAGAGCGCTATGTAATCAGAAAAATCATCCTTCTGTTCCCCGCGGCGCCGGTAATCCTCTCATCTAACAAAACAGCCTTGGGAGGCATCGAGACGCACAACATAAACAATACTGACTCCGGGATAAAAAAAAAAAAAAAAAAAGTGCTGCATTGCAGACATGACTGCGCACATAGGACGGGAGTGCGGATAAGACGTTTTTTCCACACACTCTCACCCGCCCACACAGGTACAAAACACACACACACACACACACACACACAGGCCACATGATCCGCGCTGCCTCCGCTGCTGTTATTCTGTGCTGTATCATGGCGGTGTGGGCGCGCTAAGCCGGTGACTCAGACCCTCGCCGGGTCCACTACAGACACCGACACACCATTTGGGGCGTTGTGCTCCGGTGCCCCCGCGAAAATGAGCATTGGTGAAAATAGAGCGTGCCCAGATGGATAGAGAGAGTCTTGTCATATCAGCCTCTGCGCCGGCCGTCTGTGAAATGATAAGGCGGCGAGAATATGTAACAAAGCGAGCGCCGCTCTCATACGTCAACTCTGACCTTGTTTTTTGTCTCGTTTTTTTTTTTTTCCCACAGTGTTAACTACCATCTCTTTCTCTCTCACTCTGCTTCCTCTATCTCAAAGCTCTTGTACAGGAGAGTGGGAGGGCGATGGGGAGGTTGCGCCGGCGGTTCAAAGAGAGAGGAAGATTATGACAGAGAAATGATTGGAGCTGCAGATCAGCAAGGACAGCGAGGTCCCCAAAAAAAAGCCGCACAGGTGAGGGCGTCTGGCTGTAAATCACTTCGCCATTGGCGGTAATTCAGCAGAAGCGGAGGGTGACTCTTGATAGATATGTTTTCAAGGTCGAGTGTATTAAAAATTTCAGGAATATTGAAAAGAATTCGAGGTAGCATTTCTGCCAGGCACACAAACATGCTCACACGCTACAGCGCCGCACTCACACAGGCAGCCGGGGATCCAGGGAAACCTAGTGGCCCGGAACAAGAGTAGAGCCAGAGCTTCCCATTAGAGGACATTACTGTCAAACACTGGAACGAAAACTACCTGCTGTACACTGATTACCCAACCTACCTCCCGCTACAATTCAATTACAAACTAGATAATATGATGCACTGCACTCGTTCTCTGTGACAGTGTTCGGCGAGGACAGCTGGCCTTCCTGAAAATGCCGATGCCCGTTTGTTTCATATTTCTGCACCAGAGGTGGTATTTCTGGCTTTGTCTTGCCGGACATTGCTTTGATTGGATTTTTTTATTTTTTTTAGGATGGGACAGCGCAGTCTGACCGCCCAGGAGAGTGAGTAATACCCCGGTCGCCACATGGAACGAACACAGTATTAAAATTAATCTCGTCCTTGCTTGTTATTCCCATAAAAAAGCTGGACCGGGGTCAAGTTCTGCATTATTCACCAGATCAGAGCGCCATAAAAACGAATCAAAGCAGCAATTAAAAAATAAACAGCCAGGGTTGAGTTAACTCATCACTGCGGCATTTTTTGACTACAAAGCTTCTCATCTTGCCCAATAAATCCATCACACGGATGTTATCTAACGGCTATCTTTCTGTAAAAAACAGCCAAAAGAAAAAGTCTGCCCGAGCTTTGAGATCATTTCAATTAAAAGTAATTTGTTCAAATAAATGTGTTCATATTCTACTAATTTTGCATTGAAACTCTTATCAAATGGCTTTATTTAGTGCTACGGCATTGAAAAAGTCCTCTCTACCAAATGGGATTTTTGACTGGTGATGCAGGATACTGTAAACAACACCGGAGGTGCCATTTATTTACATTATGATGCTCTCAGGCTCTATTCAGTAAAAATGAGTATTGGGCGAAGGTAAATTCTTACATTATTATGTGTCCAAATGTAAGAAACTTGAATAAATCCAGTTGTTTGAAGGAGATGTTTTCACAGCAATATAAAATAGATAAAGAGAGGGAATTATGACCTGTTTAACTTTATAACAAAAACCAAAATGCAAATGGTAATAAAGGAGTGGATGTTGAAGGGATTTTTTGTTGTACTTCTGTTTTTTACCGTAGTATTTATTGGTATCGTGGAATTTCGACCACTAAATTTCTAGTATCGTGACAACGCTATGGGTGTTATCTGGAGAAGAAAGTGTTAACTTCTGGCCCAAAGGAAAATAGGCTGCTGGCACATCTCGTGTACTGTAGAGGAACATTACTGTCTGCTCCCTCCCCAGGCCGAGACTGAGAGTTATCAATAACAAGGGGCAGCAGTTTGAGGAGAAGCGTCCACCCCAAATCGGGGGAAAAAATGAAGACTAATTGATAGAGAATGCAGTCCATTAGCAGACATGCACAGACACAAGTCCATCATTTCACATTTTCTCTCCTGACTGAGGATGGCTAACAGTCTCAAACAAGCCGTTTTTTTTTAAAACTGTTTTACCTTTGAGAGGAGGCTCTCC
Source organism: Sebastolobus alascanus (assembly GCA_916701645.2). Classification (NCBI taxonomy): domain Eukaryota; kingdom Metazoa; phylum Chordata; class Actinopteri; order Perciformes; family Sebastidae; genus Sebastolobus; species Sebastolobus alascanus. The sequence goes on along the minus strand of CAKAOJ020000086.1, from coordinate 4,734,409 downwards.
TGACATTTTAACTCAAATTACCTGCAAATCACACATTAACTTATTCATACTGTAAATCTAGAGAGGCAAGTGAGTCATGTATTGTGCCAGGCAGTCACGCCGCAAGCCTTCATATAATGCATTATTAAAAGCTGGTCTGAATGTAAACTGTTATAAAACCTCTGCAAACAGTGTGAGAGGAACCAACCTAAAGCAAGTAAAATACAATATTAATTTGAAAGTTATTTCCTTTGTAAAAATAAATAAATAAACTAATATAACGCAAATTAAGACACTGCAAATTGGGAGTACTTGTATTTAGGTCAGAAACACTTTCAACTATGAAACTAATTAAATAAGAGATGAACATGGGCCCAATCTGGTAATTTTGAGCTACTTTAGTTATATAACCATGTAGGCATACTTTAAAGGGGACATGTCATGCTCATGTTCATACTTGTATTTTTGGTTTCTAATAGAACATGTTTACATGCTTTAATGTTAAAAAAAATATATAATTTTTTTTATAATGTCTGCCTGAATATAGCTGTATTCACACTCTGTCTGAAACGCTCCATTTTAGCGCCCGTCTCTTTAAGAACTCCCCCTGAAAAAGTCCAGTGTGCTCTGATTGGCTTGCGAGAAAAATATGGTGCACCTTTGCAAAGGTAGCTCTCAAGCTGTGGGTAAGGATGTCACAGTACCAGAAATGTTGTAGTTTTCTCTAGTACCCAGGACAACGGGATGCCATTAGTCTTGAGCCCTGATTGTACCTACGTTATCTGTGGTACTTTAGAAAAATGAGTACCGTCACGTTCTGAATTTTGGCATCGACTTGGTACCGAACTATCGGTCCTGCTGTGGGTGGAGATACTCAAATGGGGGGCGGCATATGCTAATGAGCCTGGAAGGGGAGCCAAATCTGAATTGCTTGTTGAATCACACGTTTTCTGATCTAGGCAGCACACAAAAAACTGACTGGGTTGTCTTATTTCACAGTTTTTGGGTAGATGTATGTGCACAAGCACTGAAAAAGGGAGCTTTTCATGATATGTCCCCTTTAAGTCACACACACAAACATAGCTATATGTTCCACCAAATACACACATAAAAAACAACACACAAACTGTAATTCCCTTATCTCTCAGCCAACCAGCTGATAACAAGCAGTTCATTTCCCTGATTCAAAATAAAGCTATTCTGCCCCAATTAGAAGCTTAGGAAGAATTCCATTACTCCATCTTCTCCCTCCAAATGCACCCATAGTTCAGGCATGGGGAGCGGGGTAGAGGGTGCTGAGGTGCATAACAGTTTAAAAACTGTACTCATGCACAGTGTCAGCAAATTAGAACCTTAATGCAAATTGAATTTACAATAAATCCACCTGGAGCTGCCATAGAAGAAGAAAAAAAAAAGCGAAAGAAGAGGGAAAAAAGCCAAGAAAATGAAAATGGAGATCCTGGCACTATGAGCATACATTTGCATATACATAATTAATTAAACCGGGGTTCACTGCTTTAGATGGATGACCGTCTGAGGGGAAACCGGGGAGCTACGGAAAGTAGAACAGTAATAATAAGGTTAAAGAAAAGGTGATTCTTATTTCAGGGAAGATTCAGCTCACCGACACATCGTATGTGCTGTTTGCACGACCGTAATAAAGACGGGATGAATGCCAATTAGCGCCACTCACTCAGTTCGCTTGACAACAGCAAAACAAAACTCAAAAATAATCTAAAGCCCTCCAGTGGAAGACTCGGCGGGCTTGTTAGCGATTCGGGAAAGGTAACAATGGGGTAATCCAATATAAACAAGCTATCCGCAGAGGTGGTTGAGTACACTAAATTAATGCAATTGTTCCTCGGCTGTTCAGGCCGGCTCTCTCATTTGGTAAGTGCTCCCACTGCAGCCCCTAGATGTGGGCATGAAGAGAAGAAGTGAGGCCTTTGAAGGTGTCACCGGCTTTCAAAAACACAACAGTAGAGGTAAAAAAAAAGGCTTTATATTTTCTTCCAAATGTGCTGGTTTACACTTTCTTTATAGACGCAGGAAAAGGTTGTGGTGTTCTTGGAGTTGGCGAGGACTACGAGGCTGTAACTCCTTCCAACGAGCTACATCTAAAATTCATTATTGAGGTTTGCTTTAGAAGTAAATGTCAAAGATACAGCTGCTAATATTAATGCGAGGAGTTATTCTGGGAGTGATGAGCACATCCAGAGCGACTTACAATCCGACAAAAAGTGTAGATTTTTAACAAGACACATCACTATCAATCACTATCAGACATCTTATGATCTGAACGTCACTCGTGTCTCTAAAAATTAAATAACAGCTCTTAAAAACTGTTAATTATGTTGAAATATGGTGCAAAAAAGGGCTCTCTTTCAGTGCAAAATAATTGAGATAGCAACAGATTAAGTGTAGTAAGTACCACACGAAATGCATAATATGATGAATTAAATACAGACAAGATATAATCATAATTATAAAATTAAATGTCCCCTTCACCGAAGCCTATTTTTATTTCACAAGGCCACTTGTCCCAATGTCTTTTTAAACCTTTAAAAATGGATTTCCTGTGCGTGGCCACGAGAAATTGTTGTTTGCATGATCCTGTTTAAACTGATGTAAAATAAAAACCATAATAGCTAGAGCATTCATTCTTTATGCAGCAGAAAGCTAAGGCTTCTGGCTTTCGCTTCATGTGTTGCAACCAACTGATTACCCCTCCGCTCACTCCTCCCTTTCCAAGACTGCAGCTCTCGTTACCGCAGTTTCACAAGCGTGTCGGAGAACTACGGTGGCCTTCGGGTAACGTCAAAACGTGAAATGCTCTCGCTAGAGCCAGTGTTTGGTTTGTCCGTTCTGGGCTACTGTAGAAACAAGGTGGAGCAACACGGCCGACTCCCCAGAAATGCTGCACACTATTCCTTTAAAAATAAAGCTGCACTCGCTGCAGTTATTCACATTTCCTAAGACACTACTTACCTTGAAGCAGAAAGACGGACCAATAATGACAAGGCTGTTGTTTCGGCCTTGAAAGTTGGATACCAGATGGTTGCATCGACATTACGTTACCTTGCTGTAGAATGAAGCTTCTACGAAAGACACGTGGGAGGGAAAATTGCACTTTCCTTCTGCGGCTAATAAAGTAATCTTTGAAAAGACGGAACATTTAAAGTTCAGCTGCAGAACTTCCTGCCTCCCCCCCCCCCGATCGAGCTTCTTCAACAGATAGGATAGGGCTGGAGGTCGGGAGTAAAACAACTCCAACTACAGTATATCTGTGCAGCAGCTGCACTGGATGAAAAGCAGTGGCTCTGATATTGATCAAACGCTAAGACCGCTGCTCCAGTATATCAATCAAACCAAACCAGCTCTGCCGTTAGGCCATCAATAGTAAAGTATGCCTACCTGGAGTGCAACTCCGACACATTTTAGTCCTTTTTGATATCACTGAGTCTTTTTTTTTTTTATCTTCTTTTGTCTCATTCATCCTCCCTTGGCTTTCCCTGCACCAGTAATCAAGGAAAATCAAGGAGGCAGTGCCCTTGGTCGGACTTTAGACAAAAAAAAAACACGATAAAGGCTTTTGGCTTTAAGAGAGCTATGAAAAAGCTCTAATTCTCCTGCTGAGATGAAGAGGATGTCATAAAGAAATTGAATTAGATTGGTCTCGCCGTTAAAAGGCTACAGAGGTCTGATGTCATGAAAAAGGCAGTCATTGTTAAGCACAAATGTTAAGTTAGTTAAAACTGGAAACACTTTGTCAGCGTAAATACACACATTCACAAATATAAACCACAGTATCTTACTAATACATCAATTAAAAATGAAAATTGTAAGATTACTTCAGATTCTTTCTTTTTTTTCCCTGTCAATCTATTTTAAAGTCAGCACAAATGAAATGCGGCGGCCAAGTTGTCATCTCCCTTTTCTGTCTGCAGAGGAAATTATAATATGGAATGCAGCGTCAGTATTTTAAGGGGGACACTGTCTTCTTTCTTTCTTTTCTCCTCCAGTATGCCAGAAAGTTGCAGTTTGCAAACCGCTGTCACATTCGTCTGAAAGCTGGCTGTGTTTTTCCTACAGTGGATGTTGGAATAGTGAGTAAAAAAAGTATTTCAACCAAACAATTCTTCAATTCGAAACCGCACATCATACTAATAGTACGTACTGATTTGGCCAAAATGTAGCATGTAGTATAAAAACAAAAGCAGAATCTACTCTAAGCCAAAAATACTAACTTTAATACTAATTTTTAACATTACTCTATTATCTGGAGGGATATCAGTCCAGTGTTCTGTTGCTGTAACTGAAAAAGGAGTTTGAGTAAATGCTGTGGATCAATGTTTTATTTACTGTCTTCCCTCGATGATGATCCTGTTTGTCTTACTTCACCACGAGCTGTCAATAAATAGTTTAAGGGGTGGTGGAGCTAAACCTGCAGTATCTTATAAAGTAAACAAAACTATAAGTTGTATTTTGATAATATTACAATAGTGGTACGGGTTTGTTTTTTTGTCCAGGGCTTTAAGAGCTTGTTTTAAGGCTAAAGCCTGGTCTACTGCAAAATACATCGCTTTAACTTTACTTCATACTGCATACTACGGAGGAATGCAGTATGCAGTATGTACTGTATACCACATACTGCGTTCCTCAGTAGTACGCAGTAGGCGGTTTCGAATAGTCTGCTTCAGTGTGGGTGTTTAGTAGCTAACCCTGACCTCTGACCTCTCAAAGCAAATCAAGGTTTTCCCTGAAATGATGAAAAATAAACATCGAAGTTTGTTGTTTGACAAAATGCCTCGTCCTCGTCCATTTATCACTCCTCTCCCCACATCCATCTCTCTCCGTCCGTCTCTGCCATCTTGCTGGGCTGCACATTATCTAATAAAGCGGAAAATGCCATAAAAATAACCTTAAAAACCCTTCAGCCTGCCAAATTCTGACACCGGGCCCGATTGAGATGCCGCCGTAAATTCTGAAGTCTGTGATTCTTTTATAGACAGTGTGGGGAAGAGGTGAGCTAAATGGCTGAAGAGAGATGGCTGCCAGTAATGTATGAAAGAGGGGAGGAAAAAAAAAGGGTAGAGGAATAAGAGAGAGAGAGAGGGAGTGTGTGTGTAGAGGGGGATAGAAAGAGACGGACGACTCAAAGACAGGCTGAGAGCCCATTTCCTAACTGCGTGCATATTAATGCGGCACTGCGGAAATCCAGCCAGCAAGCCAAGGTCACCAGAGATTACCAGGACTATGGCTAAACAGGCTGGGGCAACGATCACAGAGGGCGCCCTCCTCATCAACTTATCCATCCGCCACCTCTCTCCGAGTGCAGGCTCAACCCGCTGGGTGATCGCTAATAAACCAACAAGTCGCCTCTTTCTCGGCGAGAGTGGGAGGCGGGGCTGAATACATGAATTTTGATCAGGGGGGGGGCGCATAATACCAGGGGTTGTGATGATGTAACAAGACAGAGTTTCTTGCCTCGTCTTCACAGTCTCTCTCTCCCTCCTTCGTTCCTCTTCCCAGCAGTGTGGGTGGGGATGACAGGAGGGGGAAAGGGTGGCGATGGTGGTGGGGGGTTGGTGTCAATTGATTACTTCAACCACCAATCACATATGAGCCTGTGGCCGCCCTCAATCACCTCCATTAAACAAGCTGTGTCGTTAATAGGCTATTTTAGGCCAACACGTCCCATTAGCGCTCGCCATGCCCGCTCATCTGGGGGGGCAGGTTAAGCTAATATACACATGTATGTCATAAAGCATTGTGGGGAAGAACTGCTGGGAATAAACGGCGGTCACACGCCACATGTCATTAAAGCCAGACAGTTACAGGGTTATGGCTAGAAAGGATCTGTATTGGGTAAATATGACGTCACGAAAACAACTCGGAAGGGATCGGATGCCCTTCGTGGGGGAGAGAAGACGGTTTTATGTCCGTAGGGACGTCCAAAATCAACACAAAATGATAATGAAATGAAAATGAAGATAATTAAAAATAACCTTGAACTTGATTCATGACTCCATTACATTACTAGAACTCTAATCGAAAGCAAATTACACACTGCGTTCAAATTAGAAAAATGTCACACAGAGGTGCAAATGCAACCTTCCTACCCGTGTAGACATACAGGATGCCTGCAGAACGTAAATACATGAACACTAACTCTCGCGAACACATACAAACTCTCGTGAGAGTCTTTCTAGCCGTAACCCAGTTACAGATGTACTTGGAAGCAGCGTCATTTCCTAAAAAAAAACTGCTCTAAACACAAGTGGTGCTATATAAAAAGCTAAATGTGCACACGACTCCCTTTCGATTAACAACAAAAGTTCCCTACAGTCTGAATATACGGCCCCTCGCTGAGCGACTACTACACAATCGATTCCACACTTTGATGATCTTCTAATGAAAGCTGTAAACATGCAGATTAGAGACTGTCATTGCCCTCACCACTTGATCTGCCATCCGCTATTTAGGAAACCATCCACAACACTGTGATAAATAGTGCTATTTGTCAAAGTAGAAAACTCATTACGGGCTTATTTATCTTGTTAATATTATGCAGGAAACTTATGGCAAACTAGTTACATAACATATAAAAACTAGTATTTATGCCTCGTTTCCACAGATTACGACCCCTGAAATGCATTTCTTTACGGAGAGAAACAACAACCACAGATATGAGAAGTTACTGCATAGATATAAAGCTGTGTTTTTATATCTATGAGTTACTGTCTGTTTTTCGCCGTCCAGACTAACGCTTGACGAGTTTATACATATTTTCTAAGTGAAAAGTTCAACAGCATATTTAGTTAACATTTTTAGCATGCTAGCTGTGTGACATACAGTGGACGTGGCGTTGACTTTGTAACTCTGCAGACCTTTTATATGCTCAAAGGACTATATAACACACTACAGGAAAGGGAAACAGCATACTAGGTCCTCTCTAAGTACAATTTAATTTATGCTTAAATTGAAACTTTTAGTACAGTAGCATCATTATCATGCATTGCGTAACCCAGCGGTAAGGTGTCACATTTTCAGGTCAGAATTTATGTTAGGGAGGCTTTTAGTGAGTTATATGACAGTTTTATTGAATTTATGTTTAGTAACGTACCATTTTTTCCTCAAATAAGTTTCCCACCAGGGCATGATAACTGTAATGAGGTCCTGCAGTGCATTTCAATTTCATTTCTTATCCCATGAACCCTGTAAACAGCTCCTCAGATCAACACATTGACAAGTCGAGTCGGCGGTAATGACTTCTCTTTTTTTTTTTTTTTTTTTATTGGAATTAATCTGTCTTGCAGAATGTTGGAGGAGATAATTAACTGGTGCTTTCATCTTCATTTTAACTGGCATGTTCATTAACGTATTTGCCGTATCCGGTAAGAAAAACGAGGACCTAATGTTTCTGTTAATGAAAATAAACAAATAAATTAGTTGGACCAGAGGCAATCAAGTGGAGGCAAGGCTTTGGCAGGGTGACAGGTATCAGGGCTCGCGGAGCCAGCTTCATTAGCCGGAATAGGGCAATCATGTAAGGATCATGCGGGCGGCGCGGACATAATGATCATGATAATGTCAGCTGGCAAATAATAAAATAAACAGGTCCCTAAGGCTAGGCTATCACCTCTGTTTCAAAGCCTGTCTTCATTACTTCCTATACATTTTGACACGGAATGATAATCATAAAAATATTGCTTTTCACAGCATCATTTTCACTGGCGTTTGGTGTCTTAGAAAACAAAACAGAAGCTGCATTTTCACATTAAATATCCCTGAGAGATGATTTACAACCCAATAGGAAACGACAGGACTCCTGGGCACTGAAATACACCTGGAAAAAAAGTCAAACTGACTCTATGTCATACCTCGTCAGATGACTTATCTACCCTCAGTGCTCGCCCAAAACCCAATATTGGGTAATAGAGCCCGGCTGTCAAAGATGCTTAATCTTTCTGTCAAGGAGGCGGATATATTCTAAGAAAGGAGAACATATTTTCCCTATCTATTTCCTGAATAGCTCCTATATCTGTGCTCCGGCAGTCAGAGCGGTATCTGGAATATTAAATTAAAATAATAAGGTGGTTAGATACTCAAGATAGATAGCAGGGCAGGGTTTTGAAAACCGGTAAAAATAGACTCATTGATTCTGAAAATACAAAACTTAATTTATCCGTTTATGCAGATTTTTGGATTTAATGTTGCCGCACATTTAGTTTGTTTTGCTGCTGCAAAAAGACACTTCTTCAGTTTATAGTAAACATGGTCCTCTCATGATGACAGCTCAGAATATGCTTCTAAAAGATATGCAAAAAAAAGGAAAGCTGGTGATTATGCAGCCACAGTCCCTTAAAGATATCAAAACAAAAAAGAGCAAAGAAAATGCTGATTTGCTGGTGCACTGCAAATAATATTTTCAGATTTTGAAACTGAATTTTGATCATGAAAGCACGCACCTAGTCGTTCTATCATGCAAATTTAAATGAGCAATACAAATCAATAACTGCTTTTTTCCTTTCCATTCTATTAATGTTTAACTTTAAGTATAAGGCTACCGTTATTGCATCTCTTGATGTCAACGAATTCCATAAAAAGACCAAAACCAACAATGTGTTATCTCCCCTTTCAATACATTTATGACTTCCCTTACCCTCGTCTCTGCACTCAGCCCCAAGCCCGTTCCTTCCTTCTAAATCTTTAAAAATGGCTCACAGATATAAAGAAAGAAAAAGGCCGAGTAATTTCCCAAAACAGCTGGGTACTGTAGTCTTTAGCAAACATGACTTAAACAAGAGTAAACAACCCATTCGTAGTTTCCAGCTGCAGATTAAAGGTGCAGTGTGTAGGATTTGGCGCCATCTAGCGGTGAGGATGCAGACTGCAACCAACTGAATAGATAGAACGTCTCATTCTAAGCTAACGAAAACACGATTCTTATTTTCAGCTGATTATACACTAATGAAAACTTATTAATATTATATTCCATTTCTGCCAATAGATCCCCTGAAGTGTTGCACACCGTTCCTTTAACACACATTTGGTGCTGTAGTCAGCAGCACTTTGCATGTGGGATTGACTGAAAATAAACTACAGTGCCCATGGTCATCATAATAGAGGAAAATGGCACCCAGAATGGGTTTTTAATAGTTTCTGGACAACAATAGAGTTCACAGGAATGAGCTTTATCAGGCTTTGGATACACAGGCAACAACAACAACACAGCCATTAACATGTATTCCTGAACAGGCTGTTCTCATTCCCCGTTCATAGCCATACCAAGAAAAGTAACGCACTGTAATTCGTATATATCCCACAAAATCAATTTGTATTTAATCTACGTAATTGTGAACCAGGAAGTATAAAGAGCGACAAACACCGGACTTTCCCCCAGGATATCGGTGTTCGTATCCTGTGTGAAACCAGAAGTCAACGTTGATTCGTCTCGCAACTTCCGTACTTAAGTTACGCCACTTCCGGTGTTATTTTAACGTAAACCACGATCTTTTCCTAAACTAAGTTGTTTCTTGTGGAGATGGAAGTATGGAAATATGACAAATGCGTTCATAGGAAAACGCACGAAAAATGTGGAATAACTTTTCGTAGAATATAATACGAACCGTTGAGAATACGTTGGATTTCGGCTTCCAAACAGGACCAAACTGAAGCACTAAGGAGAGCACAGCTAACGAGTTATATACTGTATCCATCCATTCAGCCTCCTCCATATGCAGAATCTTTACGTACTACATATACAGCAGGTACTCTAAGCCAAAGCGTAATATATCACACACTATTAAACGTGTATTTGCATATTACCTTGCTCAACCTGCACAAGATCTTGAGATAGCTTTTCCATACAATGGCACGCTGCTGGCATACTGGCTTATCCCCCCCCCCCCCCCCTCCTCTTCCTCTCCTTCAATCCCTCTCCTCTTTTGACTCCCGTTGAGTCCCGCCCCCCTCTCCTCGCTGTCGCTGTACACAGTATTTGTATATCAGTCACTGAGGAGCTGTTTCTCTAGTGGCAGTGGTTGTCGCCCTAGAGTATTCTTGTCTGGCATCACAACACAACTCGGGAGATCAGAGAGCCGAGCACTGTGCCTCTTAATGGGAAGATCTCCCCCCACAGGCTCCTCTACCGCATGCATTCTCTCCTGCTTTCCTTTAATCCTCTCTCCTCGCCTGCTCCTCTTACATTTCCCTCCTCTCCTCTTTCCTCCAACCCGTTTTTTTCCCTCTTCCTTCCGCAATCCTCTCTCTCCGTCTTTCCCTCTCCATCTCTCTGAAACCTCTCTCATCCCCCCCCCCTCCCTCTCTTCTTTTTTCTGCTCTCTTCCTCTCGTGTGCTTGTTTTGAACACACCAGAACCAGGACGTGGGTCTCTGGGGGTGCCGGGGCTTCTTATATAACATTATAAAAAATTCACACATTGCATGTTCTTATTACGGAGAGAAAGAGGGAGGAGAAATGTGGTTGGTGGGGGTGGGGGGTGAGGGGGAAGGGGGTGCAACCGAAAATTAAAAATAACTAAAAATACAAGTACAAAACAGCCTGCAGGGCCATTTTGGCAGCCGGGATGTTGAATCCTGCCTCGTTGCATGATCAAAAACAAGCTAGCCGGCGTATAAACCGCCTCTGAAATACAGCACAGGAGAGGACGCACAATTCCTTCTCACATCCACCACCGCATCTGCATAATGCGCGCTGTGTTGCAAACTCATTTCTCCCCGATATTACTTCTCTGATGGAGGTTTCCTCATGAAAAAACAATACAATTACCATTAAATTGATGCCTGTCACGCCGCGGCCCTCTTCCCGCATTATCAATCATCAAAGGGGAGTTATGTGGAATACAGCGAGGGATCCTGGTGCCTAATGGTGCACCACTTACAATATCCCCCCCTAGTCTACACATATGAGACAAATATCATAACAAACTACAGCTTCCCATTCATGACCATTTTCAACACGTTGAGTCGCACCGACGACGGCGTCATTGGTCATTTTCCTTTCTGGCGCAGACATGTAATACGGCTGATTTAAAAGCCATAAAAAGCCTGTTTACCACTGCTATTCACAGATCATCTGCAGAGCATGAATTATTAATCAACCGGAGTGTCTCTTTCTTTCTGCCTCTTCCCTTTCTCGCTGTTTAAACCGCCGTTCCATAATGTCATGCGGAGGCATTAGTCATTACTCAACTACCTGTGAGGGAGCGGAGGACGTACAACGTGAACTGGTGTTGCCAAAATCATGTGACAGCAATGAACATCTGCAAGGTCAAGTCCAATAAAATGGATATACAAATATAAATAAATAGAAATATACATTATTTACTGGAATTCCTGTTTAAGTTTTGACCAATTTGTTGCTGCATTAAAAAGATTTACACCTCAATTGTTTTTGCTAAGTTGTTGGTGTACGATTTATTATTTTGATAATAACTATTCACTAAATTTATTTCTATGTATTTATTTGTTAAATTTTGTTTTACAAAGATAGGAAAGCAATGTTTAAGTCAAGCCTGATGTTGCCTTAGGGGGTCAAGTGGTCAAGTGGACTGAAAAGTTGGATCGGTGCATCCCTAATACAGATATTTTTAAAAACTGATATTTTCCTCTACGTTTTTTGGCCTCTCGTCCACACGTAAACGGAGTTTTGTATCACAAATATTTTTGAAAACGCCTTTATAAGATGCAGATTTTTACAAACTCTGGTTTCTTTGTATCTGTGTGGACATGTAAAACGTAGCGTTTGAGAAACGATGACGTCCTCTCCTCATTTCACCCATTGTTGCTTTGTGTAATGAGCATGCACCAGAAACAATAACAACGATTTTTTACGTTTTGTTAGTCACAGGTGGCCGAAGCAGGGAACGCATTAAACATGTGGAGGCCGAATGGTGATTGAATGTGCTTTTGGGCGATTGGCGGCGAGGTTTGGAGCACTCAGAGGGGATGTGGACATAAACCTGAATGACCTCCCTTTGGTCATTTATGCATGTAAAGAGACAGCTGATGACAGCAGAGTGATGACAGGAATCCCAGCTCCCCCACCAACAATAACTGTTTTAAAAATATCTGTATACGTGTAGACATGGCCTCAGTATTTGTTCTGTCTCTGTCCCCTTCACAGTATCTTTCTTTGGTTCACTCACACCATCACATCCTCTCTTTCTCATGTTTCTCAGTTTTCGTTTGTTTTTTTTGTCCCTTGGGTGGACTCAGCGTTCCTCTAAATGTGGCCTAGCATGGTTGTTTCTTGGCAATGGAGCCCTTATGTCTGCAATGTTAATGAGGAATTATCGGAAATTAATTAAGATTAAAAAAGGTCCCAAGGTGAAGGACTTGCTTATTACAGTGCCATGTAAATCTTCTATAATCCGCCAGCGCGAGAGGAAGCCAAACACTGGGAAAAACTGAGAAAAATGCGCCGCAATTGTTCACCCACCGTACACACATGTGCTGAACATGTAAAGCCATTCAAGCCCGTATATCCAGCAGGCAGTACAGCACTGTACAAATAAGCCAAGCTGCACTCAGTGAGGGAAAGGAGAGGCAGCTATGGGAGGGTGGGACGAGTCTTCTGCTAATGAACAGGTGAGGAAAAACAGCGGCGGTGCCGGATTACACCGTGTCACGCGGGGCCTCAAATCCCGCATCAGTGATCCGTCCATGTGCCGTGTGCTGATTTGTTGACTGCGTGGACAAATGCCAATGACACATTTTCCAGTCGCCTCCCCGCTTGTATCATTCTGGCGATGCCCGTGTCACAAGCCAGAAAAAAACAGGTCGCAGTTAGACTGACGACCTCCTCGCGCAGTGCTTTTTAACTACACACATGCACGCTGGGCTTCATGTCAGGAGCTTTCCTTCTGAGGTGGGTTTATCATTATTCAAAGGTGAGGGAGCCCGCTGTGTTGCCACAATGGACGGCAGCTCAAGGTTAATCAGTGCAAAAAAAAAAGTGGCTCTCCCGTGTAATAAAGGCTTTCTTCCCGACTAGCGGCGCGTTATGTGGTGGACGCCAGCGGAGCGATGTGACAGTTTACATCAAACATCTCTGTCTCACCCATCATGCATCTCTGGGGTACGGGCCAAGTCCTTGTTGGGATCTGGATGCCCGACGTGGATGCGACAGCAGCTCGGGCTCCGATCACACAGTCTCTCACAGACGCATGACACAGCAGTATTCTCCGTAATAAATAAGAAATGAAAGCATGCGGGCGCAGGCTGGCTGGCCTCTAAAAAAAAAAAGTTCAGCATCAAAGTCATCTGCTGCTGGCTTTTCACAGATTCTCTTCTCGCTTTTCTTCCTTCTTGTTTATGGTTTTGTTTCTTTGGAGGGAGACGTTTTATTGATGCTGAACATGCTGCAGTGTCCTAGCAGGTGGATGAAGGAAGTTTAATATCCAAAATGTGTCTAGTGGTGAAGTGCTCCAATATGAAGGATATGAAGGCTGCTCTCAAACACCGTTCGTAGCTATACATGCGGAAAGTAACGCACTGTAATACGTATATATCTCATGAAAACATTTCATATGTAATCCACGTAATTGTGAACCAGGAAGTATAAACAAACGCTGCGTAGGGAGGAGGTCGGGGTGGATAAACGGGTCAAAAACAGCAGACTTTTGCCCAGGAAACTGGTGCTGGTTGCTGAACATTCATAAAAACACATGAAAAATGAGGAACTTTTCGGGAGAGATGTCATACGGATTGTTGTATGAGGACACGTAGCATCAAGTTTCTGACACTGTTCCAGTTCATAACTTGTTGTCACTTTAGCAGAGCAACTAAATTCATTCCATTCATTTTTTGTCTGCAAAAAATGTGACCTTCTTGAGGCTCTATTTTTGTGAGACTGGATGACCCACATATCAATGCGTTGATATCAAAGTGCAACAAACAGGAAGTTGCATAACTCCATTGCACTGCAGCATGGCCCGGATGCTAGATGGTAGATTTTCCGCATACTAACCCCCTCCTGCTCTGACACCCTAAAGCCAATAAGGCTTCCATTATGAAGAGGAAGCATTCTGTGAAACTGGGTAATACCAGAGAAAGGCATGTTAAGCTTGTTTCTAAAATGGCTGAAAGATTTTTTTTTTCTCCCTCCCTCAGTCCTGTTTTAGGAAGCAATCTAGCGTTTGGAAAATTTGCATTTCTTTGCAGGAGTGACTCATTAATTCGGAATGATTGTGGAAACTGTGCCATTTGTTCCACTCTTGTGACTTTTAATGCACCAGAGAAACGGGGTTGTTGCACAGGGGAATGATAATCTTGAAACCACACTGTAATTCTCTGGTTCTAACAACAGATCCGAGTTGCGGCACGCTGGCAGATGTGGACGTACCGTATATGCACGAATACCTGACGGGAATAAAACTGTCCGTTAATACAGTTTACAGTGCCAACTGCCCATTTATTCATTATTTCACAAATTCCACAGCTTTTGTAGCTCCTGTTCTGACCTTTAACTTAATGAATTATGGAGATAATTTATATGTTTACCTTGTATTTACCACTTCAAGGAATTGATCTTTTAATAAGGCAGGAAAATAATCAAATGAAACCTAATCAAGCAGTCTTGATGATGACTAACGTGATTTGAGTTTTAATTGCATTAATTGTGCTCCAATTTGCAGAACAGACACTAGAAAGTAAATCTATACATGTGTATATATGTGTGCAGTATATATTTGGTTCATATCTTCAAATTGCAATTCATAGCAATCATATAACAGCAACCTCTTTTTGGATGGAAGCACCTGTGCAAAGTGGACCAGCATACCACTCTACACAATGGACTCATTATTTCCATTATATACAGCGCAGTCACAAAGTAGTAGGGCGGTGACACATTTTTCATTGTATTGGCTCCGTACTGTACTCTGTGCTTTAATTTGAGGGTGCAGGAAATTCAGTCCTTTTTATACAGCTCCCCAGTTTAAGGGGAGAGTAAGTAATTGGACAAGTTAACCTAAACTTGAATAAAGTTGAATATTTGGTGTCAAATCATGAAGACATCCACAGACATCAGCAGACAGCTGGTATCTGCCATGACGATGCTCAGTCAGGTTGTACCAGAGCCAGCTTCTGGCTTGTTTTTTGCTTTCAGTCTGGTCTTTAGCAGTGATACACACCACCAATTGGATAGAGGTCATGGTTTCCTTGTCTAAATGTTAAAGGGCAACTTCGGTATTTTTCAATCTCGACCCTATTTTCCCATGATTTTGTGTCTAACTGACCCTTTAAGGACCATCTTAAGTCTTAGACTGGTCATCTAATATGGTTGTGAATGCACTCAAATTAAAACTGAAAGTCACCACTTTCACTTCATTGTTTCATGTCAAATCCAATGTGCTTGAGTGCACAGCCAAAACAATGATATCACCGTCTCAACACTTCCTGCTAAGATAGTGCAGTACAGTACATTCGCCTTATGGCAAATCACAGAAACACAAATAGAAGACGTTTAGCTAAAAGCAGCAAAGTGTGTCACATACAGCAGGTATGCACACAGCACACTGTATAGCCCCGAACTGCAGAGCTTTGAATTTCAGCCAACAGTAAACCGTTTAATCTTCGGTGTCATCAAAGCAAAGCAAAGGAACCGGAGAGGCCACACAGCGTCTGTATCCAACCAATTTACCCACAATGCTACCTGAGCTGAAAATAGCTCGCTGAAGCATATTTTGCTGCTTAACTACACAAAATAGAATATTCAACGCATCCGTTTTTGATATAGGTGGCAAGTTATCAAATTACCCTGCCAGCCTCACTGTATTTTAAGTCGCTGAATATTATACAGCAAGGCAAATTGAATAATGTGTCCGCTTATATTCAACTCAAGGGAGGCAAAAGCAATTTATTCACACTGCATAAAAGCAACCCAAACTCTCTTTGAATACAGTGGATGTTTTTTTATATGGGAAAGGATGCTTTGGACCTTTTCTGAAAGCTGTAAAATCGTCCCAGACATCTCCATTACAATGGCTGCATACTAGGTTAGGCGTTTGAGTAGTGTATGAAAACTTAATGTGTTGGCACTCCAGCCACTTGGGCGTGAACAGGCAACAAAATAGAGCCGTTTTCCCTTTCAAATATATTCCAAAAGTTACTGAATTACATTTATTTTCACACAGAAAGCACGGCTTCACACTCCATAATTGATAAAGGGCAAAATAAAGGTTAAAAAAGAGCCTTGCACACCCCCAAAAAAACAGCAACAGAGCCAAGCATGTACAGTCTGTTCTTAAATCTGTTCAGCCTGCTATTCTAACTAGATACAGTTTGAATACACAGTAGGATTTCAGCACTCTGTCTTGGCCCTGATCCATAATTTAACTAAGAGCTGATTCACAGCACAACTTAAGAACTCCGTATAAACTTTTATTATTGGTACACAGAATAAGTGGATGTTTTCTCCCTTATTTAAAAAATGCTGAATAAAGTTCTGCTTGGTCGTTAAAATTCTGTTTTGTGGAGTCGACAAAAGCGCTCGGCCCTAAGACGGTTCTTATTTACTCGCCAGGCGATGTTGTGGGGTAAAAGAAAGGAAGTCTGTGTGTGACAGTAAAAGATACAGAATATAATCATCACCGGTGAAAATCTACCAAAACCACACCAGGTCCGTAACAGGACGCATTAAACCAGTAAACAAACATTTGCACCATCTTCAGATAAAAAATGCTGATTCAATACGCCGCTGCTGGATTGTTTTCTGCCAACTCTGCAGGTGTGTGAAAGATTTTTTTTTTCCGGAGCCATTTAAATGAATCAGTGTCATGCATGGCCGGCGCCATCAAGGCTCGATGAATACTTTTGCACATGAAAAGCGAAGGTGGGGAAGAGGCGGCGGTGAATCCATTAGCCTTGCTATGTCTCACTGACTCCATTGTTTTATTCGGTTTCCTGGCAGCGGAGGATTCACCTCCGCGATGCTGCGGCGAACTGAGGGGAGCGGAGGCGATGAAAAGCACGAGCCCGGGCCACACACACGGATCCGAACGGGAGAGCAGGCAACGCGGAGAGGAAATGAGTGCTTGTTGTGGTTGCGTGGGCGGGTGTGCATGTGTGCTGAGAGCGTTTGGGGAGGTATGTACTGTTAATTGTAATGCACCATTGGGGATTTAGCTCACTGTGACCCAAGACCAAGCACAAATCTGACGAGAACCGAAAAAAAACAACAGAAACCTTAAAGGGAAATTCTAGTATTTGTGAACCTGTGTATTTTTATCCTTTTCGACATCTCATTTTCATCGACTGTGACTGTGAGTCATGATAACGAGGTTTGTGAAATGGGGACATGAGAATTATGTTGATCGTGTCGAAGAATACAAGCCTCCTAAAGCTTCCCAAAAAACTTAAATTCAATATAAATCTAAAATATGAGTATAGCACCCGGATTGACGAATATTGAAATTGATCACGAGATCAAACTTTAACTTTACGAAGGTTCAAACTCAGTTTATCTGTAATGAAATGGCATCTTTTCAGATTAAAGCTGGTTGGTAATCTTGAGAAACTAGCAAGAGTACGCTAGATTTAAAAAATCACCCAAACTAAAAAACCCAGCCCAGTGTTGCCAACTCTTTTCCAATGAAAGTAGCTTGCAGCACTAGCTCCAAACGTCGATAAATCTAGCGAGAAACTCTCCAAGTCAAGCTTACCTCAAGCCATTTCTTCACTGAGCTGAATTCATCATCATGCACAATGAAACTGCCCACTCGCTGGTGTCAACAGGCCTCTAATCTGCAGCCAAACACCACCTCTGAGTGAATTTGTGCCTTTACACCGGCCACATATTTACATCTCGCCCTCCGACTGTGATCGTGGTCATTAACAGGAAAATTGCTGAGAAAACTCCAGATTGGAGCGGCGGGGCCGCTTTCTTCCAGCACCCACTGTGCCAGGCTTTAAGGGGCGCTCTTGACATTTATATTCCGCCGAAGCAAAGCGCTGATTGCAAATAATGGAGGGCCGCATGCAGATGCGAGATGGACAAAGTTAATGATAGCAGTTTGGTATGGTAACAGAACATTTAGGGCTTGGAAATGTCGAGGTTATCAGAGAAGAAAGGGGCTGGTTGATAAATATCAGATAAAAAGTCAGGGGGATAATGAGAAATATTAACATAATTTCACAAAAATGTCACTTGTAATGATTCATTTGATTGTGAAGTTGGTCGCGGACAAGACAATCAAAGCCCTTCGTTATTAAAGACACTTGATTAAATTATTTTTTTCCTGTCACCAGAGTGACGGCGGTACGTAGTTCTTCATTTGAGTGATGTTCTCTCTCGCGCTGTGCTCACTAATCCGTTCAGCCATTTGCTGCGGATGGATGTAACAAAATGAAGGCCTGATGGGAACGAACAGTTGAGGAGTGTGAGCGTTGAGCGAGGGAAAGGTCAGTCAGAGTGATGAACTCTTCGGCGCAGGTATCATCTAATCAAGCTGGTGTCTTCGCTTAGCACACCTATTTATCTCCAACATTGCTGATGTCTATAAAAAGGCAGGCATACAAAGTAATAAGCGATTCTGTATGCATTGTCCGACCTTAAATGAGGCCTGCGATCCGACACACTGGGCTTTACTGCTGAAGACCGCAGCTACAGGATGGGTGTCGCAGTCCTAAATGAGTCCAAGTGCCCAAATGGGAAAACTGTGGATCCTAAATGAGGCATTACTAAAAGAATTTGGATTCCTCCCACTGCACACAGAGAGGCCGGGAAATAATATTTTATTTAGAGTTTAATTGCAGCTTGTGGCCCTGAGTGCCCCATCAGACAAACTATAATGGAATCTAATATGATCGTAATGGTTACTGTCTTCACTCCGCTTCTCCGCGTGGTCCTGGAGCATATGGCACGGCGAGCATTTGTCCTTTTCTCTTACAGGAAAGAAAAAGAAAAAGTGTTGGATTGCACGGCGGTGAGCGCAAGACTAACAAGACGGATGCATTGTTCAGTGTTTTAGAGGATCCCAGGCTCTTACCTAAAGCAGCATGCAGGAGAATACCGGTTTATGTAGCAGAAGGAGCTTCAAATACTAGAAGTGTACTGTGAAGGGTCCAAGTGTTAGTGTAATATTCTTGGGAATGCTAATAATAAAAGGAGTGAATGACCATTAAACACTTTGTATTAACACATCGGTCAGAGATGCTCCACTATTTTCTGCTGCACATTTAAAGGTTGTGTTTTCTTTGCTTGGAGAAAAATGAAGGCATTTATTTGGAGCGAACAAGTTGTACAACACGCCTTTCATTGCTCGTCTTTCTGACTGATTATGTGTTGTGTAATTATGAGGAAATTGAAGTCGATATGAAATAAACACCCTAGATTACAAACCCTCACCATTTTATTGAATTTTCGAAACGCAATAAGGTACCATTTGACCATTTCTACCTGCATTTGTATCCCTTGGTAATTGCTATGATCGACTGTCTGTTGGAACCGCGAGCCTACGGTGAAGTCTATACTGCAAATAAACGGCCAAAATTGCTTCAGCACCAGGACAAACCATGTGCCTTCTCTGCTCATTATAGCATATCTGACTGTGAAGCCCTCAAGTTTCACTCACAGTGGGATTTGTCACGGGGCCGGTGTCCACTGGCTTTCACTTTCCAACTGCATTTGTGAAGAATTCATCAGAAGAGTCGCCTTTGACTTCGCCCATTTGTTAGCGTGGAAAGAGTTCGGATAAAAGGATAACACGCCCGGCGTCCTGAAGGCCTTTGCTAGGATCGCAACAAAAGGTCAATGCTACAAAAGTAAAGGGCGTTGTTTTGACGTTACTCTTTATAAAGTCTCATCCATTGTATTTATAGAGGAGATAACAATGCCGAGAGATGAGACCGCCCGAGAAGTGATTGTCAGGAGGAGGGAGGCATGCGGCAAATGACATGACACACTTCCAAAGGCATGCTGGCAGAGACAACAAATCCACCCACATCTTTATCTGTGATCAAAGGAAAGATTTATGATTGTCTGCATTTGCACTCCGCCCTGCTCCCCCCCCCCCCCCCCCTCCTATCTCCCTGCCTCCTCGCACATTATCTCTCCGAGTTAGGGCTATCAGAGCGAATTTGCCAGACGACGTTTTTGACCCCTCCACCAACGCGAGGATGAAATTTCCCCAGAGTGACACTTTCATCAGGCCACTTACTGTCTTGACCTTCTGCAACCTGTGCCCTTTCTGTGGTATAAACACAGCTAATGCATGTTAGCCTCAGAGTCTCGGGGCTATCGAAAGATTCATGGAAACGCAGGGCATATGCTGGAGTCACTGCTCGTCTCGTTTCTCTGGACTGACAGACAGCCAGCAGGCCGGATGGATGGAGGTAGTGGCTGAGACAGTGATGGGTTCACTGGGTTGGTCAAAGCAACAGCAAACAGAGCTAGCTGACGTCCTCCATTTGTTCCCTGATCACAGCGACGGACGCCGGGTTTGCCCCAAGAGTCCGTGAATGAGCTGGTAGCACAAAATCCCCAGGCAACGTCACAGTTTCAATGTTTACTTGACACACGAATGTCATATTTTAGTGACTCACAACCCATTAAACAATACAATGACTACCCTCGAACCCTGTCACAGACTTGCTATGCAGAGTAGCAGACAGTTCAGCCGAGGGATGACCTTTCCAAGCTGTTTCATTTGGATATGAGAGGCTTAGAAACATTCAGTGTTTTACAAGAAAATACTGAGTATTAGAAAAACGGACATGATGGTGGGTGGATCATCATCAGAGTCTCATGAGCCCCTTGAGAGTCCCAAACCCTAATTAAGAGCATATGGTATGCAACAACGCCTTCCAAAACCAACGTGTCCCCATACAACGGATCATAGGATATGTTACGAAAAGTTATTCCTCATTTTTCGCGCATTTTCCAACAAATAAACTTCCGTCTTCACAGGAAACAGCTTGATTAGGTTTAGGCAACAAATCTACTTCTGTTTTTGTTACATACAGAGGACAGTGACTATTCCAGAAAATGTCTTGGTATATAAAATAGGTTTCATTCTGTCTGCATTTGTTTGGGTTGGTGTTTAAATCTAACCATCTCTCTCAGATTGAATATGTACCTAGAAAAAGACATGAGAGCTATAGAGACATTCATAAGCAGCACATTATCTTCATCGGATATCTCTAAACCCACTTCACCGGAACCTCTCACTAAATACAGAGTATATTATCACCGTTGTTTGAGAGCTGCCCTTTTCCCTTGTGGACAGAATAGCTTACATGCAAGAAATGCATTAGCACAGCTAATAAACTACTCGCCTTTGAGAAACGTGGAGTGACACTCCACTGTCTCGCTTTATTCAAGCAGGCAGGTTGACTAACAACACACTTTTATTCACAGTGACAGCCTGGCAGAGTTTCTGCACAGATTTGCACTACTGCTGCAGTCTTCCAATATCACCCACTGGTGCCAGTGAGGTTAAACGCCTTGCTCAAGAGCAGTTTGGAGGTATAATTGTCTGAGGTATGGAGGGAATGTGCAGTATAAGTTTCTTTAAGTTCTCCCATGCAAAATTTGCTTCCTGCTTTGGGGATTTGAAAAAGCTACTTTTTTTTTTTAACCACAAATACACTTCTTCCTACTTCCATTAGGATATCACTGCCCAAAAACTTCATATTGGTTTTCTAGCAGACTGGAACCAATCTGCACGGCGGGAAGCTTTCCCCAAAGCTAGTGCCAGACTATCTCTGTCTCACAAACAGCTCAACAGGCCTCCATTTGTGCCTCCGTTTCTATTCGGCTGTTTGCAATTGCATGTTCTTGTGAACAGGTAATGCATGGCGTATTCGCATTTGAATGTACAAACAAGAGCACACATTTACGAAACAAAAATATACTAAGTAGTTCAGAAAATACCGTAGAATTAGAATTCTAAAATAAATAATTAGAATAAAAAAAATGAGGTCGAAAGATTGAAGTGCAAAAGAGGGTTTTTGTGTGTGTGTTTGTAAGTTAATACTGGTGTTGCTTAGTCAGGTAGATGTATCAGCTGCGTCGATGCAACTACTCCCCAGCTGCAGATATACTGCACAAATCTCTCGTAGAGAAGTAAGTGTGAGTTCCTTTAAATCAGAAGTGCAGATTGTCAGTGTGTCTGGTGCTGCAAGGATGAGCCCGTGAATGGAAAAGAAGCTGAAGCGCGGAGAGGAAGGGACTGAGGCTTGATGGATGTATTTCAAAACAAACATTTGACAGATTGGAGTTTGAGTTATCTAAACATTTCTCAGAGGCAGGGCTGCTCTGGAGGATGAAATGATCTGGCTGCTTTAGTCGAAGCTCGCAGAGAAAAGGAAGTTAGCTCGCTGGCAAACGTGGATGTACAAGGGAGGGCAGGTAAATTGACATTTCTGGGATTTGGGGAACAAAATCAAAACAGTGTAAGGCTTTGTTGAATTATTGCTTTTCCAGTTTTCATCAATCCGGCTGATGAAGGTGAGAAAAGAAGCTGCAGATCAATTGTGGTTTACCGCTAAAAACCACAGCATAAGTCGATAGAACGAAGGAAAAAGAATAGCAACCAACAGCTTCTTTCCCCTCAGTCTCAGTGCTCAGTCTGCTTTCATTTGCTTCATTAAATTATGTTCATGTTTGATATCCAGAAACCAGTCGCAGTGTATCTACGCAACTAGAACTGGAGGAAACAAAGGGAGACCACCAGCAGGAGCTCCGTGGTGTACTCTGATCAACTCCACATGCCGCGTTTGAGACCTGTATCCATGGCGACTCGTCTACTATGCAAGCAGCTGGATACCTTTTGGAGTGAAAAAGGTAAAATACAACCCCAAAAATGCAAGAATTCGCAAGGATAGAAGGTATTTCATTAGGGACTGCAAGTCTGTAGCTGCTGTTGGCTCAAACTTCGGTATACTGTTAGTCTGTCTGAGCACCATTAATCATTTCGTACAATGCATTACAGCCAGCAACAAATTTCCTTATATAACTAAATGTAAAGACTCACACTATTCTCTGAATATTCTTGTCAAAAGTCTATAGAGAATGACTTGTTCCAAAGCAAACAATAGGTTTAAATGTATTCTCTGCTGCTCAACTGCACACTAAAGAGCTTGATTGGAAGTTAGACTGTGAGAGCACTCCTGGAAGACCCGCCCGCCCACCTACAGTACTTAACGTCTAGGTTCCCATGCGCGCACATACGCAATCGTTACAGATACAACAACGACATAAAACTCTGATTACCGCGTGCATTACAAAGACGAGGCCTGAAAAACAACAACAGCCAGCTTAAAAATAGGCTACAATAAAGCCCTTAATATGACTTTAGGCCCTGGGGCTACGGACATTTTGGAGACCCTTCCCTCCTTCGCAATATGCCACGCTAACATTAATTCAGCACCCCATCAATGGACAGCGACAAATAGTAAAGGTACTGCCCTCCTAATCAGTTAACACAATATGAAACTCATGAATATGAGACACTACGTCAACAATAAGTCAAGGCAATGTGATCACAACATAACGTAAACAGAGTGCCCTCCTAATCAGTAACTTGTAGGGTTGTACCGAATAGTTAGAAGCTTCAGTCATAACGTTGATATTCAAATTCTAAATCAACATTTAAATGCTGCACAGGCTTTTTTAAAATTAATTATTGCCTGTCTATTCATCCTGTTTATAGCTGGTATTTCTGCACAGTTGCAGATAAAGGTCAGGCTACACTAATATTATTGGTATTATAATACTTGTAGAATTTGGCTCCAGTGGTGGTTGCGTAGGATTGTTTCGAGTCCAAAAGAAGTCCGAAAATCCAATTTTATTGAAAGAAAAAAAAATTAGATTTAATCATTTCCAAAATTCACAACATGATTTTATCTAACAAAATATTCTGCCTCAACCCACATTTGTTGGCGTTTAGCCTTTCAATTCACCGCCAGCTCATGCATTAAGGTGCCATTATGCGTAGGATTGTTTCCAACTTGTGTGATCCAACATTTCCAATAACTCCAGAGCGTTATAAAGTCAAAAAGTCAAAATTCATTGAAAAAAGATAGATGTAATCATTTCCCAAAAAGTTTTTATCTGACAAAATATTATGCTTCAATATATATTTGTTGGCGTTTAGCCTTTCAAAAACAACATTTTCACTGCCAGCTCATGCATTAAGGTGCCACTGTGCGTAGGATTGTTTACAACTCGTGTGATCCAAACATTTTAAAAAACTCCAGAGTGTTGTGAAGTCCAAAAGTACACCAATCACCGGCCTTCAAATGTATTTGAGTCGATAACGGCTTGAAAAATGCATCTCAAACACATTATTAAATAAAAAAGAATCTGCTGTTGTCAAAATACAAGGAGGAGTATGGCTGCCGGTGCCATTGCTGTCCGAGGTTACATGAGGAGGCCAGTTTTTTATCTCTCCAGACTGTAACATCTATTACAAAACCTTCTTTTTGCAAGAGCATGGCCACAATTTTGGGTTAAAGCAAACTCTGTGTGTGTGTGTGTGTGTGAAAAGGGTTAACCTGACTGAGGGCTAGCTGTGATATAAAGACAGTGTAGCCGTGTGAAGTGGCCTATGGAGACCTGAAGTGCTGAAAGAAGAGCTTAGCG
Source organism: Sebastolobus alascanus (assembly GCA_916701645.2). Classification (NCBI taxonomy): domain Eukaryota; kingdom Metazoa; phylum Chordata; class Actinopteri; order Perciformes; family Sebastidae; genus Sebastolobus; species Sebastolobus alascanus. The sequence continues at coordinate 4,709,818 of CAKAOJ020000086.1, read as the reverse complement.
CGAGCATATCAGGTCAAGATGGTATTCCGTCTGTGTTCATGGATGCATCGGTGTAACTCACATTGTGTTAACTGTGTGACTATTGCAGCAAAGTAAATGTGTGACTGTCATTTGGACAGCTGAGACTCGCCGCGTCCTGATGTTTGCACAGCCGCCCACTCCAATATGTCTGCAGAGCCATGCTCAAAGCTCAGAGAAAAATATTCAAGGGAAATGTTTTCCACGGTTTAGGAGCTCAAAAGCTCAGAAAGACACACTCGTATTACTCTACAAATATAAATGTTTTTTCTTAAAAAAAAAAAAGCAAATAGATATAAGCACACAAAAACAGCAATTGAACACAAGTGAGCCTCTGCTCACCTAAAGTATGATTTTGAACCATTTGCGGCCAGTTTAGGAGATGTTATCATTCTCCTCCAGTATGCTTTAAGCAAAAAAGTCCTGTGTTTTCACTCTTCTACGCTAATCTGACATCTATATCCTTATATTACCGGACACCTGCCGCTGCACACTGCCTTTAAGGGAGCGAACGGAACATTTCTGACTCGGTGCCATTTAGGAAGCAATCACAGCGAGCATAAATGGACCGCTGACCCCTTTAGCTTAATCCAAAGAGGTTAATGCATTAAAGATGGAACACTTCCAAGCACTAAAATACAAGGACATTCTACTGAAGATTTACCTTTACTTTGAATGCTTAAGCACACTATCTCAACACCTCAAGACTTAGTTATCCAGTTATCCAAATTTTAAACAGTCGTTGCCACAATATACCTTTCAACCTTCTGGTTTATCAGGGCTCTGTCCTAAGGAGACTCCTCTTAAATTGAGCATTAATATTATTATTAAATATATAGCGTGATAATTACCAACATCCATCAATGTAAAAAAAAACATATTGTGATAACATTTTTGGCCATATCGTCCAGCCCTATCTCATAGTATTGTTTTCAGCTACAATTGGCAGCCAAAAACCCACTGTAGGCTATATGTCCAGTTCCAAACAGCAGACAGGCAAAGTTAGCAACTAGCTGGTGTACGTAACAGAGCATTTAGCAGCTAAAGAGACAGATATTTCCCTCAGGAGTTGGTGGAGACCAAAAACAGAGCTACAAGGGTAGTGAAAATTGAATTTGCATATGGAAGGTGGAGAGATTTTCATGTCTTTTATATTATGAAGCAGGTTTAAGTGCTTTATAAATACTGTTAAACTATCAAAACACTCAATATACGGAGAAACACGCACAGCCCGTATTCAGAAATTGTGCATTTGAAACAAGCCGTTAGGATTTCTGTCCATTTGTGATGTCACAAATATACAATATTTAGACCATTACACGGTAAACATTCTAAATGTGTCCCAGTTTATTTCCTGTTGCAGTGTATGTGAATAACATCAGCTGACAGGAAGTAAACATGGACCCAAACTGTTGCCTAGCAACGCAATTCCGTTTAAATACACTAAAACGGAGCGTTTCAGACAGAGGGTAAATACAGGTATATTCAGGCAGACAGTATGAAGGGTTTTTTGAACATTACAGCATGTAAACATGTTCTAGTAGAAACACAAAATACAAGTAAATGAGCATGATATGGGACCTTTAAAAGCTGATAATATGTCGGTGTTGTGTTCAGAACTTGTTTCCGTTCTCCCCAAGTGGCCAAAACAATCAGGAAACAAGAAACAAATGCTCTCACAACATTTACACAACGTTCACTATTGGCACTTATTGTAAGGGCACAAAATGAACAATGCAAGTGTCTCGCAGACACCGCTGTCGACAACACTCCTACCTTTGCTGTCGCATTGAGAACACATTAACAGCGAGCTTAAGCCTCCCTCCAGAGTGGCCTTCGAAGACCACTCAAGAAACATTTCCATTACCGGAGAGAGCGGCGGGGCACACTGTGGGGGACTGCTGAAGCAGAGATGTATATTGGGTCAATAGAGGAAGACAAACATACAGTAGAGGGTCTGCGGGGTCTGTGACAGGCAGCGTGCACATAACCACAGCGATGTTTAAGCTGCAGGAAACACAGAGGGGACAGAGGGTGATGGAAAGGAGTGCGTGCACGTCGGAAGGGGTCACCGCGAAGGCCAGATGGCGCAAACTAGACGAGATGCATACGTGTGGAGACAGGAAACACACATAGACGGAGATATTCACGGAGGATAAACAGGGGAGGTCGAGGGTGAAGCCTCGCTGTGATTGGCGGAGAGAGGAACAAACGTGCGCCCTGTCCCCGGTTGGCTTCGGTGACTCCATGCCAGCAGCGGCAGATGAAGGAGCAGGGGTTACTGGAGCTGTCAGGCACACCCTTTGCCCACATATATAGCTCTTTGTGCCATCGGGGAAAGGGCCTATTTGTTACTAAGAAACAAGGCCGCATCACAAGCTTCGAAACGTTACAAAAATGTCCACAGAACGCCTTGAAAAGAGGCCGCGGAAAAGCTATTTCCCTCTCAATTTCTGCGTTGATTTTACTGACAGCTGTAAAATCTGCCAGGAGATATTGCTCCTCTTTGTTTTCAGACTCACTTGCGTTCCTTCATGGGAAAATGTTAAATATTATCTTTCACACTGTGGGGGATTATTCGCATGCGATGAGTCACGTCCGCGCACAATGGATAGCCTTACATAATTTAGGGGTGCTCAAGGATTCCGTTTGTTGACTTGCCCTGCATTTAAAACAATCCTTATGAGGTTATATCCAAATTATGAAAGATCCAGATATGATGATTTTAGCAAAAAATACAGAGGGGTGTCATCACTTTCTTCAATTGTTTCTTGCAGCCTAAGCAAGTCCAGTATTTCAAATTTGTATCCCAGTGGAGTCTGTTGTATATTATGTTTTCTAGGATTGTATCCCTGCATCTTCTGCTCACTTTTCCTTGTGGTAATGATACCCTACATTTTGACAGCACTTAAAGATTTAGCTCGTGTTCAGCTGTGGGTTCAGCTTAACGTGTGGGTGGACGGAGCAGCAGCGACGGCTGATAGAAAGTGGAGGAGGAGATGTTGTCTCCGCTCAAGAAAAAAGGTGAGGGGTGGTTACATTGCATTCTGGGCTTTTGAGTATACTAAAGAAGTTGGTACCTCAGCCACCTGCGCTATGGATAAGGATATGTTGAGTGTCAAAGACTCAAACACCACTTATCCACAGGAAGAAGATGAACACACAGCTGACAAAATGCAATCAGAGATGTAGCACACATCACCAACAGCTATTTTGTAAAAGCATAAGGTGGATTTTTTTTTGCTTCGCCGAATCAAATCTGCTCCATCAAACTTCTTTGAACTCAAAATAGCAACTTTTTTTCGCAGTCAATCCAGAGCCAACGTGACTCTTTTTGCTATTCATTATTCCACAACTTATGGCCAGGAACCCCGCGATGCAACATTATTAATCTCGAGGAGGAGGGTAATTTATTTTCTCTGGCACGTAAAGATAATTAAGCAGGGGGGCGGACGGGATTTTGAGCGCGCTCACTTGTTGCCGCCTCACACGTCTTGGCATCGCTCCCGACACTTTGAGTTGATGTCAAAATACAGTTACTCATCCGATAAACCGCCTTCTATTCCAAGTGGGAAGCGTCTAATCTGCATTTTGCAATATCACGGTTCGGATGCATTTGACTGGGCACAGTGTGGACATTTGTGTGCATTTAATGAGCTACGAGGCATCTTCAATATATGGTGTTTCAAAGAATGAATGTGCAGTATATGAATCCCACTGTGCGCCCATGTTAAGCCTTCATTTAATTCCACTTTGGCCACTTAAACTAACCTTCAAATGCCATTCAAGCTGTGGAGAATCCCTTTTACAGAATTACGAGGAAATAATTCTTCCCAGAATCCATCAGACTGAAAAGCAGGGAAGTCAACAGGTTTGTCATAATGGGATGATTTAAAGGGGAAATATCATGCTCATTTTCAGGTTCATACTTGTATTTTGGCTTTCTACTAGAACATGTTTACATACTTTAATGTTTAAAAAACACATTATTTTCCTCATCCTCATCCTCTCCTTAGTACATTTCAATGGAATTGCAACAGAATTGCGTTGCTAGGCAACAGCTTGGGTCCATGTTTACTTCCTTTCAGCTGATGTCATTCACATACACTGCAACAGGAAATAAACTGAAGTGAAAGCAACTCTGTTATCATGAGTTTTAACCCACAATATGATTTTTGTTGTTGTTACAGGTAACATCGGTTACATGACATATGTGTTATTAGTCAGTACTTGAGAATCATGCTTACACTTCTCCAAAAGTTAGCCTCTTGATACTAAGTGCCTATACCAGTCTGACATTTCGCCTGGAAGTTTTTGACTCATAAGCTGAACACGTTTCACATTTTTCTCCCCGAGAGGTGAGATTCTCACGAGAAAACATGGGCTAATTTTTATCTCAATAAAAGACAGCGAGTGGGCGGGTGAGCACAGTGCAGCGCAGTTCAATATGATCTGATTATAGTGTCTGCTGAGAAAACACCGGCAACATATCCTCCTCAACAGCTTTAAGGTTTCCATTGTGCCTTTGTTTCCCATGCCGAGGTATCATAGGATTCCTATCACTGTCAGTGGACATGCTGGCATTGTGTCGGCTATACTGTGGCCTGCCTGGGGGGACACTGACTTCCCTGCAGCCGTTCCCTGTCACAGTAGCACATAATTGGCCCCCTGCTTCTCACCAGAGAGTGCGTTCGTGTATGTGTGTCGGTGCACGTACGGGTTTGGCGCCTGCGCGCTCGCCTGTCAAACTCCCGGGTGACGCACAGATCCACGGGCACCGAGGAGCCATGAACTGCTATGAAGACATTCTGTCAGCTTAGAGTTGCTGGGAACTGCTGAGATAGTTCAATCTGCAAGCTTTTTCACAAGGTTAAAGTTGGGGATTTTCGGGAAGGAATGTGCCATATCTGATCGTGGTGGAATTGTGCAGAAATAATAGATGTATGCTGTGAAAATGCACTGCAGGGAGCGAGATTTGGCCACAGTGGTGGAAATGTGATACAGAAGAACAATTCTTTGTTATCGGTTGGAAATGTGGGCTGTCTGAATGAGGCGGTTCATACCCGAGTCGTGACTTTCATTTGAGGCGGGTTTTAGAGTGGAACATAGGGGGGACATGAAGGGCACGACGTTGCTTCTGTGTAAACAGGGTTGTATGAGATCTTGTACCCAACACGGGAGATAAGACAACACAGCAAGCAGAATTCAGGCTGGATTCAAAAGTGTGTTTTCTGTGCAGAAAACACAATGAGCCCCATTAAGCTCCAACCAAGGAAAATACTCCGGCACATTAGGTCTCCAAAGAGGCTGAGAAACTCTGCAACAAATCCACACAAGCCTGATACACGACGCAACCACATGACTCCGACACAACTAAGTTCAGCCAACGGGGAAGGGAATCAGAGGGTAACTCACCATATCATGTTTTTATTATCCAACTTTGCAATCATATTTTTCTGACTTTTCTCCTGAAACAAATAGGTTCGGTTGAACTGCCTTCAGTTTACAGACCCTTTTAAGGCCGACGTCATGATTACGTCACAGTGTTAGCTGGAGGCAAACACAAATCACCTCAGAGAAGTGGGCTAACGTTACACATCCAAAATGTCTTGCTGTGTTGTTGTGCCAGAATCGATGTTGCATACATTTGAAAGGCTAAACTATTGGAGAGATGGAGAGAAAATGTTGCTAACAGGCTAAACTATTATAGAGATGGAAAGAAAATGTTGCTAAAAGGCTAAACTATTATAGAGATGTCCTTAGCATCACTAGCATTAGTATGCTATTTTGCTTATACTGTGAAATGTTAGTCAAACTCATATTCCTCATTACTCATTCTCCTATTAGAGAAACATGCATTTTATTCCACGTCAATCTAAACTCATCAGTCCGATCCCTCCTCCCTCTCCTCCCTCTCCTCTCTCCGCTCCCGTGGGGTCAAACATTGGAGGTGCTGCTCCAGTTGACAAGTGAGCCCGGGGGGGAGATGGTGGTAGCAGGGACCTGTGATGTGTCCATCCTCTGGAGAGGTGAGTCTGACAGTGAGAAGACCTATAAGCGGAAGTGCTGTCAGATTATGCAGCAGCCCTGAGGCAAAATGCATTAGGAGGGGGTCCTAAGAGGAGTGTGGTTGTACGTGTTCAATGACAACTGTTGAGAAGCTGCCATTTGTGCTGAGCTCCTTAAAAAAAAAAGTGATTTAAGGAATATGAGGTGTGTCCATGGTTTCAAAATCGGAACTTTTGGGGGAAAATTAACAGTTTTTCTACAAGAGAGAGAGAAAAACTGGAGATATTAAAGGTCTTGTTGATAACTTTTATGTAGACGAATATTTAAAAAAAACAATACATCCACAGAGCCTAAAAATATTATTGTGAATTAATCCTTTCAAATATTTGGCTGGTCCAAAATGAATGTTTTGTTATCTCTGTGGAAGATATCTGACGTGCGGTTCCCACTTCTAACAAGGCTTGTGAGCCAATAGTAAAGCAACGCTGGTATCACGTTGTATCTCTGGGTTGTGACTGGCAACGACTTGTTGTGAAGTAAATGCAATGGAAAGGGGGAAGGAGAATGCAATATCTAGTGGCTGAATGTTATCAATGTTATCAATAGCACCTTTAAAGGTCACATCAAGACAACTGCTGAGTCATTGTGTGCACATATATGTACATTGTGTGTGCAACAAAAAGAGTCAAGGACAACGACAAATCCTGGAGTATGTACGCCGGAGAGAGAGATAGAAGCAAGAGAAAAAGTCGGAGTGACTCATCACAACACTAAACTTTTACAATACCTCAATCTGTACCGGTAAGCACACAGAGTAATAACTTTAACAGGACTGTCAGCGCGGCGGCATCAGTTTAGTGAGGTCGATACAAAATTTAATTAAGAAGAGCGCAACAGTTATCAAGAACTCTGTTTGGTGTCAGAGGGCTGCAAAATGTGAATTGTAATCTTTCTTGATAGCAATGGCTTACATTAAGATGATACTCGAAGCAACAGCACAGGATATTTTCCTAATTTAAACAGCAAAAAACCATCAGCTTCTGAGCTGCTGTGCATGACTCTACATTGTAATTTTATTGTATAAAAGAGCAGAGTTTAAATAATGCTAACAAACCAAGAGGATTGTTTTTATTTTGGGTCATCATTATAAGCAACTCCACCGCCTATAATCTTACAGTGTTTACTTCTGATGAACGTGAAATTCACTGGACAGCATTACATCTACAAATTAGTCAATCCATGACTGTCAAACAACAAATCATAGTGTTCTGATGCAGAGATTATTAATAAATCCCAAAACAAACCATCACTGAACATCACAAATACATCCCATCGCTAGGCTTCAAAGTTTCTGCAGCTGCTGACCTTATTCAACTTTTTTTTAGACAACTGATGTTTGCAACAGTAACAAAAAAAAGCTATTCTAAAGGGATGAAAGTTTTATTGAAGTGTTTTTATGTCTTATCGGCGGCAGCCATATCCATTGCCTGCTGGTACAATCCTGTGGGCGGCTCCTCAAGGTTCAAAGGCTAATCTCTCTAACCCAAAAGTGCCAAACCTGCCACTGAGCACTCCTACAGCACGACTCTCACAATACATTTTTGCTGCAGTGGGTTTGATTAGATGCATTTTCGCGAATGTTACCGATTAAACCGGAAAGTGTTTTTTGATAAAAATCCATTTGATTTCATGGCTAAGCTACACTTTTTCCTCTTCCTTTCTGCAAGAGCAGAAGTAGAAAGACTTCTAATTAGCTAATGTAGGTTAAGAGGAATGATTTACATTATGTTTAGTGCGCTGTCAATCACCGGTGGTGGTGTTAGGAGTGCGCAGAAGGAGACAGACAGAGATGTATGAGATGGAAGTGGAGAGTAGGCGGACAGAGGGGACGAGAGCAATTCAGAAATAGGCATGCTGAAGGAGGGATGTATAAAAACAAGATGAGGAATGACAAAGTGTGGATGGTAAGGGGGAGAGAAACGGAGGTGGAGACTCTAAGAGGCAAGAGTGGAAGCGATTGGGTGAGAGTACATGAGAAAAAAAAAATGCAGGGGGGAGTAGAGCCACAGCAGAGATTACAGATTTGCACGCAACCACTCCTTTTCAGCTGACACAGGCGAAACGCCGCGCTGTAGATTCGCATAACGAGACCACTGGACCATCATTAAAATCCAGAGGCCGCGAGACAAACCGAGCCCCACCTGACTGTCGGCTGTTGTTGCCCCCCAGAGAAACGCGCCTTGTTGAACCTGCTCCTCTTCTGTCAGCACTTTCATAAATAATTCACGGAGCACTCTGGGGCAACGGAGCCATGGAGTGTACGCTACTTCGCCACTGTCTTTCTCTGCATTATTTTATCGCCCCGTTTTTACACCGCACAAACAAGATGCACTCATTTGCATAGTTTGAGGGGAGCTCGAAGTGCAGGTCGCGAGAGCTGTCCATTCAGAGGGAATTTAAACAGTGTTGTGTTAACAAAGATACAGGAAGGTGCAGGAAGTTTATGTTCATTTAGTAAATTATGGTCCCATTTAGAGTCAAACAGACATTAAAGCAGGGGATGCTTTAGGGCGTTGGTAACTTGTGATTGACAGGTCACTAACACGGCGTTGTCCGGTCTGGGTGTTGTTGGGTGTTTCTTCTTTAACCCTTTCACAGTGTGTTTTCAGTTCATGAAAGTTAATTGTAACATTTTGGTCGCCTACAAATGTCGAATACAAATAGCTCCACCCTCTCATGTCAATTCTGGTTGCAAAAAATCAAGATGGCGACGGCCAAAAACCTAGATGATGACTGCCAAAAAAACAAGATGGCGGCGGACAAAAACCAAGATGGTGATGGCCAAAAACCAAGATGGTGATGCCCAAAAACCAAGATGGCGTCGGACCAAAACCAAGATGGCGACGGCCAAAAACCAAGATGGCAATGGACAAAAATCAAGATATTGACGGACAAAAACCAAGATCGCGACAGCCAAAATGCAGAAGTCGAGGCTTCCAAACGGCAGTCCACAAACCAACGGGTGACTTCTTATATATAGTCTAAGGTTTAGACAGATCTGAACATGATCATGATTCAGAGGGAATTTAAACAGTATTGTGTTGATACAGGTCTGGAAGTTAGAGACGTAGTTTTCACGTGTGTTTATTACAGTGACGCAAAACTTTCAAAATCATCAGTAGTTTTAATATCTTTAATAGAAAAACATACCGCACAAGGTAGGAAGAGACAGCACCATAACCAGTAAGATGTATTATTGAATACCTGTGAGTCCTCCCCACTGTCAGCTCCATCTCTCACACTTCCTCACAGGTTGCACAGAGATCCCCTCTCTCTACTTCATCTACATAATCAGCCTTTAACACCGGCATCAGAAACTTGTTAAAGTGACACTGAAGCAGTCACGACAACCTCTACTGCTTCTAAGGAAAAAAAACAGCAGCTGTAGGTATTAAAGACAACAAATTTGTTAATAATAAAAATCTTTTAGTAACTATTGGGTGTCAGAAGGGAATAAGGACGTATTCAGGAAGTAAATGCTCCGACAGTGCATTTTGTTTTCACAGCACCTCAAGCACCGTGAAGATCAGGCACATTAGACTGCAAATTTCTGTGTGTGACGAGACAACAGGCTCATCATGATGCTTTGTGTCATTTATTGTTGTGCAACTGTGATGCTTGAATGGGTGTTGAAAACAGAGACGTGCAGAGGTGGAAAGGGAGACTGAAAACTTAAGATATACAAGCATTATGACTGTTTCAAAAGGAGATTTTTCTGATTTAAGCAATGAAACAGTTAGCAAAATACTTTTTAGACTAGTCTAGACCAGGAAACCAGTCACATTATAGCTGTTTAAATGCCAGTAACATTATGAGGTATTTTTATACTTGGTCCTAATACTGATACTAGCAGCAACAAGTGCATACTTAAAGGCTTTATGGGCACTAACTGCAGCTCAGAGACTAAACTTGATACAGGCCACCAGACTGCATTCACAAAAACAGTAATTTTACCTCGCAGAACGCGGGAGCTACTGATTTACTGGTTTGCGTTATTGTGTGACTTTTGGATAAGAACTAATGTGGCGTCCACAGAAGTACATTGCTTAGCTTCCGTGCCAGTACTCTTCAAACTGGGAGCATGCCAACTGCCTTTTAAGTTACTGCATGTAATACACTGACTATAAGGATGTATATATACTGTATATGCAGCATCGTCATCATGCAGAAACCTACGTCAGGTCACGTGGGAAATAGTTTTTAGAAGGGCTTGGGGAAAGTTTAGGGTCACTCAAAAGGTTCCTAGGCTCAAGGAAACCTTCTTACAGTTGAAAAGAGAAGATAATATAAAATGCAGGACCTGACTTATTGGACAAATCCATCTGTAACCACACATGCTGAAACCCTCAGCAAACCCAGTGTAAATCGGTACTTACTGCCGAAGAAATATTAGCTTTGTCGCCGGTTACATCTGTTTGTCTCCACATCCACTGAGAGCAAAATGATTGAGTAGCTTTCTAATGCAGTGGGCCTAAAGACAAACTGGATGTCTCTCTGCACAGCATGTACATATATATATTTTTTTCTTCTCATTCGTGCAATGTCATCTCAGAATCATTTTTTAGTGATTTAGAGAGCCTTTAGGGCCTTGGAAGGGAACAAAAGAAGACTGAATGTAAACTTCCACAGCGTGATATACAATGTAGTTGTAGCTGTATATTTAAAGCTACTTCCATAAAAACAAACAGTACGCATAATAAACTATGAGGTATGTCAAGCATGGTGTAAAAAAAACTTCCACCTCGTGTAACACACCAGTCATTACTAAAGCCTGCCGAGATTGAGACCCACGTTATGTGACCAGAAAAGTCACGGAGGCGTTAAGAGAGGGAAATGTTCCCGCCGGGTATCCGTGATGTTATTCCTCACCATGGAGCTGGTTTTGTTTCTTGCATCGATGCTTACATCACAAAGGATGAATTCATAAATACGTGTGATGGGTACAAACTCCACACCACTGTTTTACAACCTGTTTACCCCTGCACATTTTAAATACTTCAGCAAGTGCACGCCAGTTTTCTCGTTTACCAATCTGCTCTGGAAACTGGGTCATGTGGAGCCAGAATGGCTTTATCGGACGAGGAAGTTACTGAACCGTCATTCCTCGCTGTCCTTTTCCCCTCAGAATACACCCCTCTATTTTTTTGTATTTTTATATCACAACAGCAGCCTCTGCACACATCCCTCAGTCTCTCCTGCTCACTGACCCACCCACTACCATCCCTCTCCGGTCTTATCTGCTCCCTCACTCCCTCCCGCCGCCTTTATTGTGAAGGGTCTGGTGGGTTTTACTTTAACCATTTTTACAACTGTTGACAACTTGTTGAACTATGTAGAAGTTCAGGATCCAAATCCGTTGCCTCAGACTGGAGCATCCATAATTATATAAATCATGTTTAGATAGACCTGAACATGATCCTGGGATCAATAAGAGCTTTAGTGAGGTTGACCACTGATGTTGGGTGATAAGCAGTGGTGTAGTGGAAGGTATATGCAGGTATACGGAGTATACCCACCTATCATTCAGAAAGCCACTGGAATATATAGGAGACTATACCCACTTCCTCCTCTGTAACCTACCCAACTCTACCTAGTAGTAGTCGTTATTTGGCATCTTGATTTTTTGCCATTAGCATCTTGTTTTTTTGCAACCAGAAGTGACATGAGAGGGTGGAGGAGCTAAGTACAACCGAACGCTGAATAATAATAATAATAAAGTAATATAAAGTGTACTTTAGTCCTGGAGCATCACACAACATCAGACAGAAGTTGATTTCTGTGTAAAAACGGGAACAATGACTCATCAAAGTGTCCTTGAAATCACCACACTACTCATGTAACATCAGAAAAGACAAGTGTATCATGTCTAATTTTCTGTGTTGTCTAATATCTGGAACAATAGAAGGTCCATTAGGCACAGACTTGACTAATTTAATCGCGCTATATGATGAAGTGAGAAACCATTTAAGACAGAAGAAGATGAAAATTATGAGCAGTTACATCCATTTCGGGCTGGAGAATCTAATTTGCCCGGTCCTGTGGCGCGGCTTTAGTGTATTTAAAAAAAAAAAGAAATCGGTGTAATCAAAAACTACTTATTCCTACTTGTGGGAAACTTTATGTTTTCTAATCACTAAGAGTGAGGTACACAGTGATCTCTAAGCGCTGGAATTTGCATATTCTCTGTAGCTCTCTTTGATAATCATTTATCAAACTGATGAATGGTTGTCATATTATGATTTGTATAGACGCTCCACTGGATTCTTTACAGCAGCGGCTGCTGAATGAGGAGTAGGGGGGTAAAACCAAGCCTTATTGGTGACTGAAAGGTAATTAGTATCTTGGTGTTCTGTGTATTACACGGGCAAAATATGTTCCAGCTACTAATGATGAGTCGAGTGAAGACGACGATTCCTTTGCTGAGCTGTTAATAAGCAAAGAATTCAACTAAAAAAGTTTACAGAGAGACCACCAGCGCCTCTGGTAGCATGCACACCCCAGAGAGTGATTCTAATACTAACAAGGTCAACATGCAGATACACAGGACCACTCCCCCCTCCCAGGTCTTATTACAGTAATGCATTTAGACAACTAGCCTAAATATGAGCTCATATACTGGGAGCCCTGGAGAGCGGTTTACCATGTCAGTTCCTTCAAAGAACCACACAGTGTCCTCTCTCATCAGCCTCCTATTTTCATACAGTATCACACATTACCGCTTCTTTTCAGCGCTCCAGTGAAAGGCCCGTTTGTTATCAGGTCAGCGGTCGCCTCTGCGGTGAAAACCAGACAAACAGCGACTGGGATTTGGTCCGATTTCACAGCGGAGCGGAGGTGACTGACAACTCGTGAGATTCATCCCCGGCGCATGCTAATGGAGGCTCGGAAATGTGGCGAAGAAATGAATTGGGTCTCACGGGGGCTCATGTTTTTTTGTTTTTTTTGGTGAATTGCTTTGAACTATTCTTAAAAGAAAATCCCTCAAGTCATGCTGTGAATCTTTGCTGTGGCATCAATGGTCTTACTCAAGTGCACTATAAGTGTGTTTCCATACGCCTGTTTTTGATGTGCTTTTTGAATTAGCGAGCAGACGAGGGGGGGGGTCTGCCAGGATTTCATAACTCATAATTAAATGTGAATTCATTTGCTCAGTATTGCAGAAATGTTTTCTTTTTCAGCTCAACAGTTCAGCCTTGACCTTAGAAACTGCAGCTGACACAACAATACAACCTCAAGGTCCACTTACTTGCTAATTCAGGAGCTTTGACCGCATATTATAAAGGTCCCGCTACTAGCTTATCCAGGGTATAAAGGTCCATTTACTAGCTTATTCTGGAGCTTTTGACCACATGCTATAAAGGTCCATTTATTAGCTTATTTTGGAACTTTTGATAACATGGTAAAGAGGTCCATTACAAGCTTAATCTGGAGCTTTTGACCACATGGTATCATTAGCAGATCGAGCTGCAAGTCCCAGAAGTGTTCAGAATCCTGGAAGATCTAATTTGCATCACTCAATTTGCGGATGAAGATCGTGTGATACAGTCAAGAGCTCCAGAAGTGAGTAAGCGGACCTTGATTTGTAATTCATGAAAAGATGCTAACATAAATACCATATTAGGTTGGATTCAACAATGAAATGATATGTTTACAGAAGAAGTACGGGTGTTCTTTTGACTATGTTTTCTTGGAAACACGTGCACATTTACATTCCATTTTTCCAACATATTGGAAAGTCAGTGAGCCTGTTTGCTCGGAAAACATTTTCAGATACCTCAATAGATAAAACCTCCAGTTCATCCGCCGCCACTGCTCTTAAAACTGCGTCGAAACAGTTCCATTCTGTTCCATTAGTTCAGTAAGTGAAGAAGAAACAACAACTACTTCAGGACAGCTTCGAACGCCGAACTATTTCTGGATAACCGGACTGTTTTTGCCCGAGGGGTGGAAAATCCTTCAGGTGAATCCCTGATCCTCCTTATCGCCTCTCTTAGCCTCTCCAACCAGGTCTTATCGCCTCCTGGACAGTAATTAACAGGAATTACACGGAGCTCCTATCTGCTGAGTCCGCGTCGTTACCGCAAAGAGCTCTTTCCCATTACGGGCCTGTCTGCTGGGAGATTACCACCGCAGAAGGGCTACTCGATCAGGAGGCGTCACATAACTGTTTTGTGCCAAGCTCGGCCACAGCTTTGGTCACTTGTGCAGACCAAGTTGGGTGGTGGAGTGAATTCCAGTAATGTTTTGCACTTGCAAATATAAGAATGAGTGCTATTTTATTTGTCAAAAGTGGTAGAAAACCTTAATGACAATGTGTAAAAGTGAGATTTTCATGTCTGTTATAGTATAAAACAGGTTTAAATGCTATATAAATACTGTGAAAGTATCGAAACGTTCGATATACGAAGAAATACGCACAGCCAGTATTCAGAAATCGTGCGTTTGAAACGAGCCGTCAGGATTTCTGTCCATTTGTGATGTCACAAATAATAACAATATATAGATCATTACACGGTTTTAAACGTAAACATTCTTAATGTGTGCCAGTTTATTTCCAGTTGCAGTGTATGCGAATGACATCAGCTGACAGGAAGTAAACATGGACCCAAACTGTTGCCTAGCAACGGAATTCCGTTGCAATTCAGCTAAAACGGAGCGTTTCAGACGGAGGGTGAATACATTCAGGCAGACAGTATATGAGGAAAATAAAGTTGTTTTTTTTTAACATTACAGCATGTAAACATGTTCTAGTAGAAACACAAAATACAAGTATGAACCTGACAATGAGCATAATATGGGACCTTTTTAAGACTAACAAATTGCACCATTATAATCCATATTCTATTTGAAATGCACCTCATCTCTACTTTAGATATTAAGGCGATATTGGCAGAGTTAGCAAATTCAACTGTACCGTAAAAATGATGCCTTTAGGTAAACTGGAGGTTTGTGAGCTACATAATTTCATGTCTTCCGACTGTTAATAGAAACGGAGCCTTTAACTTAAAACCGATCGTGCAAATTTACCCACGTAATTTCTAATCGAAGGGAAAAAAAAGGAAAAGATGGACAGTTGTCCGCGACACATCTCTTCCGCTCTCCTCTCTCTCTCCGAGCCCTGCACACTCTAAATGTTTAACAGGATCCTTGAGAAAAGCCTCTCCACTTCTGTTTCCGTGGCAACTGGCATGCATTGGAATTGATGACATCTCCTGATCGCCCACTTACTTTGCACTAAAAACGCTCTCCCAGCGAACTTCGCCGATGCCATTTCCCCCTCGCAGAAAGATGACGGCACTTTTCCCACAGTGGAGGGGGGGGGCGGGGGTTGGAAAGCAGGAAGAGGCTTTCCATTTGACAAACATGCCGAGCAATTTCTATCTATCTGTAAGGACCGGCAAGGCTGAGAGATTTCAGAAGAGCACCAGTGACCAGTTCTTTAAATAAAGGAAATGGATTTAGGGAATGAGAATGGTTTCTAACTTTAAAGAATTCAACATGACACGCCTAAAAGGTTCTCAATAATTCATGGTCCGCTGAGTGCCTGTGGGGAGATTTGTATGTCTCACTTACCTATTCGAGGGGTCTCAGCATGAATTGCTATCTGTTCAGCTCGAAGCTGCAAACTTGTTTGAGAGAAAGAGTGTCCTTATTCGGACCGTCTAGTTAAACGCTATTGTCTAACAGTGTCCCCCATACCTCGCACTTTCATTCACTCCCTTAATTAACATAGACGGGCAGCCAGACAGCTCCGGAGGCCAGAACCCGTAGCAAGACCGCTCGCTGTCACCTTGTTACCACCGTAATGGGTTCAGACGAGGTCCACCCGACACGGGAGAGAGGGGAAATTAATTCACGAAGCCCGGCCTCGCGTACTTTCCACTCTGCCTTTGTCTCCCTTTGTCCTTCCTCCCCCTCCACCTACGCAGCCTCGCTTAAAACTGCCGGCACCACACAACAGAGCGAACATATTCGACATAATCACGCCGCACGCACCGGCAACCCGATGCACAATTCATTCAGCTTCATTAAAACCTTCGCGCGCACGTGCGCGCTGACGGAAAATTAACAAACACACTCCTGGAGTGTCCATTAAAATCTATTCATTAACTCTGAGCCACATTTCATCCGCTGTTGGTTTTGTTTCTAAGTGTTTACATCTCCACAATAAAAATGCAAATGCTCAAAAAAAAAAAACAGCGTTTGCCGAAGTCAACAGTGCAGAGGCGTCCAGGAGCGCTTGTTTAAACATTCGCTCAAGTGCCGCTGCCGTCGACGGCCAAAGGACAGCGGAGGCCGGGCCGCTCTGTCAAAGAGCTGGATGTCACACGCGTGCGAGCGAGAGGCGGGACGCCGTGCTGTCAACGCAATTAGGCTGCCCGGGCACACTCCGACTCCATTCTGTAGGCCTGAAAGAGGTCAAGGAACAGATAAAACGGAGCCATTTCCTCGGCTAGCGAAGACGGAGAGGTAAGAATGTCCTTTCTGTCATTAAGGGTGGACGTGCATACAAAAGCTCTGTGGGGAAAAATGTCCACACGCTGACCAATTAGGAGTCATGTGTGAAAAGCAAAAGAGATAATTGTCATGTCTTCCTTTAGCTTCCTTTAGATAGCAGTGGCAAAAATCTCAAACAATCGCTCAAGGTCACTGCCGGAGAATTCATCTGGTCTAAATGAGCTTTAAAGCTGCAGTCGGCAGTATATTTTTGGGCAAAAATTCCATCATAACCTTTCAGCATGTTGTAATTCAAGTGTTCTGAGATATACTTCTGCACCTCCTCATGGCTCTGTTTTCACACTTTAAATAATCTAGCCTGTGACGGGAGACTTTGGCCAATCACAGGTCATTTCAGAGAGAGAGCGTTCCTATTGGTTGTTTATTCAACGGTGGCAGCTGTCAATCACTCGCCGATCAATATTCTGTTACTGTTATGCCTATTTCTTGCGTAAAATGTTTTCAGAAACATCTTGTAGTGTTCTGTTTAGCTGGTGGGCGGTGCTTGGTATTCCCTATTCCTATTCCTATCATATTTGCTCCACTTCTACCCACTGCTGCTTTAACTATTTCAGCAAGAAATGGCATCCGTCGTGTAGCCGTTAGCAATAAGAGTTCATAAATTACATGCATGCAAAATATACGATTCAGTGTTATTAATTTACATCGAAGGCATGTGTCAGTATTTCACTTTAGCCACTAATTTAAACGACTCCCTCTGTATGGCTCATGCACATCAAACAAAATAATAAAACTACATCCCGGCGTTTCGTAGCAATGCAGACGGGTAAATGACTTTTGGCATTACACTGTCAGAAAAAACATTTCAAAATGTGCCACGGGAAGCAAATACCAGCGTTTTTCTTTTTGATCTCCAGCGCGGAGGGGAGGAGGACGGATTAGGAAACATTTTCATATCATGGAATTGTGATCCCGGCATTAGAGCCACACAATGCACACGCAGTGTCAACATCTATAATTGAGTGATTTAAGCAACCTCATTTTTTTTTGTTGGCGTGTGGGCTACCTAGCTGCGTCAGAGCCTTAATGGTGGATCCAAACACCCGTCTAGAGGTTCTCAACCTCCACTAGGGCGTGTTTGTGAACCCTAAACTGCTGTAGAACACAGATATAGAAGCTAACACACACTCCATGTCCGTCAAGTCGACTATTTGTTTATTCTGAAACTAAATTAAGATTGAAGCTCGCCAAGTTTATTAAGTCAGCGTTCGAGCTGCACACACCTCTGTTTGGACTATCGATTCTGTGTGCACACAAACACGTGAGACAGCGAGGCGCAGATTATCCAGTCAAACATCCACGCCGGCCGTGTACAATTGATCAGAGTACATTTGCTCGCGGCTGACAACCCAGTGGGCATCCGTGGCTTTTCCAGCTGCCTCAGAGGAAGGGGGGGTTAAGAATTATTGACTGCGGGATAAAAGGAAATAGAGGAATCCGCAGAATAGAGTCACCGAATAATCGGATTAAACAAACAAATTAGCGCGCTGAATGTGTAATCAGAACAATGAAGGACTTCCTTCGTGGACTGTTTGATGAATTATAGGATTTAAAGCTGGAGTAGGCAGATTGGAGCAAATATGATCAAAAAAAAGTTATTTTTATAATCACTATATTCTGACAGTAGTGCACTAGACAGGTTATCTGAAAAAAAAAATCATGTGCCTCTTGAATCATAATATGCTGAAACGTTATGATGGGATTTTTTACCCAATGATGCCAAAAATATTCTGCACACTGCCGCTTTAAGACTGATCCTGAGAAGAAGAAAAAAAAAAAAGGTATGGCGAATGTTTAGCATTACCCTCCTGGTAGAAATAACTCCCATGCCAAACAGTTTCCCTTCCGAAGCTAATCTCCTATTTGCATATTAAAGGAAATGAAAGACACATACAGAACCATAATCCTTAGCTGTCCTTGTGGTTGTTTTTTTTGCACTTCGGTGCAACAAAAAAAGGCGACAGAGAGCGTTGCGAACAGCAAAAAGAGGCCTATATCACGCGATTTGAAAATCGCTGAGGGTGGCGTGCACGCTAAACATTCTAATCAGGGTATATTTGAATTTCAATGCCGGGGAAATGAAAGGTGTTTTTTTATTTTGGAACTGAACCGGGGTGTTTCGGGGGCTGGAACTGGGACTTGTCAACAATCAAAATCTTTGTTATCCTTTTTTTCACAGCTGTTTTGCCAGATGTGTTTCCATTAAACCTGGACACACAAATAAGCCGAGTCAACAGCTTGATGATCGCCTATAAATAATGCTTTTAATTAATTGTCTTCGCAGGTGCGGAGAAAATCGTAAGGTCAGCGCCCTTGTGAAAAGGGGTGTTAATCATTCATCGAGTTATTTGATCGGCTCCTCTTCTGTCATGTGATTTGTTGATGGGGAAGCCACCTCTCATTAGGCCGAATGGAAAAAAACATCTTGTGTCAAACTAGCAGACTTCACAGTTAAGCTACGGGCCTCATTACACACGCTCAGAGGCTAGCACTTCAAGAATCAAACTTAATTGGCTGCCTGAACGTTGCATTTTTACACAGCAATTTAGTTGTTTGATGTCAGATGATATACGGTGTGGGCGGGGGGGCTTCTTCTTCTTCTTCCGTGAACGCTGAACGGAGAAGGAACAGTTTAATTACCCTCTGGCAAGATCACACGCACAACACGAGCCAAAGGTTGCGGGGAAGATGAGGATTTTTTTTTTTTTTTAAATCCCGTTTCGAGGGGATGTCCTGAGAAACAGTGTGAGGTCGCGGCGTTGCTTGGCTACCGGCAGGATGCAGGGATGCGACGCCTACTAACATCTGTAGTGCTTCTCAGCTATGGAGATGCTAATAGAGGACTCGAAGCTCTTAGCAGTCGCGACAAAAGGCAAAAATCTACAGCACTACAGCAGAAATCTAGTGACTTAAGAGGCTCCGTCTGTAATGACACTCTCTTTTCAACTCCTCTATGAAACAGGTTAGAAGTGCATCTTCAGGAGCATTGTGATGAAGGTAACACAGCTTATAGTCTAAGTATATAGTATATAAGTCTAATGCAGTGAGGGCCCAAGTGCAAATGTAGTATTAGGGCCATATTGAGGGGGAAAAAAATCTGAGATTTCCAGAATAAAGTCATAATATTACGAGAAAAAAGTAATAACTTTACGAGAAAAAAAGTCGAAATATTACGAGAATAAAGTCATAACTTTACGAGAAAAAAAGTTGTAATATTACGAGAATAAAGTCATAACTTCACGAGAAAAAAAGTCGTAATATTACGAGAATAAAGTCATAACTTTACGAGAAAAAAAGTAGTAACATTACGAGAATAAAGTCATAACTTAACGAGAAAAAAAGTGGTAATATTACGAGAAGAAAAGTCATAATATTAAAAGAATAATGTCATAACTTTACGAGAAGAAAAAGTCGTAATACTATGAGAATAAAGTCATAACTTTACGAGAAAAAAAAGTCGTAATATTACGAGGATAAAGTCATAACTTTACGAGAAAAAAAGTCAAAATATTACGAGAATAAAGTCATAACTTCAGGAGAAAAAAAGAAAATAACCCGTAAAATTACTACTTTATAATATTATGACTTTATTCTCATAATATTACGACTTTTTTCTCGTAAACCTTTGACTTTATTATCATAATATTACGACTATTTTTCTCGTAATCTCAGATTATTTTTTTTTTCTTCAATCTGGCCCTAATACTCGTACCGTCGTACCATAGACCTACAACAATGATAAATAAAAATGAAAATGTAAACAAAAAACAGATATTCATTTCCATTTTTAAAAATCCAGAGGGAGCCGCTGGAGAGGAGCTAAAGAGTCGCAGGTTGCTGACCGCTGGGTTAATAGAATCTAATCGCTTTCGAAGGCCACCGGGGCCGTAAAAGCATTTCACGGCTGTTTGACCCAAGAACTTTTACAGAGCTGCCACTTTATGTCATATAAAAATGAATTAATGAAACACACTTCTCGTAAATTACACATGATGACGCCCCCCCCTTACATACATATGTGAGCTGTGGGGGGAGGCCGCGCTGCGCCGTGATTGGCCGATAAGAGACCAAGAGAGAGGCTTATCCCTGGGAGAGGCCTCGGGGATGACAGAGGAACTTAATTAATATGTAGAATTTATCGATCATTGCACTGCGGGGAAATCAACCGCCATCTTCTACCATTTTTTGGGCCCAGGAGCATCGTAAATAAGAGGTCTTAAATATTTCAACGCAAGCAATAAACATGACGGGGAAATATGTGACGGAACTTCACTGCAAATCGAGCCAAATGAAATTACAAGGCGTGCTTACAGGGAATAGTTTTTAAAATTCGGTGCGTCTTAATTAAAGTGGTATTTCTCTTCCCCAAACAATAGGCGCTGGCGTGCTTTCCTATGGAGGGAATACCAGGCGATTCCTGGCTAATTATAATAAAAATGCTAAGCAGGAGGGTTTGAATGGGACCTGCTTGTATCTTCTGAGCAGTGGTGAGAAAAAAGCCTGGAGAATAGAGCAAACCTGGTTTGTTTCCAGAACTCCTGCAGTGCGTCAGTCTCCTGCAACCAACAAAGGCGTAGTCCTCGGCAAGCCAGTTTACATCCTTGCATAAAAAAGAAAAACTGAAAAGCCCCAAACTTGGCAGGACTCCCTTGAGACCTGTAAGGATTCACTGTGCCTCTGCTTGTTGCAGAAATAGGTTGATTGTGCTTTGACCAATCCTAAAAAAAGAATAGGGGGGGAAAAGGAAAGAAAACGTACAAAGAGAACAAGAGGGTAGTGTTTTTTGTTCTTAGCTGTCATTGAGCAACAGGGGGACTGTGAACGGGGAATGAACACAGAGAGAGAGGATGTGTTCAAACTTTTCCAATAAAAGGAGCGTTGAGAAAAGGCCACACGCTGAGTGGCTGGCTGACGCGAGAGAGCTTGACAGCCTCATCAAACGCGACGTTGTTTGGGGAGGCTTCCTGCATTCACAGAACGTCACCTCTCCGGCGACCGCGGCTTCGTTGTGCGGGGCGGGCTAATTAAAAATCGCAATTCGTGCGGTTTTCTTTCACCGGAGGCTGGAAAAGGCCACAAACTTCCCATCCAGCGACATTATCAGGCGTCTGGATTTTTCCACTCTGGTCCTAACAGGCAAATAATTGGTTTACAAGGTCAAATGAGGAAAAATTAGTCATCCCATCCTACAGTTTTCATGCTTATCCTTATAATGACTGGCAACATATACATGTGAAAATGGCAGAGACCCTATTTATACATACTATTACCATCTGTGCCCGGATCCATTATCTGGATAATCATGTGGCCTAGCATTCTCAATTAGGTAGGCAGACACACACGGTGCGTCTCACGTCAAGGGAAGCAATGCAGGATAGTCAATGTATATCACAATGATATACATTGATGATATACATATTGATGATATACATATTTCGTCTGGAATCTTCAAGAAAAAGCCTGAAGAAACAAGGTAAAAGAAGTTGATTTGTAATAGAAACACTGGAATGCATCACCCTCACTGCGTATTATTACACTCATCACTTAAAAACAAGACTCAAACTGGATGAAAAAGAGTCGACTTCACATACTCACATCTCTTATCCGGGGAGCTTATTAAATCAAGAAAAGTGAATGAACGTTGGCTTTGAGGATCCTTCTTGTGTCAACACTCAGTACGTGATATTTCTAGCGAGGAAAATGTACCACGAGCCATTCAATTACAGAATAAAGGCATGTGGGTAATTCCACTCACTGACGAAAAAAACACTCATTACTGTATTGAACAGTTGTCTATAATCCACATCCCTGCTCGGTATAGAAAGCTATAATCCCTGCAATATAAATCTGCTTTCCATTGATTTACTTATCTTCCATCCCATCACCTTAACAAATACCACTTCCCTGTGATTCCTGCACATGGACAGAAACCTCCTCAAGATGACATTTTGAAAATGCCATCTTTTGTCCAAAGCCATCAATCAAGAGAAATGAGCCCTGAGTAAAAGTGTAAGTCCTTGGTTACACAATGCATTCTGTTGAACACAGACGGCTAAAAAAGCTAATGCAAAAATACATTTAAAGTGTGAGTAAAAGTAGCTTCTTGAAAACCATTCATCTGAACTGTAATTCTGCATACCCAAAATGGTTCAGGCTGCTTTTAAAATCCCTTCTGTTCTGTAAATTGAAAAAAAAAAAGGTGAAGTATGAGGCTAATTATAGCGGCTGATGAAGTCGCAAAATGACAAGAGACAGCGTTGCCATGCAAATCAATGAACTCCCCTCAGAAATCAAACTTAACCGAGTTGCGTCAGTCCAAAACAAAGTTAGCGCGCCAATCAATAGAAAACCAATGTACTCTAAGAGTCGCAACACTGGGGATAAAAAAGAAATCGAACGGCTCGGAGATTGCGGAGGCCGAGACAAGTGGAAATCAAATTACCAGTTTGTCTGATTTCCACAAATGACAGAAAAAAAACTTTTTTTTGCTCTCGCTTCTCAAGCTACACCTTTTTTATCAAGGAGGGATATGAGCTATAATTTAGCACTCGAGCAGATACTGCAGGTGTGTAATTTATAGGTGTAGCATAGGATTTGGTCTACATATTAGGAGAGGTTTTCAAATGAGATAATCAAACAGAAACACTGCTGCAGAAAGGTATATGAATGATCGGGTTTTTGGTAAAACAGCCTCTCGATTTAAACCAATGATGATTATGGATTAGGCGTGAGTGTATTGCTTTAATTTATCCTGTGAGACATCTATCTGTCTCCTCAGCGATCCTGTCTGGCCTCCGGGAAGAAAGTCGCCAATCGATGGCGGCAATAACTATCACTTTTTACGCACGGGAGGTTGAGGGGAGATGTTGGGTGAAACATAAAGACAGGGCAAGGTTACTGAGAGCCAATGAAATGCATAAACATAATAAGACTTGTGCTAAGATTGCTAGATAGACGGACGGATGCATGCAGTGCGAAGAGCCTTAACTTATTACAAATATATATTTTTTCCTTTAGGGAGTTTTCTTTCCACTAAAGTCCTCTTCCTTAAACCTGAGAGCCAGATTTCCTTAAATGAAGCAGTGGCCAGCCTTCTCCATGTTTAAATCCTCTTTCGGACTAAAGCTCATTATCATCCACACATATAATCTCCCAAATTGGTACCAAACGCCCCAGCTGGTAAAGTGGGCCGCGTAATTTGCTAAGGGAGCCTGAAATGAACGTATTATCTCTGAGAGGGAAATATTAAACTGGAGATAATGCAATATAAATTGTGTTTAATGTTGAATGCCTGCAGACGGTTGAGGTTCAGACAACAAATGAAGGTGGGAGGAAAACTGAGGTGTTTTACTCACAGCATTTGTATATATTTCACATCTTAAACCTTTAGTTTCCAGGTCAAAGGTTGAGAATGTTCCATTTTATAGCCTTTAAAAAACTATAGCTTTCTTCCTGTATTTACAACTACTCCCTTGACCTCTGACCTCTAGATATGTGAATGAAAACTCTGAGATGAACTGTGAGTGAAACCTGTATCTTATTAGATAAAACAGATGTTGATAAACTACATAATTTGTAGTTAATAAAAGGTAATAAATCTAAATATATCTTATCTCAATACTCAGCATATTGCAAAATCAGATCGTATCGTGGGGCCTCTGGTGATTCCAACCACTAAAATAAATCATAATTATTTAAAGGGGGGCAAATAAAATGTCAATTTCTGTCTGAAATAAAAGCAGTGTTAATGGTGACATCTCAAATAGAGAGGATCAGGCAAAAGGAACAGGAATAACACTCATTTTTGCACGTTTAAGATACTACAAAATCAATAAAAACGCAACCAAAAACATGCACTAAAAGATAACTGCGTTTGGGGACATGTCTGCGTGATTGACAGGTGTCAGACTCTATTAGCTCCACCCACACTTCCGCCCTATTTCCCAAATCGGGATTTCAGTAAACCTAAATCCGATCATCCCATAGGCTTCGCACGCCTATGGGTGGCATTTTTCCTCGGTCGATGCCTTAAACCCAAATGCGTCAAATAAATAAAAAAAATAGCTGTAATCGGATACGTCTTTGATCCACACACAGGAGCTTTAAACAACCTACAGCTACACGCCGTATCTGCAGCCCTCTGCACCCCTTCCCTGGCATTTTTCTCAATTGCTGTGGTGTTGTAACATTATTACAGGTCAGGAAGCAGGCCACGGAGAGGCTTTTCCGCTCATAAATCAGGTGATTGATCGTCATCCATCTCGCTACGGAGGGCCGTGGCATGTGTCCCCTAACCTGGAACACATATCCATAGTAACCCCTGGTTGTCGAGAGGGTTATATCTGGCACACTTGTTGAGTTGCTTCTCTCTCTCGCTCTCCGAGCAGCGGGAGGGAAAACAACTCCATGTGGCAAGCCATTTCATTTCTAATATCATGTGTGTGATCAATCTCCCCCCGCGATGAACGGGCGGCGCGGTGGAGGCAATCACTCAGCGTTTGTGGCAGGTATGTGGTATTGACCGAGGGAAGATGAACCGCGGGTATGCACGGATGTGTGCCTCTGAGTGTGTGATGGAGAGAGAGGGCGGGGGGGGACGAGGGCTTGAATTTCAGCTTTCAACCGCAGCTTAAGTTTTGTTTTAGAACGATACTAAAGCCTTTACATTCGCCTTACATTTCCAGCCTTTATCGCTGACAACCTCAAGTGGTGTGTAGTTGATCTGATGGCTCCTCTATATTAATATCAATACAATTTCTATTACTTTAACCCTTTGAACTCCGCAATGGAAATGGTCTGCCAGTCCCTTTGTTGGTATTTTTTCTTATTGCGATGTAATTTCTTGGAATATATTCAAACCTAAGCTACAAGGTTATGTAAGTCAATAAACTATAATAATTGATAAAAATTATTGAAATTGTGTCATTAATAAAAAGAAATACAATGTTTTTTTTTTTCATGAAATGTTACTAAATAAACACACCAAACATATTGAGCCAAAAGATTTCTAAATGTAGAAACAGGAACAAAATATGTCTTAACGCTCCACAAGGAATTTAAACTATGTATATTTTTTAGTTTTTGAGATCTGCTCATTTTATGAGCAGGTCAAGTGCAAAGGCGTTTTGTTAGTTAGTGTTAGTTAGTAATGTAATCACTACGAGCGCACAACTCCCGCAGCAATTACGAGGAAATACTCCAGCGCCACCGGCCACTCGTTTCACCATGTTTTGTACTGCACATAACCTAAAATAATGACGCCATCACGATCGTACAACATGACGACGCAAAAGACAAAAGCCTTAGCTTTCCGCTGCACAAAGAATGAATACTCTAGCTATTATGATTTTTATTTTACATTGATTTTAACAGGATCAGGCAAACAGCGATGGGTCAAGAACTATCTGAAATTAAGTAGTTCCATTAGTAAAAAAGCTGGCATAGTGGAAAGGGCCTTCTCTCTCCTTCAAAGTTCTTCCTGATAGCTTCCTGCCATATTTAACGTCCTTTAATATCAATTACAAAGTCAAATGGCTTGTCATAATTGAATTTGTGCCGTGCGCTGACGTCCCCCGTTAGGAATCACTGTCTTGTCCAATTAACAGGAGCCTTATTATTGGCCAAATTGCGAGTAGCCCCATTAATGTGGGGTGGGGGGGGAGAGATCCTATCCTTTAGCTGACATATTAATGTTGACATCCTCCCGGAGTTGTGCGTCGCGACGGGTGTGAAGACTGTAAATTTAACCGACTGTCAGGATGTCCTTGATTCTTCCTCCCAGCGAGAGCGTAAAGTCTGGGGGAAGAGAGGGGAAAAATATATGTTGTGGACCTACTGTAGCGGCAGTAGATAAATACACGGGGAGAGACGGATGATGAGCGGCTGCTCTCTAATGGGAACCAAGGTCTTGTTGCGGTGGCGTGTTTTATTTACAGCTACTCTTCATCAGAGTGACACGCCGGGCTCTCGGACCATCTTTAATAGAAACTAGAAGGGGATTCCATTTCCAACCGGGGAACACGCGGCTTTTTACGTATGCATGAATAACAAGAGCGATGCATCCGCTGTGAGTGAGCGTTACGGGTAATGCATTGCTGGAATTACTGGGAAAGGTAGGCATCATTTGTCTGGGGACTCATCAATGTCTGGTGAAGATATGGGGACTAATGACTGCACAGCAGCAGGGAGGAGAGAGGCTAAATCTGTCTCAATCAACGTCAAGGAATATGATTGTGAATCTACAACTGTCATCACTGGGGGGGGACATGTGTTAACAGTTTTGTTATGGGGCGACTTTTAGTGAATATAAATGTTTCCTGCACTGCAGCAAGTAAACTTTAAATGCTGAGTGGACCTGTTTTTGAAAAATGACAAGCGATTGTTTGGAGTAGACGGAGCTATTGTCCCTGCAGCGTCCACAGGAGTAAATGGTCGGTGGCTGACTGTGACGCCGTCCCTGGCTTGCCTCATTAGAAATCAACCATGAACAATAAAAACTCTTTGACAGCCCAATTTTGGAGTGGTTTCCTAACTGCTGTGTTGATTTGGGACACGAAGCACATTATTTCCGTTTTCTTACAAATCGGATGAATGGTGGAATAAATCAGGCATGGATGGACTCAGAGGAGATTCACTGAATGTTAGAGCTGGGACAATACACCTACTGTATCTCCCGATTCGGTACTTGGGTGCCAATCCGATATGTATTGCGATTTTTAAGTATTGCGATTTGATATTACGATTTATTGCGATGTTTGTTAACTATTTTAACACTAATGGGAAAAAGCTGAATCATACACTTTTAGGGACTTTCACTTTGGAAAATATCTAAATTAATACAGTAAAAATGTTTGATTTTCAGCATGTATGTAGTCAGAGATGTCCTGAAGTCAAATATATCAGTCATTGTCAGGCTCGACCGCACGTTACCGCAATACGATAACGTTTCCTGTCCATGACAGAGTTAGCATGCAGCTTTAGCCATGATGTCTAGCTCTGCTTTTCCTGGTAATGTGTGAAACCCAAAGTGTTTCCATACTTTACTGGATGTGTAGTGTTTACCACTTTGGAATTAAAATGTGAGGGTGCAGGTCGTATCCACGCAGACCCTCCGCTGTTTTCTACTTTCTCGTTCTCGGCTTGCTGCGGTTTGTTTTGGTTGACGGATACGGAACGGATATGACGTCACGTTACTCAGACTACAACAATGAAAGCGGTAACTTCCTTCTACCTCCGCGTAGACTCAAATGAAGCAAATATATCTATTCTGGCATATTCTAAATTGTAAAAAAAACCAACCTTTTTTTTCCCACTCCTACTGAATATTAATCATATTTTGGCCAAAAAAAGAAAGCCAGTTCATGACAAAAAGACAGCAGGTCCCATCCTCAAAACAGTCATGCTGTAAAAGTGCTCCTAAGTAATCGGCGTCGCAGCAAATCCTCGGGGATAACAGCAACTCCTGATGCCTGGGAAGTACTAGAAGCCGCATGGAGTACAACTGAACACCAAAGATAAGAAGCACAGCAGAGTTCACGGCGTAGCGCAGACGAACGGCGATGCCCGTGAAATAAATTAGAAAGCTACTACCGTATTTAGGAAAATGTTCTGTTTAGCCGCTTTTGAAATGCCCTTTTTATTCCATTCTGTATTCAGGTCTGCCAAAAGTCATCCTCAGTAGCTCCCTATCACTCTGATTGTAAACCATGTTCAGAGGTGAGAAAAAGAATAAATGCATAGTTATTACTTCAGAGTCAGAAAGTGAGACCTTACATGAACTCTCCGGTTTCTATTTCGTATCAAATTAAATGCGGCTGTGTAGTGCACAGAAAGAGGATTCTGCTCTTTTCAGCTCGCCGTGCCAAATAACCAAACGGGCACTTTCAAGGTTTCTCACACGATGCTTCCAAGCAGATATCGTATATTAGTATGGAACAAGTGGCCAACAAGGGAGCTGATTGTGTGTTTAAGACAATAACAGCATCAGAGAACAGAAAAACAAGAATAGTAAGTGCAACAGAAATAGACCAACTCTTCTGATTATTCCAAACAGATTTCCTTATTACTCATTTTCACAGCAGGTTTTGCTGACCACCTTGTTCTGTTCCAGGAACACTACAATCCATACAGTAAATTTATACCACATGCATATATGGGAGGTGCTATGTGCAACCAAAGAGCTCTAGTGTTGCTCTACAGAAAGAAGCAAATCATTAAGTGTCTTGCTGAAGGCCAATTTGACAGTGTCATTTCCCACGCAGATTTTCCCACTGGGAATACGACAAGCCCACTTCTCTGATCTTTAGATCTCCACCATCACACCAAATCTGTTAAACTGTGATGTGCGTTCTGACCACAAACAATTACGTACAACGATTTACAAGCAAATGGGATTTCAAGTAGAGAAGTCACGAGAACAGATACTTCGGTACCGCAAGTACCTTCAGGGCTCGAGACTAATGGTGTAACGTTATCATGATGCGTTCAAATGTAATCTTGTAAAATGTAGTTTTTGGTGAGAAACTTGAATAAATCCAGTTGTTTGAAGGAGATGTTTTCACAGCAATATAAAATAGATAAGAGAAGGAATTATGATAATTAACAAAACACAGTATGCGAACGGTAATAAAGGAGTGGATGTTGGAAGTACATGGGATTTATTGTTTTAGTTTGTTTTTTGCCGTGTATTGAGAATCGTGGAATTTCACCCGTAATGGTATCGACTACTAACTTTCTGGTATCGTGGCATCCCTAATAGCAGTCACACAAATGCATACAGTGCTGTTAAAACAATGTACAACAGAAAAAAATCTCCTAGAGTCACAATCATAAACTGATCCGATTTGTACACGGACAATAGCCTCAATAAACCATAATGCAATGCAGCCACAAGATGCTTCACGACCAATACATGTCATCAACACAAAATATCTGCTGGGATGAATTGTACATCGATTGAACATCACTGACTGAGTTTACAACAATGTAAGAGCATCCAAGAGTGGATTTTTTTACTCCGACATCTGACTTGATGTGCTGTTTTAAGCAGAAATATACATAATTATTCTGTTCGCCCAACCATTCAGGCCATATCAGCATTCTAACAAAGAGGAACCACAGCAGAGGACAAACGGATACCTTCTCCTGCTTATGCATGCCGAGGATTAGTAAGGCAGATATGCATTGTATGTTTTTGCACTGTTCCACCCCGAGTACAAATGCAGACAAAGCATTACTCAGAGACGGGTGTTTTGAATTTAATCATCTACAGATAATAGCGGTGCACATGCAGCACCGCGCGGGGCTTTCTGGAGTTGATGTGTGTTTGTGTGGAAGTGTGAGCCCGGTGAAAGCAAGCGAGATAGTGGATTCATTGTTCCTGAGGGAGTCAATCAAGCCATTTAATTTCCTTTAATGGGCCGACACTTACAGGTTTGATTGTCTACAGTGGATTTGTTTTAACAAAGGGGTACGGATGGAAAACACCGCATGTTTACAGAGTTTGGAGTCGTCTTATTAGAGGATTAAATCAGTAATTTGTTTGATCAATTTCAACTGGATCCCCGTATTTTCCTGAGGAAATTGTAGATAAAAAAGCAAGAGGCTATTAACGGTTTGGATTTAAAAGGCAGGTCCATTATTATTATCATTTTTTGAGGTTTTTATATCATTCTGTAGCTTCCCAGTGGTGTTCCTTATGTATTCAAACCCCAACATTCAAATTTTGGTCAAAGTATGTATGTACATCCGTATAGTCAGTGTATTAATGTTACATACAGTAACTTAGATGGCCGTATGCATGATTCCAGTTTGGAGAAGCAGACAGGAGTACTGGTATGAAAGCTAAGCAATGTACTGCTGTGGACGCCATGTTAGTTTGGATCCGGAAGTTGCACAAAAACTTTTAAAACCTTTACAGCTGCATGACTCAACCAAAGCTTGAATCGTCACATATTGCATAAACATGCTCTTCACAGTGGTGTATATAACATGTAAGTAGTGCCAGGCGATCAGAGGAAGCCATACTGCAAGTGAGGTATTAAATGAGACTATTTATCCAATCAATATAAATATGACCAAACAAAATGGAAAAGTGTCATCTCATAAACAAAGAGACCCTAAAACGTTTCTTTGGAAATATACCTGCTACGACACCAGGACATTCACCTTCCCGCCCCCCCCCCGCTGCTTCTTTCCAATCCATAAAAAAAATGAAAGCGATGCAATTTCAAACTGGCTGTCATTGCCCAGAATCCCTTTTTACAACGGCGCTCTAACTTACAACGCAGCATGGCTTCTAATAAAGCCGTACGAGCTAAAAGAGAAGGAACAAAAGGACGGAGGTCTGGCTCGGATGGGGCGTTCATTTATCAGTGGACAACGTTTCAAATCCTTGCCCCGGGCAATGGCTCGTGAAGCGTCCGTTGAGATAGCCCGTGGGGACTTCTGCTGGAAAAGCAGAAAGCCCTTTGATGAGCCTTGGGCCATTTCTGCACCTGTGTCTAATATGCATGGGTAAAAAAACCCAGACGCAAGCAGCCTCTTGATAGAAAAAAAAGGCTTACTTTATGTTTCATGTTAGTGGATTGTTCCTCTACCTCAACGCATCTATCCTTTCGGAGAAGGTAATTATTTCTGGAGAGTCATGTGGTATTAGTGCCACAACAATGTAAATACTTCCTATAAAGGACACAGCTGCATGCTTTGATGCTTCATGGATCCAGAAAGCAAAAGATCACTGGCTCACCTCCTCTCTCTGCAATACTACCGAACTGTGTTCATTGCATCTACTGGCTATGGAACAACTGATTGCATCAAATAGCATAGAAAAACACATATTTAAAGAAAAAAAAGCCAAAACCAGAATGTAACTAGAATGGCACTAGGAGAGCGCAGACCTCCGCCAAGGCGCCATCATCCACGTGTATTTTCATTTATGTTGAGATCAGCTGTACGTAGCGGAGCATCGTAAAACACTTCATTCAAACTGGACAGAAACAAAATAAAACTCACCTAAACCGTCGTCGTTACTCTTTCCAACAATCACCAAGTGTGCTTTGGTCGAACTCAACTGTAATTTCACAGTTTAATGTGAAAAAACGCTGAATCTACAGTTGTGGATGATCCGAGTATGTGTATTATAACTTTATAGCAAAGTTTATGTAATTAAGAGGTGTGCTGCAAACCCTTCAAGATTAAACATGTTCTGAATATCTTCTACAACACATAAGAAAACAAGATTATACCATGCAACTGATCTGCAAAGATCAACATGAAATATCCCATCATCACAATTGAGTGTTTGTGGACTTAAAAACCAAGCTGTTAAAAGACAGGAAAGCCCTGGTTGTCCTCCAAGTACAACAGCACAAGGACACGTGATCCTCCTGCTGTTGACTGAAACACAATTTCCGGCAAAAAAAGAAGAAATATTGATAGGTTCGAGGGATTCAAATGTGCACCAATTTATGTAGCTGTAGATGTGGACACTCACTATTTGGCATTTCCCCCATTGTTTTTTTTGGGAAAGGAAAGGAAGACAATATTTGTGGTAAAAATAAGACTTACCTGAGCCTCTCTTCGACACCACTTTCAGGCAATGGACCACAACGGCATGAAGCAGGATCAGAAGAGGAATGGGAGCTTTCATTTTTTACCAGTCCTACAAGGAAACAAAAAAAGCTTGATTTATTATTCCGTACCGAGACAGCCTGCGAATATCCGTCCAAAACATCAACAACAAAAAAAAGCAGAGATAATGATTTTGGCAGGAGATGCTCGATCAAAGCTCAAATATATAAAAAAAACTGCAAGTTTCTGAGCCAATAATTACAGAAAGTTTTACGAGACCTAAGGTCAGCTGGAAAAGATCCAACGCCCGTATGTGCAAATTCTGTTCCCCAAAGTGTTTGTCTGCCTCGGCTTTATTTATACCAATGGCTCTTCAGGGACTTACTGTATAATGAGGGGGAGGCTGTTGATGATACAAATGTCAAGATGCATCTCTATCAAGACGGACCTGGCTTTGCAGCTTTGTCAACTGCCTACAACACTAATCCAGCTTCTCTCCCGACCAATATGACACAATCAGGTCTCCACTTAGATCAGGCTATCTCTCTGTTAACATACAGATCTTCATACGTGACAGGGAAGCTGTAAGTGAGGGTGGATAAAACTGGCCTAATATGCTGAGAACTATCAAAAGTGTAGATGGTAATGACGGTAATGGTGATAGTGGGAATAGCATGACAATTCACTTGATGTCAGTCAAACACCGTATCACAGAAATGTTTTAACGTGTTATATCTCATAACAGCACAGGTTGGAGTGGTTGATCTAGCTTACATCATAGCCCTGCCAATGATTGAAATATTGGTTATTCACATCATACAATACAAGCTTTGGAATAAATATTAGTTTCATTAAGAAAAATAATGAGGCTGCAACGTGAGAGTCATGCACATTATCTGATAATAATGCACACCCTCTAGCCAATCAGAACTTCAAACTTTATCCAATATAAAATAGAACTCTAAAGCTCTAAATTAAAGTTTTAGTCAGTATTTAGTCAAATTTTGCAACCAACTACAGTACCAGTATTCCTCAGTCATGCGCTCATCAGAACCCTGATGTGACTGTATAATTCTTCTTTTTGTTTGGCTACTAGTTCCCCTCATTGCCACAGGCAAAAGTGCCATCTCTGCTACGGCTCGACAGCATGTCCATGTAGGCTACAAGAGGCGCTCCCATTGGCATTTCAGTCACGACAAAGCTGCTTCACATAGATTCCACAAAGCTGCATCAGAAAAGCCTTTGAGGGGAAACCCTGAAAAGCCACAATAACCCTCGAGACACTCGCAGTGGCATGCGAAACTGGCCAGTGGCCAAACACGGCGACATTGCCGCGTTCTCCTCGTCAAAGGCCCATTGTCGTCAGCCCATTGCTTTCTGCAACCAATGCCACCTCAGAAAAGCTGAACGCCACCCCACAAAAATCTTATCTTTTTAATTAGTTTTCCATGTTGGGCGCAAGTCTGCAACATTAGCACAAAAAAACGTGGCGTCTCGCTTTGGTTTCAACACAGAGGAAACAACTGAATCGCCAGTTCTGCTCGGTGTTCCTCCGGTTTACAGTGATATCCTAGACACCAAAGCAACCACTTATTATCACTGAGAAAGGTTAACAACGTGCTCTTGCGATGCGGGGTAATTAATTTTTTTGTTGATACCAACTATACTGATGAGCAGTAAGTCATGTTCCGTTGGGTACGCTGATCATACACTATGCCTGCATGTGTGCAGAGAGCAAAAATTGTGGATTATGGGATTAAATATATTAAAGAATCACACATGAAGACATGACATAGTGCTTTGCTTTAAGCTTGTGCGCAGACGTTGAGAGGGAATTGACTCCAGAAGTCAGGTTTCACAAAGGACACTTATCTCACAGGATTTTTTTCTCTCTCTTGTGTTATTTGTGTCTTTTTCATGGGCAATTAAGAAGTATATGGTATAGATTTGAATTATAAATATAAGTGAAATACCAGTTTATATAATAAAAACTAAAAAACAATAGAACAAACTAATAATCTGTAAATATAGGTAAAGTGAAGCACTATATGCAAATAATATGCAAAATTGCAGCCGCTCAGTGATTGGCAAAGTACAAAGCTAGTGCAAAAATAGATGCAAAAAAGTTAAATATTGCTATAGTCTACTGTACATTGTTATATATGATATAATATTGATTATGCAAAAGGTAATTTGACATCTATATACTATAGTAAACAGTAAAAAAATATAGCAGCATAAACATTCAGACCAATTGGGGATCTTTGACATGGGGGTGAACGCCGCAGGTGGGTAATTATTGTGGCATGATACTGCAGACTTGACTTGATTGGTATTTTGTAGCAGGTGTGGCGCTCCTGAAAGAGCGATATGTCGATTGTGTCGGTTAAGATATCAGCTAAACGTTGGGCTCATGTTCTTAGCGCACGGAGAGCTTCACATTCACCCTCCTCGGCGGGGCCTTTCTCACGTCTGCTGTATACACGAGAGCCAGGTCCTCTGAGGAAAGGGCTTTAATGGCTGGCTCTGTTGGGGAGATCAAAGCGAGCATAAAAAGGTGTTGAACTCATCTGGCAGCCGCACACGTATTGATGCGGGCTTTCTTGCTTTTGTAATACATGATTGCTCGCCGCATGTCTATACGGTTGTTATTTGCATTGAAGTGGCTTTCAGGGTTCCATTTAATGCTTTCGCTTTGTATCCATGATGGGGGGCTTTCAGTGTAGTGTCTGTTATGTTATACACTTCCACCAACTCAACTGAAAGCAGTTTTTTTTTGGCACCGGATACGACCCTGATGACTTTATTGTCGTTGTCAGCATGACCATGATGAAACAGTCGATGCACATTCCCCTTTGTTGGTCCACTTGGTTGCTATGTGCCGGTCCCTACGCTCAAGCTGGAGAGCTGCTACAGATCAATCAGTCCATAATTTAACAACTGATTATACTGATGACTTGACTGTCTTAATCAGCTGGGAGTTGGCTTGTAGAAAACAAAAAGGAAGTGGTCTGATTGTTCAAGATGGAGGCTGAGGGAGCTTGTGGTCACCAGGGATGTTTGATTTGCTATGATTTAATGTGCTCCTTTACTGCTAGATTTCTGTAGTGTTTCCCCAAATACACTAAATATCACGGTTAAGTTTGACTATGTGTTTTATCTTTGATTCCCTGCATCCGAGTGTATTTAACCCATTTGTGCCCAAAGACTATATTTAGTGTGATAAGGAAAAATGCCGCAACACTTGTTCTGATTGATCAAACGACTTGAAATTTGGTACAGCCATACTTTGGGCAAGTATCTAACAGTGCAACTTTAAATTTTTTTAGATCACATGAAAAATCACCCTTTTATCAGTGGTCAAAGTCAGGATTTTTGAAAAATGAGGACAGTTTTATCATGGTCATGCTGAAAGTCATCGTGGCTGTATCCAGTGCCAAAAAAAAGCTGCTTTCAGCTGAGTTGGTGGAAGTGTATAACATAACAGACGCTACACTGAAAGTCCCCGATCATGGACGCTAAAATTGTGTTTATTAAATGTTTTTCATTTGAAATATTTATTTTGCACTGCATATGTGTGCATATCTTTAATATTCAACTTGTTATGAGTTCATAGATACCAAATACTTGATTGTGCTCCATGTAGTTTCTGAGCCATTTTCTTATCATACAAAAAAAATTAAAAAAATGGTAGAAAATGCCGTAACATAAGCAATAAAAATGTAGGGATTTTTATTATTTTCCGTATACACATTTGAAAGGCTCCTATCTACATACTCCATGTAAATAAAAGTAACACAGAACTATTATGTCATACAGCAGGTGAAAATATTTGCTCGAGGAGTCATTCTCTATTAGTTTCAATGGGTTTCAATGCAAGCAGAAGATGTGGATATGGCACAAATGTTCATTAAACCGCCTGTGGAGACAGTGCAGAGGGTTTAAAATTTCAGTCGCGGGCACAAACGGGTTAAGAAGATGGCCACCTGTTTGAAGAATTGAGCTACTTATGGGCTTATCAAGGTCAAACCCTCAATTTGTTATCGGTAATCATGAAAAGGGTGTCAATGTATTATTGTCGCTATCGTCTTACTTCTTGGCACATGGTTATTAGCCAGTGAGAAGTGAAAGATTCAGTGCAGCTGTCTAACTGTCAGAGATATGATCAGGAACACAATAGAGCAGGAAAAAAAAGCAAGAAGAGTTATCCCCCTTCAACAAATGAACGGATACTAGATGTCCAAAAAAAAAATATGAAATCTCGGAAAAAATAGTCATCCCTTAAAATCTCACAATGAAAGCTTATCCTGTCAAGCATCTCATAGTGTGCCATTCTTTAAAGAAAGGCTCATCCAAAAGGTGCTGTCACCTGCCCCTCATTCTTTGATTGTTTTTTTCCTCAAGCATCCACTTTCTCTCCTCCCTGACAGTGTTCCCTCCTCAGCGGATTCATCCAAAATTCAATTACTTTCGAGGAGGGTTCGGCAAGAGAAATGGGGCACTCTCTCAGCACTCCTGGGGCTCGGAGTTGGCCCCGAGGAACGCGTCTCCCTCTCACATTCGCACACAAACAATTTCGGCAATTGACGACTGAAGCTTTACCACAGCTCGCCAGGTGGATATTGAGATGATGATTTATACGGATCTCTCATTTCGAGTCTCTCTTGCTCTGTCGCACATTTTCTCGGGCTGTTCACACTGAAGGCCCTCGTGCTCAATTTTGAACCGCCGCTCGTATCTGATGTTTCTGGATGACTGTTCATATCTTTGTAGTACGTTACCAATATCAGATACCAACAGGAACTGACAGCAAGAGGCAATGACAGATATACGTATTTGGGTCTACACTTCTCCCGCTGGTTTGGTAAACATTTCACTTCCATGCCTTGGTATTTGGATTGAATTGAGGTGTACAACTTTGACATTTTGCTTCTTCTTTGCTAGTTGATCCAGTGTTGAGTCTAGTCATCTTGCATGCA
The DNA here is from genome assembly GCA_916701645.2 of Sebastolobus alascanus. NCBI lineage: Eukaryota > Metazoa > Chordata > Actinopteri > Perciformes > Sebastidae > Sebastolobus > Sebastolobus alascanus. The sequence continues at coordinate 4,672,664 of CAKAOJ020000086.1, read as the reverse complement.
AACACTGGCTGAACCAAGAAATCCCAAGAAAATAACAAATAACTCCATAATTGTGACACACATGATAGCAATGACAGCAAACCCTGGCTACCAGGGTTGGAAATTAACTTTTTTGTCCACCTGCCACTGTGGCTGGTGGATTCCAAAATCTACCGGCCACTCAATAGATTACCATTTTGGCTGGTGACTGAGGCAAATCTAGCAGCCACTTGCATATCTTACCAGCAATTGGCTGGTGCTAATTTCCAACCCTGCTAGCTACACCTCTATTTCTGACTAATTCTGACCTGAGAACAGTAGATACCGGAGCCATCGTTAGGGCTCGAGACTAACGACGTCCTGTCATTCCAGCGACAGTAGAAAATGGGTTTGGGACACAGTAAACTCACTATCGACGCATCGATATTAGCTTTAGCAGATGGAGTTAACAGCTAACGTTAACTAGCTCTCGTCCTGCAGATTCTGACACTGGAGAGGCCATTGATTTACAATATGATGCCTTCAGGCTCTATTCAGTAAAAATGAATATTGGGTGAAGGTAAAATATAACATTATCATGATGTGTTCAAATGCAATCTTGTAAAATGTAGTATTTGGCGAGAAACTTGAATAAATACAGTTGTTTGAAGGAGACGTTTTCACAGCAATATAAAACAGATAGATAGGGAATTATGATCTGTTTAACTTCCTGTTTAACAAAAACCAGAATGCAAATGGTAATAAAGGAGTAGATGTTGAAGTACATGGGATGTATTGTTTTACTTTGATTTTTTACTGTGGTATCGAGAATCGGGGGATTTCACTAGTTGTGGTTTGACTACTAAATTTCTGGTACCGTGTCATCCCTACTTGAACCCACCCAGATTGAAACTGAAAACAAAAAATAATTAGAACTGCGACACTTCAGTTGCAGTATGAACTTACACCCTCTCTGCCTCTGTCATTACCCCCCACACTCAACTGCCTCTCCCCGTGTCACCCCTCTGCCCCTTTCCTCCTACCTCCAGTCGGGAAATTGATATGTACTCTGCTTGGTGAGTTATTAACATTTCTATTTGTGAGGAACACTTTCCGAGCCCTTACACCCTTGGCTGACGCACACACACACCCACACGAGTCTGTGCTCTCCTCGCTGAATTATTCCATTTTGGATTATCTAATAACCCTGCAACCACAAGCCTCCATGTTCTTGACATGCACGCATGAGAGAGGGAGAAAGAAGAGGTCGCATATCGAATGCAATCGGCATCTCTCGATATGTTTAACACCGTGAATGTCTTAGAATAAATGTTTCTTCTGCGGGGGTGTAAAAATATGCACTCAGTCCACTTCCTCCCTGGCAACAGTGAGAATATAAACAGCACAAAGCATCAAGAGCACAATCAACAGATGAATAAGGAACAATGAAAGGCTCACACCGTGTGAAGCAACGTTATGCAATAGGGTATTTTCGTCAGTGGCTAATTTGTCTCTGTGTGGTGAGGATAAAACATCTACATCTACGAATTGTGGATACCTGAGATGCCGCAGAGTAACATATTTATACCAAAGGTTCTGACCTTTCACAATAAAAGCCCCTAGACGTATCATATTCTATTCACAGGCGAGTATTTCGCATTTTTGTGTCGTTTATTCATCACGTCCCCGGTGTGTAAAGTCTTTAAGAATGAGCCGTTTATATCTACATACGCAGCGGGTTCTCTTCACTGAGCTGGCCGCCATGTTTCTACAGTAGCCCAGAACGGACAAACCAAACACTGGCTCTAGATAGGGACATTTACGTTTTTGCATCAGCCACCGTAGTTATTGGCACACGGGAGACATTTCAAGTGGTTGCAATCTGCAACCTCACCGCTAGATGCCTGCTTGCTAGCTAGGCCACATCATGTACAGTACATTAAAATAACAAACCTTGTGCCTCTGGGTTTCACTTGCTGTGCACAATGACCCAACATTTACTAACTCTTAATTCAATAGATATAAAATGGGAATGTTGAACTCAACAAATGACCAAATAAACGACAGCCAACTGAGCTATTAGTTTGTCATTTGACGTAAACAGCTAGTAAGCTATGTAGAAGTGACAGAAACTGCTCTCTGTAGGTGAAATATGGCAGATACAGTACATAATGTGCAATTTATATTTCATATTTGTTGGTCTTGGGAGCTGTTAGCCACCGATCAGCTTGGAAAAATCCACTTTAAATAAATTCTATGGACACACACGAATGCGCACACACACATACAAACTGTCTTTGCAGTCACGTCCAATTCTTGGTCCCGTTACCTGAGCTGCCTGCTAACTAGATTCTTTATCCTGCCTGACTGTCAGGGAAATAAGGATGACATTAAATGAACGGAGCTCTCTCTTTGGATATTCCAGGCCAGGGCTAAGAGGACCGAGGGGGAGCCGGCTGGAATCACTGAGAGGAAGAGGTGAAAGGGGAAGAGAGGATGAATGAGCGCTAGAAAAGGGAGGAAGAGTAGAGGATGAGGAGAAGGCAACCATGTGAGGCAGTATCAGGAGTTGGTGCCAAGCAGCAGAGCATTGAAACCATAGAAATAGAATAGGAGTAGTTTGCCGCGGTCATTTGACTAGTTCAAAAGAAAATGGCAATTGTTGTTAGTTGTGAATCTCGAGTGAGTCCGAGACTTGCCGCAGGTCGGTTTATGCGTAAGTTTACATGCAAGTAGCCTGCTATGTTCTCTGTAGGGTTGCAACTAACAACATTGTCGATTGATCTGTCGATTATTTTCTCCATTAATCGATTAGTTGTTTGGTCTATAAAATGCCAGAAAATGGTGAAAAATATCGATCAGTGTTTCCCAAAGCCAAAGACAACGTCCTCAAATGTCTTGTTTGGTCCACAACTCAAAGATATTCAGTTTACTGTCATAGAGGAGTAAAGAAACAGAAAGTATTCACATTTAAGAAGCTGGAATGAGAGATTTTGACTTTTTTTTTTAATCAAAATAGTTAGCAATTAATTTAATAGCTGACAACTAATTGATTAATCAATTAATGGTTGCAGCTCTAGTTCTTTGCAACAGTACACATATAAATGGCCGCTGCTCTGACCATCCTGCTCAATAGAGTGCTCCATGACGTATTTTTGTAGGCCAACCAGGAAGTAAGCATCGCCCTGGGCTCCCTCGACAAACAGCCAATGGGATTTTTATGATGAGTAGTCTTATTTAGCCACTTGTTAGCAACCGCCTTTTTTAAGACACATAAAGGCTCCAAAATTCACGAGTTGGGTATTTATTGATGTATTTTATGCCGTAGAACAAAACGTTAAAATCTCTTAAGCTTGTGTTAACCACAGACCTTATTTCGGGCATCTAACTAAAAACCCATTCAAAAATGCCATTGACTTCAAGACAAGGGAACCGGAAGTGCTAAAATGCTAATGCTAATGCAGCACTCCATTGATCTGAATGGTTCTACTCCTATTCTGTTTCTATGATTGAAACACACAGAGAAGCAAATAACTGGGGATTATTCTGGTACAGTCTTGTGCAAACTATCCATATTTTGACATCACAGTGATTAACATCTGAATGTTACTGAGTTTAAATCTCCCTATAACTGTCTATAATAAAATGTGATTTAAAAGATTAAACCAATTTGTTGCGTCTTCAGCGAATTTTCCAGTGTTGATTTTCCAAAACACAGACTGTTATCGGGGTTGTTTAAGAGTTGTTTGTTCACTCACAGCTTTCAATGGGCACTAAAGCTGCTCTACTGCACACAATTTTGAATTATCTCTGATGTATATGGATTTATAGTGCAGTGATGATTCACATGCTGCTAAATTAATACTGACGATGCTGCTCTGTCGCTGCATCGCAGATCATTTAGCATTCTTTGAAAGCCATCAGCCTCAAAACATTCTTGTAAACATGTTACGGCCAATCAATTCCCACGTATATAAGAGATTTTGTCACATATTTCTAAGCAGAACCGCTCCCTTTATACTGTCAGAACAGCCACTGTACATTATGTTGAGGTAAAAAGAAATCTCTAGCTCATCCAACAACTTGTGCTTCATTCTTGCAGCAGCTACGTGAGAAGATCTGTGTCGACCGACTCGGAGCACTTTCTCAAAGTTACTTTTGTAACAGAATCCAGCGAGTCGGTTAAACTCAAGCGCATCTTTTTCCCCCGCCCCGGGCTTGATCTGTACTGCAGGTGTCAATCAAGCTCTCAAGCACGGTCAGAGTTGAGAAACCGGATTCAGTTGGAGAGGAAGCGTGCTACAGTAGCTGCTGAATGACACTCGCGCTGCAGGGTTATCTGAAGTCTAACATTAGCTACATCTAACTATAGCAGCAGGAGGTGGATTTCAGAGAAACGTTCCCGATGCTGAATGAAATGATGCACAGGTTGAGACTTAGAGATATTCACGGGCTGGAGCGTTCCTCTCTTTATCTCCCTCACACACAACCTCTAGCGCGCATTTTTTACTCAGCGCCTAAATTTAAATCTGTGACACTGAGACTGATCTGCTGCTGAACCGACGGGTCTCTAGCCAACTCTACAGTATGCTAATGCTATTCATTGGAGAGCATCAAAGTCGGAGTTCTTCAAGGAGCTCTGACTTTAAGAAAGTACAAAAACACTGCATATTTTTACAGTATAACAGAGGGAAAAGATTCCACTGGATATGTCTGGTTTTTTTTGGTTGGCCTTTAAAGGAAACAGGATGGTAGAGATCCTCTAGTACTACAGAGCAGCTTTTTATAGATTACACAGAAACATTACACAACGGACCAATAACATGTCTTACACAAATGTCCTCAAAGGAACAGTGTGTCGCATTTAGGGGATCTATTAGAAATGCAAAATGGAATATAACATTAATAAGTATGTTTTCTTTAGTGTATAATCATGTGAAATTAAGAATCGTGCTTTTCATTACCTAAAAGCTGTTACACAACGGCAGCGTGTTTTTTTTTGTGTGATTAATTCGCACGTCAATATATTTTTGTTGTTTTTGTCACGAGTACTTTCACACAGAACGCGAATAATACGTGGCGAAAAAGCAACATTTTTTTTCAAACAAGTGTGATTTTCTGAGCTTTCGCACCATGAATAAAGGCATAAACTAATCATGTTGTGCGGAACAGGTTGAGTTGCGCCTATATTTATAAAAGAACAACAGAGAGTCTCCGTGGTCGGAACCAAGACGGCAAACTATATTACTCCTTTCAGCCTCGATAAAGGCAGCTCAGACCAGATCAACTCCTCCCGTTCTTACCTTTCACAATAAAAGCCCTAGACATACAATATTCGCAGGCAAGTATTTCGCATTCTCGTGTCATTTATTCGTCACGCCTCCGGTGTGTAAAGGCCATCGTAGTTCTCCACACTTGGCACACGGGAGAAGTTTCAGCTGGTTGCAATCTGCAACCTCACTACTGCACATCCTACACACTGCACCTTTAAAATCATAAAAATGTAGAAGGTAAAGGCCTTAAAAAAATGAGAAATGATGCCCTGGCAGTTTTTGTTTGCCAAATCACTTGAGCTGAATATGCTGTCTTGTCTAAGCAGCAAAAACCAAGTCCTGATTTAAGGAGGAATGAAAGAGGATTGTCAGATTATTAACACAAGTTAATGAACGTCTACCCCTACAGCAACTATAATCATTAAGGCTGCTAAACATTCATCTTGCTGATTTTTTTTTTAATCAAATCAACTGCTGGGAAGAATCAACTTGAGCCAAAAAATCAGAGCAAATCCAGCCAACAGCAATAGAACAAATAAAGCCTTTGAAGCAATAATCAAAGTCTTTCTTCCAGCAGACAATGTGCTTGAAATTGTACCGTCAATTTATCTGACTTTTGCTTGTTGAGGTTGAAAGTACTCCGGCTTTCATCATTGATGAATGCACAATGCTAGGGGTAATGATGGATGTGCCGCATTTGGATTTCGAGGTTATTTGATTGAAATAGACAACGTGTTGTGTTACAGCAAACAAAGCATATATCTCCTCATAGGACAGAAGGCATAACTGTTTAAATGTATATTCAAGGGTTCATAACTACATTGCAGATGTATACACACACACACATAAACCTGTCAATGTGAAAGCTATCTGTCTTCCTTCTGAAAATGTCCCTCACATGTCGGAAACCAAACAGCCCCGCGAGCAAAAATAAACTTAAGTGCTAAGGTGAGCAGACATGCTGTAGTTACCACCGAGAGCTTAACGGCGCAATGCAAATAAGCTTTCACACAATAACGGACGACCCGCATCTCCGCGCTAGGCAGCCGAGATTCAATATCGGAGGACGAGGAGTGCTGCGTCCCCAGGCCCTTCTCGTAAAGTGGCCCATAAATCAAGAACCCTGTTGAGAGGCGGGTCTCCGTGGGTCGTGTCCGGCAGGGGGGAAACGGGTTGTGGCACCACCAGTAACCCAACCTCGGTAGTAACGCAAAGGCAGCGTGAAATTATTACCATCATTAGCCAAACTGGGGATTGGATTATTACTGGAATTGCTATGTTTGAATATATATAGATGATGCTGCGGCTCAGAGTGCTCAGCCATGCGAGTAGCTGAACTGGGTCAAGCTGTATATTTATTGATGCTGGTTTTAAATTTCAAAGCTCACATAATACAGTAGGGAGGGCTAGAAAAGGGGGACGATCAAAGAAAAGGAGTCAGTTTACTAAAATATTGGTACAGACTATTACTGTATTTAGGCTGAGTACAGAGTGACAAGCACTGCATGGTAACACATTTCCTCCCCATTCATTTCAATGAGATTCCCCCCCAAAAAGCGAACGTTTTCTAGACTAGATCATCATCTGGCAATACACTGCATGGGCCGATCAAATTAGTGCATTCAAGGTAGATATAATAATTTATTGTTTATATCACGAATCACAGCCATGGAGGATAAAATGATTGATTAAAACATAGAACTAGAATAGGAGTAGAACGGACATTCCCATTCAAATCAACGTAGCAGGATGGTCAAAACGGCGGCCATTTTTATGGTTGCTATTGCGACCGTTGCAGCGGGCTACCTTCAATAGTTTTTGTACTTGTCAAATGACCGGTGGAGCTGCTCAGATGGCAACCCAGGCTCTAGTGCTGGTGCTGTGACTTCACCTTGTGTTATGTATGGAGTCATTGTGTCGAGTTTGACCCATGTCTTGCACTAATTAACTGAAGTGTAAATATTGGACATGTTTTTCCACTGTGTCTTGGTGTTCTACTGTAATGTCTTGTTGGCTATGTATTGTTTTAAGCTGATTGCAGCTGTGTGCAAAAATTCCCCTTGGGACGATAACGTTTATCTTATCTTACCACGGAAAACAGTTGTACTTTTATTCTATTTTTATGGATTAAGCAATAATTAGTTTACTCTATATTGAGGAGTAAGATTTTGGACGCTTATGAATCATCATTTTGTGTCATATGACATGATATTAATTTAGTAAATCTAGTGCACTACGTAGCAAATTGGGAGTCATTTTGGACACAGCTTGTGTCTGAATCGTTGAGATGTACATCACCAGATCCATCTTGTACTAGAGGCAGGTGAAAATATATGTATAGATTAGCTGTAAATACTATGTTGCCCCGGGTCTCGTGTGCAGTGGCTAATGGCAAATGACAAATGAAGAACTGCTAATGAAGCGCTTCTTGATTTCCCTCACTGTTAATCCCTTGACGTAGCTGTTCTATTTAAGGTCCCGGCTGGCTCAGAGGGGACCCAAGTATGCACTCAAATGCAAATCATGGATATGCAGACGCTGTATAAAATAGCATTTTCTTTTAGTGAATACTTAAAAGCCTTTGCTGAGACCACAACATCTTAAATGGGCTTGTAAGAGGCTCCGCTGATCCCTGCATATCTCACCACCAGCCACTTAGAACGCAGGTCAAAAAGTGAATACGATTGGTGGCTGCGATAGTGTTTTGATAACATTAGAGAGATGCGTCTTCTGCTATGCAGTTAGCTTGCAAATTTATTGGCTCGCACGGTCTCCTTTTTCCCCCCCTCACCAATTTGCACGATTTTTTATCTCCACACCAACCGCCAACGTATGGAATGTCACAACAAAGCCTTCATGAATGAGTAAGCACGGATCGGATGAAGAGAGGAGGGGAAATGGGAGGAAAAATTGCTCATTTTGCTTCCCCTGGCATGCAATTTCCATCCTCTATCCACATGTCTCTAAAAAGCTATCTAAAACACATCAACTTCATCTTTCTAGGCCCGGGATGGCCCTCTGAGGATCACCTCCAGACATGGCACGGTGACAGTGGCTCTGGAAAGAAAGGATGGAAATGATAATTCCGCCCTCTTTGCTTATAGCCTCTCGTTCAACTTCTGATTAAAAAGGAGGGGGATAAAAAGCATTCGTTTTAAACGCCGCTTTGCCCCTAGCAAAGGAAAATACTGTCTATTGAGGTAATTGATCACGCCTTAGATGGCCCTTTCATCAGAGGAAGTGCAACACGAGTATTTCATCGCCTCTTTCTTCATTTTAGCTGCGTTACAATTGACCGGCACAACATTTATGCTCTGGGGTGCGCTACACTGTGGCTGACCCAGAGTCCTTTTATTTCCTGCTGTAACAAATGAGGAAATAAAGCGCTTTTAAATTGCATTTGACTCTGGTCAACTTTATGCTTTGATCCCCCCCCAAAGACACACATACATACACAGATCTTTTTTCAAGAGACAGTTGGAATCGGCGCCATTACCATGCTTTTATTACTGTATTAAGTGTCGCTCTGTTAGGACAGGAATGCCATTACATGCAGGATGTAAATAAAGCTAACATCACGGCGGCGGACGCTCGGTTCGCATCCGTACATGAAGGCATTCAGATCAAGGTCTCAAAAATAAGTGGCCCGTGAAAATGATTTGCAGGGAAAGACATTCCTTTTTGATACCACTCCACTGGATAACAGCAGGGGGGTCGGGCACACGGGGAGCTGAAGGGCCACAAAGTGAACGGGGGGGGCAATTTTGAAGGCCATTTATTTTTTTTTCCCCGTTCAGCCAAGTCTCCCATCAGCGATCGTGGTTGCTATGTTTTCTGAAAGGGACACAAGGGTTGAGTTTCCCATTTTCGGCAGGAAACAGATCAGAGGACGGAGCCTTGATCTGGGCCGACAGAGGCTGCACTGTGGTTACAGGATTGTAAATAACAGCATCTTTTAAGGACAGTTGTGTACTAGAAAGGGTGGAAGCTTGCTGAGGTCCACCAGACAGGTCTTTACAAATTTTGTGGTATTCAATTCTTTAAAAAATAGAGATCAGAGTATTTAACAATAGTATAAATTAGGGATTATATCGCCCACCCCTATTATAATTCATGAAAATGATCCAAGTTAATTTACCACTGCACTGGTGACAGTGGAAATCAGTGGTGGGAATCACCAGAGGCCTGCACGATACAATATTATCCCGATACTTAAGTCACGATACAATCTTATTATGATATTAAACAGTTTGCGATATGCTGAGTATTGCGATAAGATATACAGTATTGCGATGTATTACCTTTTGTCATGACAACTTAACATGACATGGTTGGTACCAATCCATTCCTAAGATTTTCTAGTTTCATGTGATCTTTACTCGACCTTTAAAGAGGTCTTATCATGCTTTTTTGCTTTTTCCCTTTATTGTGTTACATAGATTTTTATGCATGTAAAAGGTCTGCAAAGTTAAAAAGCCCAAAGTCAAGGCCAAAGGGAGTAACACTGCTTCTGAACTGCCTGAAACGCCTCGATTGAAGTCCTGCATTTTCTTTTGTAACATGGTGATGTCACCAGGTACGATATTTGCATAATACCTACCTAGCAGCTAGTTTGACAGGCCCTCAAACAAAACTAGAGCGGAGCTGGAGCGGAGTCCGAAGAGTTTGGTTCGGTTGACCAAACAAAGAGCGTTTCAGACAGAGGGTGAAAAGAGGTGCTGCAGCACAGCCGGTGTGATCAAAATAAAGCATTAAAGCATGTAAACATTAGGGATGTGAAAATCACTATGAATTAGTCGATTATTATTCGAAAATCGCTGCATAACCCTTTTAATAGTTTATATAATAAAAGATTGATATGCAAAATATCGCAATACTATGCTGTACTGACTTTTGTTCGCCACCCCTAGTGGAAATTCTACAAATCTGAGAAGTCTGAGCTGGAAAAAAAACAACTATTTGCTGCAAACTGTGATGGAGGTCACAAGTAGACTTCTTTTTAAAGGGTTCACAAGACAAAAAGGCCACAAGCCACTGCTTTGAAGAAAGGCCTCCAACTATAATCTGGCATCTTACTGTAGTTTAGTTAAAACAATGAATGGAAAGTTGTACTGAAAATACTGAAGGCCTGATAACGAATAGATAGATTGACATGTTGGTATTCATCCTCTGTGGTCATGATTCTTCTTTTTACTGGCGAGGCGACATTCCCAGACATATTGTAATCTAACTGATCTACCATACTTGTCAATTCATGACATGATGGCCGCAACAAAAATAAATAGCTTTGAATCAGATCGATGCCCGATGATTGCGATGGAAAATGGAACGAGGCGTGGGGAGAGAGGAATCTCATCTTCACGGGAATTGGATTTTCAAAAGATTTAACTGAGAGCACGTCTGTTATGCATGTAGTCTTATACTACGGTTTAACAACAGTCAATAAGTCGGCACAGCGGTGGCGAGCGAGAATGGAAGGGGCCCGTGCTGAAGAACGATATCTGCATCATACGGTACACACATAAAAAATCAAGCTGGATCACCTCTCGGTATTTCCATTTCCCCTTGAGTCGTATTAATGTAATTTAATAGCCATGATTGAGGTGGCCCCTTCACAACTACCACTCCCAACATTCTTCCTCACAAATCCTCATCAATTGCTCCAATCGCTCCTCACACGGAGCCAATATTGCACAGCGAGACAAGCCTTATTCCCCACTATATTAATGAACTCGTTCATTTGAAAGCCTCTGACTGCCCGCCCCTTGATTGCAAAGCCAAGGCCAATAGGCATCGGTGACAGCTCCCTGAAAATTAAAAGTATCAATCAAGACAGGAAGGGGAAAAAGGCTTGTGATGTCTTCAGATCCTTCTGTCTGCCAGAGAGAGCGCTGCGAGCTGAACAGGGGGTCAAGCGCTATTTGCAAATGCTCGTCAAGGTTTGTTTTAGTGGATTTTGTGGACATTTAGTTGTGGTTTGCCTCTTGATATAGGAACAGAAGATTAAATGTCAGTTATTGTATGAGACATCGTGATGTTTTAAACACCACAAATAAGTAATTCGTTGTACTGAGTTAAAAACTGTGGATGTTAAAGGTGACATGTCATGCTCATTTCCAGGTTCATACTTTTTTGGGGGGGTTCTACTAGAACATGTTTACATGCTTTCTCTCTAGGAAAAAAATAAAAAAATACTAATCAACTACAGAAATCTTAGTCGACTAAGACCAAATCAAGGGATGTCACGAGAACCGATACTTTGGTACCAAGCCAATGCCAAAATTCTGAAAACGTGACATACTTGTTTTTCTACAGTACCTCAGGTACCATAGGTACTGGCCGGGCTTGAGGCTGATGGCGTCCCGGGGACTAGAGAAAATTTCCCTGATAATGCTTCATTGTCAACAACAAATCTGTGTTGAAATCAGCAGGAGGAGAGCTAGTTATCGTTAGCTGTTAGCAGCCGGTGGGCAGCACCGTCCTGCTTGGCTACATGACAGAGCTAACAGTTAATGTATGGAAGTTGCATTGAGTTACATTATGATGCGTTCAAGCTCTATTCAGTAAAAAATAGTATTGGGTGAAGGTAAATTATAACCATAGAAATAGAAAACAGACATCCCAATTCAAATCAACGTAGCAGGATGGTCAGAGCGGCGGCCATTTTTGTGTACCTTTGCCATAGCGACAGTTGACTTCCACATAAACTAAACCGACTTGCGGCAAGTTGCGGACTCACTGAGGTGAAGTAAACCGTCATCCCGCCTGGGGACAAGCTACCTAGCTAACTAGCCAACTAGCTATCTCCAGGAGCTGCGTCCGCTCTCTTCCCGGCAAGCTGCAACCACAGACTTTACAGCCGCACCTCACGGGTTCTGTTGTCACCATAACAACCAACAACAATTAGCATTTTCTTTTCTGCTAGTCAAACTACCACAGCAAACAGTTCAAAGACCCTGTGTGTTCAAATGTAACGTTGTAAAATATTGTTTTTGACGAGAAACTTGAGGCGGATCATCAGGGATTAATAATGTATTCGCAAAAAACAGAGTATGCAAACGGTATTAAAGGAATGCATGTTGAAGTACATGGGATTTATACTGTGGTATCGAATTGGGTATCAAGCTTGTGGAATTTCACTGGTATTGGTATCGACTACTACATTTCTGGTATTGGTACATCCCTAACCAAAACGATTGATGAGATGTGGGGCGATATATTCTAATGAGCCTGCATGTGACATAGGAAGGGAGCCAAATCTGAATGGCTTGTTGAGTAACATGCTTTCTGATCTAAACATCCCACAAAAACTGACTGGGTTGTCTCATTTCACAGTTTGTGGGTTGGTAGTTACTCCAAATACGTCCCCTTTAAGTGTGGGAATCGATTTTATTAAGAAAGTGAAGCATTCAAATGTGCTGTCAGAGTTAAAATGCTTTTTAACACTGTTGAAGTATTTAAAATTGGACTTGAAATTAAACCGCTGATGAAACAAGGACTTTATTGGGGCATTAAGCTGCCCTTTAAACCTACACTTAATTCATCAGGGAGGAATTCAGTGCCGCTGGGTAAACTTGACCAGCATAAAAAAAGTGCCAATGCCGGATGACATAATCTCTGTCTGAATCAATTTCTGTGTGAGAGCACTCGACTCAGCTCGATATGTAGCTGCAGGGCTTCCGTTAAGTGGCCACTGCCACTTACATATAAATTCATGTGCTGCCGGTTGCTCCTGTGGCAAAGCTTAACCATGGATGTTGGGATATGAATAAAGATGTTATTAAAATAACATCATAAAGCGAGGAGGTATCACCCAAAGCGGGACGTGTCAAGAAGGAATTGGAGTGGAAAGATTTAGAGCGGGAGCGTGATGCAAGGAGATTTTGGAGCGGTGGAAATGGGGAACAAAATGGTACTGTTGACAAAATTAGACATTGATGAGGTGCACCGCCTGCAGGCTTTGGCCTTAGAGGAGGTTATGGTTTATAATATATTTACAAAAAGACGTTGCTTGATAAAATGGTGCAACTTCCAAGGCTATGATACCTCCTGTAACTCATCTATAGTGGGTGAAGAAGAAGAAAAAGGGAGGTTTTTACCCTCTTTCATAAAGCCAGCATCTGCTCTAACTTTACAGCAGCATCACTTCCTCATCCCCAAATATGTTTAACTGGCAAACCCCGGTCTGGTCCGAGCCAGAGTGGAGCTCCAGCATCCATCTGGGCAATCATAGGCCATCATCCATCCGAGCAGGGGAGGGAAAGCAGGGGATGGGAGAGGGGAACACTGACTGAGGAGAGAGAGCTGACTCGCCAAGCAATCACTCAGCAGAAATTATTTGAAATAACTAAGCCTGGTTCTTCTCAGCCTCCCTCTCCTCTCTCACACACACATACACGCGCTTTGTGAGTGCGCGCACATGTGCACACATTCGCATACACCCACTGACACACGCAATCGCGCAGTTCCACACATAACACACACTGCTGACGCACTGGAGCGACATGCAAATGCGCACAGTGTTACACAATTAACGTGAAAATAATGCGTAAAATCAAAAAGCTGGTATCCACTGACACACTGGAATGGCTGTGTTTGGATGATTGGCTTTTACTAAAGAATATAGAAGACTTAGCAGTCCGTACTGCAGATGAGAACACTTCCACAGAGGAGGCTCAGACCGCAACTAAAGCAAAAAAAGAGCGACTGGCATTCGTGCGTAACAGAGGGGGGAAAACACTCCAAAATGCGCATTTAAGTGCCGCATATTAGGAGATCCTGAATCCGGTTGTTAAAGCGCGTCGATAAGTGATGCAAATCTGTGTCCTCAGCGTCATCCAAAATGCGCACGAACTGGTTTAAACGCGAGCATCTGCCCAACTTTGAGATGGAAAAACAGAAATTGAACTTACCCACAAGCAGTTTCCAAAGGATAGCGTGCGCTCTGCTGTCAGTTCCGATAGACCATCACGGTGTGTGGCACAATCCGTTCTGGTCTACAGAGTACAAAAAAAACAAAAACAACAAAGAATCCCAGTTGTGAAATAGTCTCCAAAAAAGAAAAACGCAGCGTCTATTCCCAAAATTACATATTGCCAGCCGTGACTGGCGCAAATCAGAGCACAGGAAAAAAACAAAAACACCTGCAGCCGGTCACTTTGAAACAGCAGGAGAGGAGGAAATGAAGGAAATCATGACAGTGATTAGGGGAATGGTCGGCGGAATCAATATCAGAGGAGGCAATTAGTCTGATTATCCTATTAAATCAGTCGCTCACAGCCCCGGCAGGTGAGCACCGCTTTCAGCAGGACTACACGAGCGCGAATTTCCAAAGTGATGTGCGGAAAAAGACTCATCGGACGCCGTCTCTCTCTCTCTCTCTCTCCCTTTCCCTCTCTCTCTCTCTCTCTCTCTCTCTCTGTGTGCCGCTGTGTCAACCAAAAATGCGTAAAGTGCGCATAAACACAACACAAGAAAAAAGGGGATTCGCCTTCAAAATAAAAGCACACCATTTGTCATCAAATCATAATGTCTTTATAGGCTATTTAAACACACCCTGCATTTTAACAACAACACCACATTGGTGCATTTTCAGCAAATCTGCTCACATGTTCCATTATGTGTTTCCTCTTTGGCTGTTCTCACTGTGAATTTTCCTGGCCGGCTCTTATTTTGAAGGGGAGATCACAAGGGTGCATTCCTTATTCCGTGTAGCTTGACACTGGTACCAATGTGAACGCTCCGGTCAGACTCGCGTTCCTCTGGAGTCTTCGTCCTCTACATGGAGCACTGACAATGAGGAAAAGCATCCTCATTATGCGCCTGATGCGAGATATAAATTCGCAATGTGAGAGCTACTTTTATTTGGTTATAAAGGGAGATAGAGGGCTGAATAGAGCGCATAAACAGGCAGGCAATGCAGTGCAGTGCAAGTTGGAGAGTCGACGCACTGCCGCCCAATGGAAATAACAGAAACGGTCTGAAATGCACTGTAAAAAAATACTCTTAAACTTCCTTCCCTTGTTTTGTTTGGTCTGTTTTGTTGTTTGTTTATATACGCACTGTTATAGGTGAAAGATAAATATTTATAAAGAATTGTGTCAAGATGTTTAAAAAACAGAAAGGATAGGAAATGTATACTAACAATATGTGCTGACACAAAGTAAACATATATATGTAAACATAAACAATGTGATCTTGAGACAACAACACCGTATTCCTCCACATCTTCAGAATTACAGTGTTAAGAACTCAACAAGTGATCGTTATAAAGATCAAGTGGTTATATAAATCCACAGTGTGCTTTATGGGAATTTAGAGGAACTAGTATACGACCAATATTGTGGAATATTACGAAAGTGCTATAACAACAATTATGTGCAAGAGCTATGTGCTTGACCTTGCATAAACCAGACCATCATTTTCAACAGAAAATGTTCCAAAATTGCACAAAATTGGATTTTTTTTTCTATATATACTTATGGTAGGCTCATAAAGTCAAAACAGAAAACTCTCCAATTGCACTTCTAAATATTTCTATTGAGAAACATGCTGTTTTATATTCAAAATAGGCTTAACAGTGGGCTTAATTTACATTACTGTGCAGCCTTGTCTCCAAAAAATTACGTTCCCATACAACGAAACTGCATGATGGATTACGTATGTTTTTGAAGTACCACAAATTAATTTTTGGGGATAGTCCGCGGAGGTTCACGTAGAGAGGAGGTCGGGATGGTGGATGGGTCAAACAAACACAGGACTTTCCACAGGAGACTGTTGTTTGTGTCCCGTGTGAAACTAAAGGTCAACGTTCTTAACTTATGCCCATATGTTTTTTTCCTAAACATAACCAAGTACTTTTGTTGCCTAAACCTAACCAAGTAGTTTGTTGCATTTTTGTTAGTTTCAATTTACGTTAACCACGTGTTTAAAGCTGATCCGGGAGAAAATACGTTTCCCTTACAGGGTTGTACAGTGCAGTATATCTACACCTGATTCCAGTATTCATCCCATAGTATCAACATTTATCACAATCCTCTTCCTGTTAAATATTAACTACACACTAAGATGAATGTGACAAGCCCACTGAAAAGCCTGAAAGGATTTCAATCTACACTGTTCAGGTATTACCAGTATTTATGAGTAGCCAAGGACTCCCGTCCAACAGGCAAGAGACAAAACCCTGAATCACTAAGAGATGATGAATGGACAGTTACGGCCGCCTTTCTTCCTGAGCTGGAAAGGTGTGATACAGATTAAGGACTGGTAGGTAAGCGGGCGAGCCAGGCCGTAAAAAAAAAAAGGTCCTTGTTTGATTTCCCTCTCACTGGGCTACCCCTGTCAAGAGTTTGGCCTCTGGCACAGCGTTCCTGTGAGGCGAATGTCGATGAGGGGAGGGCTTTGAGGAGGAGAAAGAACCGCCCCTCCTCGGACTGAAAATGTGCACTTGTGAGCTTTCTTTGTCATATACAGACCCTGACGTGAATAGAGGCTCCTTAATGAGCGAGGAAGTGGACAAGCACGGCATTGATTCCCCCCCTTCTATCTGAGGTTGGCGTCCGCAAATGGCCTCGACTCAATCTAGTGAGGGCTGATTGTTTGCTGCGTTTTTCTGCTGGTTTGAGGACGTGTGCGAAAGCCTGGAAGAGCAGTGGTGTGCAGAAGTAATGTTATATAACCTATTTTTCATACATCTTATGTGCTGTAATGTAAAATCCTGAAACTCCTGTATTTTGGATTTGTTCAGTTATGCTCCTCCATGGGTTAATGCTTTTACGAATCACTCTCAAAACACAATTTATAAACCCAAAAACACATCATCGCCGAGCTAAAAAAACCCCCAAAAACAGGCTCTTTTCTAACCCTCTCAAAAGCCGACAATTTAGAAATATATTTCCACTTGACAACAACGGCATGCAGCTTTATACTGTTCCAATTAAAAGTGACACATCTACTGATGTACCGTGTGGAAAACACGTCATGTGTTCTAACAACATTATTAACTGCACGAAGGTGAAACTCAGTTTGTGAATCATAAACTGAAGTTTGAAAGATTCACTTGAATCATTAATTTGAAGTTTAGTTTGTCTTGCAAGCATGGAGATGTAGCATTTTGGAATGAAACGCTTAATAAAGATGTGGTAAAATCTTTGGGGAAAACAGTACAACAGTATCTGCAACAACAACAAAAAAAGCAGATAATATCAGTCAAATCTTGAAGCTGAATATCTTAAAGGTGCAGTGTGTAGGACGCAAAACGTGAATGTCTGTATCTAGAGCCAACACGGCGGCCGGCTCTGTGAAGAGGACCCGCTCCGTATTTAGATATAAACGCCTCATTCTAAGCTAACGAAAACACAACAACACTTATTATCAGGTGCTTATACACTAAAGAAAGCATACTTATTAATATTATCCTCCATTTCTGCCAATAGATCCCCCTGAATGTTACACACTGTTCCTTTAAAAGGACTAATTTCAGCAGGTACCTGCGTAAATGTGTTGTGTGATGGTGTTCTCCCTGGAGTGATGGAAAGATGATGAGATGAGGAGAAATGTTCATATTTAATGACTCAAATGACTCACTAAACCACACACTGGGCTTCTCAAAACATCTACAGGACTGAGGTCGTCTTTGAAATGCAGGAGAAAAGTAGTACTGGTGCAAACCCGCTCAGCACACACCAAACTGACTATAAACAATGCTGAAATACTGATAATTAGCAGGGAAATATGATAAGATAAACCAAGGGTAAAGGCACATCTATGCTCTTCAGTCACCTCTATATAGAGGCAAACTAGGTTTAGTTTTTATATACTTAGTTTTACAGTAGTTTTAGTTTGTGTTAGGGCCAGCTATAATGTCTCAGAAGTATATAGCTACATGTACAGTACATGCAAAATACATGGAGAACTGTGCAGGAATGGCTATAATGTTTAATGTTTAATCTTCGCTCTACTTTAGTGAGGCAATTGCAGCATAGCGCCATCTCCTGGAATGTTAAGTCCGTTCAGTTTGTGTGGTTCAATGTCACGAAAGTTGACGGAAATTCATGCCGTCTCCTTTTTTCGGTAGTGATATAAAAAACGAAAACTGAAATGAATTTACGTTCATTTTTATTTCATTTTTATTAGTTTTTTACCAGGCAATATAGTTTCAGTTTGTTAAATAATTTAGTTTTTATTTAGTTTAATTAGTTTCAATTTACTAAAAAGTATTTTTCACTGCTTATTTTCGTTTTAGTTTCAGTTTCGGTTTACCATAATAACCCTGTTCTGGACACAGTTATAGATTGCACAAGACATATCTAATCGTTGCGACTGCAGATGGTGTTTAGCAAACTTTTAATCTAAAAGTTTCTTGCATCTTTGCTAATTGGTACAATTACATTTCCATAAGTGCACTGGTAGGCTTATAATTTGGGCCCAGACAGTTTTAATTTAAGAAAAACAAACAACCCACCACTTTTCCCCGCTTTTACAGGACAAATATGTGGCAGGAAATGGGCGACAAGTTACTGGAAATAAACTAAAGGTTGTAAATATTAAGTAACCCCAGTATTAATGAAGAATGCTGCTTGTTTAAATGTTAGCATCCCAACCAGACATTACAGTACTCATACTATGTGGCGTATAACTACAACGTTTTCAAAGATTATTTCAAATGTAATAATGTTCTTTTTGGTTAAATGAAGAAAAAGGGATGAAGAACCCGCTGCAGCAAATTAAGCCATATGTCCCCGTCCCCGCTTCCTCAGCTGCATATTTCAACCTCATTTGGACTGGGAGTGATAATCAGACATCACTTTGTGAGATGGACTGTTTTCAGAGGAGGCTACACATTTAATTGGGGTAATGAGGTCACTGGAGGAAGCCTCCAAGCCCTTCTCCAATTACTGCACAGAGTACCAACATCTCAACATGTCAGTTATCATATTGCACCGCTACCACACAGATTTAACAAAGCGTGACCCGTTCCTATTCAACCGATAATGCACGTTTTAATTTGTACCTACAGTATTCTTGAATAATGGTAATGGAGGTAGCAGGAACAAAGAAAGACCCATCTACACCTTTTACAGTGGATGGGTTGAACTTACTGTATTGTCATATTCCTCTAATAAAAGAGTTGTATGAAAACACTTTCTCAAGTGAATCATTTCCCACAATAAGAGGAGGATATAACCTCTCTTGCAGAGAGATGTGTGTGTGTTTTTGGGGTGATGTCATCGTGCAGTCGATGCATTATTCACCGCTCATCTCCAATTCAGTTCAGCTCCCCAGAGGAGATTTAACGGGATACAACTTGACATAAGTTTGAATGTGATAACACAAAAGTCCACAGAGCTCCTGCAGAGACACGTGTTTTGGACGTTCGCGGGGAGCCGTAGCACCACTTTACATCTCTATAATGTTTAAAGGAATTATTCTAGACATATCAAAGGGCTTTTATTTTGAAAATACAGTAAAATGCGGCCCCATATTCACAACGGTGAAGGAGGGGCAGAGGGGGCGATCATCCCCCTTGGCACCCCATGTTCGGAAAAAAAACATGATGCATTGCCCTCTAGGGTGCCATTCTAGTGGAGAAAACATGATGCGGTGCCCTTCTAGTAGAGAAAATGTGATGCAGTGCCTTCTATGGTGCCCTTCTAGTGGAGAAAACATAATGCAGTGCCTTCTAGGGTGCCATTCTAGTGGAGAAAACATAATGCAGTGCCTTCTAGTGGAGAAAACATGATGCAGTGCCCTAGGGTGCCCTTCTAGTGGAGGAAACGTAATGCAGTGCCTTCTAGGGTGCCCCTCTAGTGGAGAAAACATGATGCAGTGCCCTTCTAGTGGAGAAAACGTGATGCAGTTCCCTCTGGGGTGCCCTTCCAGTAGAGAAACCGTAATGCAGTGCCCTCTAGGGTGCCCTTCTAATGGAGAAAACTTGATGCAGTTCCCTCTGGGGTGCCCTTCCAGTACAGAAAACGTAATGCAGTGCCCTCTAGGGTGCCCTTCTGGTGGAGAAAACGTGATGCAGTTCCCTCTAGGGTGCCCTTCTAATGGAGAAAACTTGATAAAGTGCCCTCTAGGGTGGCCTTAAAATTGAGAAGATGTGATACAGTGCCATAAAGGCTGGCCTACATGCTAGAAAACTTTCTGCACCCCATGTAGCTGGTGCCCTTTTTTGCGCCCCTCAGACAGCCCGAGTCCACCACTGCACATTCATATAAAATGATATTTTTTCAAGTCCACCAAGCAAATATGAGTATGCAGCACTCATCAGTCAGCAGAGAAATCTTGGATGTGACAGCAGCGTAGTTTACTTGCAGTCTGTTGCACACAGATCAATTTGAAGTACTGTCGAGGCACCAAGTGGCGAGCATATTCTGTCTCAATGTCATGTCTCTTTCAGCATGCTAGGGAAAGCAACACATCGGGTGTTGCAAAGCCACAATGAACCCCCGCTGCGCCAAACAAAGACAATTTGCGCGTGATGGACATCGGTTTCTGTGACAGTAGAAATCTCCGCGTCATGTCAGCTGTGGGAGTCTATTTATTCCGTACTGCATGGTACATTTGACTGGTGAGCGAGGCATTCACATAAACATGTTTTCGTTTTGTTCAGGCTTTTGTTGAGCTTGCTCTCTATCAGGAAGAAAATGCTGGTTTGGTTTGCCTCTGTTGCAGTGTGTTGGGCCGTGTTAGCAAACATTTTAAAAATAGTGATAAAGACACATTCAGTGGTCTACAACAAATCCCACCTGGATCTTTTTTTCCTCTCGAACAGCTTTCTCTCCATTCTTATGTAAGCAAGAAAAAGCCACTGAACTGACTACCTACTTTCCTAAAATAAATAGTTGCATGCTCTGGCAGAGGTACGTCTGGTTGCAGATATTTTTATAGCCCTCCTGGCCTACATCTGACAGCTCAAAAAGGTAATTCTTGTCAGGGAGCCACTATTTACTCTTAAAGCGGTTTTACTCTTGAGCTTGTGACCCACCCAAACAAAATGCTCCTGACTTATACTGCACCAAATAACCACATTGAATACCTGGAAATGTAGATCATGTATGTAGACCAGAAACAGAACAGCAATTTTTACAGGTATGAGGCGATGGATGGTGATAGCTACGACGGCGTATTATTGGGAAGAAAGAAATAATAATTACGGAGCCGGAGGAGGGGGAATTTCCGAGATTAAAGTCATAAATTTATGAGAAAAAAAACTTGGATATTCTCTGAGATTAAAGTGGCAAATATACGACAAAAAAACTCGCAAATGTATGATTATGGATTTGTGAATTATGAAGTCATAAATTTAGGAGAAAAACAACTCGGAAATTTAGTGAAGTGCAAAAAAAATGAATGACTTCATAATCTTGCAAATTTGCAATCATTTTTTTCGCGTAAATTTGCCACATATCAGAGAATATCCGTAAATTTATGACTTTACTTTTGGAGTTTTTTCTTGGAATATTACCCCCCATACGACGGCGTATTAAGGCCATTGTAGGTTAAAAAAATAATAATTACGGTGCCGTTGGAGGGGGGTAATATTGCGAGAAAAAACAAAAAATTTCTGAGATTCTCGCAAATTTATGACTTTATAATCTCAGAGAATATCCAAGTTTTTTTCTCGTAAATTTACCACTTTAATTTCAGACAATATGCAAGTTTTTTTCTCATAAATGTATTACTTTAATCTGGGAAATTCCCCATCCTCCAGTTCCGTAATTTATTAATTTGTCCTACAATGGCCCTAATACTCTGTCGTAGATAGCTGTAGTCAGTCACACGCGGAAAGTCTGGCACAACAAAATGAACCAACGACAAATGTTGTGCTCACATTCAGCCTTTCTTCATAGTTTCTTCAGCGGTATGGACTTTCATGCTTTGCCCAAGTTACAGAATCCAATTTGGTTTTACTCCAAATAATATCAAAAGCCGTTACCCAAACTCCAAAGTGACTTTTGTTTACTGCTGAGGTACACTTTTTAATTGGGTTGCATGAACCTAATTAAACCAATTATAGAATGAAAGCAAAAAAAAAGTGTTTTTGCATCACAGTTCAGAATAAAAAATGTAGCGTTGGCAGACCCCCCCCCCCTGCTGGGCCACCAAGCACTACCCGCGTGCCACCCACCTCAACCCCCTGTCTCTGCATGACAGCATGAAAGGTCTACGAGCATTTGAGACAAAGCTGCTGTGCTTAGCTGGGAAGTGATGAAAGCGCTTTCTTTGACTGCGAGTGTTTGAAGCTCTCGACAATTTCTACTTTCTGCAGAAAAGGTACAACCGTTACAGTAAAGGGAACGAGGATGGAGTAAAGGAGGGTGAGCCACCTGCTAACCTTAGAAAAGACTGGCCACATCAGTTGCATAACCATATCTTGTCCATATAAGTGTTTCATAATCACATTCAAAATGAATATGTTGAATAAATCAGAAAGCTCTGTATAGTCCCTCCGAAACAGATTTTGCTAATGCAAATGACTTGCATATAAACATAACTCGCAGACGTTTGCAGCCCTGTAATCATTTTTTGATGATGCAGCTCAAGAAGAAAATTAGACCCTACATATACATACTGCACACTGGGGAGGGATGAGCAGCATGATATCTGAGGATATGTGCTTAACGTCCTTATTCAAAGAGTATGTGCAACTTCACGTGATGCTTAATCCTGCACGGATGTAGGCAGGAGTGTAGCACCCATTTCAGTGCCCTGTGCAAAAGCAGTCTCTGTGGACATTATTATGTCATTAAAGTCTTAACTATACATGACTGGATGTTAAGCTGCTATACTCCCTTAAAAAAAAGCGTGTAATAAAAGTGACAAAGTTACTAATGATTCTGCAAATCTGAAAACATCGAGATTGATCGAGAATATAATTGACAGATTAATCGACAATGAAAATAATCGTTAGTTAGGCCCTAAATCATTAGTTTTTGGTGTACAGTGCCACATCTCCCTCACATCATACACCAGAGCTGTAAATCCAGTCACATTAACTTGCTACTACAAAATACTTGCAATAAGTGAAAGTGCTTCAAAAACGAGGCAATTTTAAAAACAGACTAAGGTTAAATGGACTTGATGAAGGACGTTGCTTCAACTATATGGGTCACAGCTTCAAAGCCGACCTATTCTGGCATTTGCGTGTTTAATGGAATGTGAATGCACCGGGTATGATCTACCCACAATGCCCCTGCGCGTTTCCCTGAAATGCTGTCGGGGTAATAGGGTGATATGAATAATAAGTAATTCCCGGTGAGCTCTGTTTGGCTTTGTAGTGGTAACCGGGCTATCCGGGCCTTGCACTTTTGATTTATGAATGATGCATCAGGAGGTCCAATCAAGATATTCAGTACGCTGAAACAAAAAGGCTCCGTGCCTTCATATGGCTTCACTTAATTAATGGAGATAGACCCAGGTGGTCCACGTGTGCTTGATGTCGAACCTTAGATCGTATTTGAAACGCGCACCTCACGATAAAACATTAATACTGACGAGGAAGGTTGCCGCAAGTGGAGTTCTAAATATGGACTCGAGTACATTTTGGGCCACTATAAATGGGCGACGCTCCCAGCAACAAACAATAAAAGCCTACAGGATTATAATACTGTGGGCCTCTCATGGAACTAATAAATGACCATTCAACGGCTGCTTCCTGAAAACGCATAATGCCTCCCACTCAGCTGGCAGGAGAGCTTGATCTCGCCACATTTCGCTCAGTGGGAGTGCCGTGCTCTCGTCCAAGTGTGTGAGGTATAGGATTATCCAATTTAAGATATTATGCAGGGCATGTATCACCCGGTAAGACTGTCAAAGATGAGTAAGAGCCGCTGGTTTGTGTTGGCATAAGAACGTCCATCTATTTTGGGAATTCCTTGCTGTAAAATTTCTCCTCTCTGAAATCCGTAACGCTAGAGATTCCTGTACGTCTTCAGAGCCCAAATCCTTATAATAATGTATATAAATGCTGTTAATCAGCACTGGCTGCTCCCTAGTGGCTCTTCTTAAGTGGAAGGAGGAAGCATAAGCCAATTTTTACCCAACACATATTTGATGGATGACAATCTGGATTTGATAAATACAGAGAGAGTAGCCAGCCTCCTCGACGAGTTTGATGATGGATTTCCTGGGATTGTGAGCAAAGCCCTGAACCGATGTGTCTGTTTGGCTTTAATCAGGTTTGATTTACTGTACTAATGATCCTGTAAACTGATCTATGTCACTTCTACAATCCCCAGTATAACAGAGTGATGAACTGAAACCCACTGAAGAAGGCGAGGAATGGAGGAGGTAGTTGATATTTGGAAGCATTTTGCTGGGAAAGATTTTAAAGTCCTGATTCTTTTAATTTTAATCTTGAAATTGAGTTGATTTGGAAACAAAAACTCCTTGAGCAGCTACAGTACACAACCGAAAAGCAACTCGTGTATCTGTTTACAGTGCAGCCCATAGACTGTCTATAAGAAGTGGATGTAGTTACTGTGACGTCGACCATTGGTTTGTGGACTGCGGTTTTGAAGCCTAGTTTTTGACACCAGATCAGTTTTAAATATTGATATACGGTTGTACTTAGCTCCGCCCTATCGTGTCATTGCTGGTTCCAAAAAACCAAGATGGCGACGGCTAAAAAGACGAACTCAAGGCTTCAAAACGACAGTCCACAAACCAATGGGTGACGTCACGAAGACTTCCTATATACAGTCTATGGTTTTGCCTGATGAATGCTTTTAACGTGGCCCCGCAGTGAGAAATGTTTGAGTTGCATTAGCAGAACTTTGACACTCGATACCTGTACTCAAAGTGTAGCCAAAGTTGTTCAAGCAATAGTTGATCAACTCCACAGCCACTTTTCTGAAATAAAGACAATGGAGATTTCCAATTGACGTTATGTAAAGTTGTTTTGGAGCTGCTATGTAACAGCGATTCAAGCATGTTTTGGCACTTCCACATTCACTTCAGCACTCAACCTTCGCGTTAGCAAAGAGCAGGCAACACCATTCATTCAGCACAGAAAGCCTTCCTACACTCAACAATGAGTGAACCCACAACCGGCTCCTTCTCTCCATTAATTATAGCTTATGCAATGTAGAGCATGATAAAACATTATTCTAAAATTATTCTGCAAGGTTGAGCACAAAACACTCTCTCCTCTGAACTACACGGCTGTGTTTTTGTTCTTCTTTTAATGGGGTCTCAGTTCAATTGGACTTTAAGCTCATACATTTCTAATGGGGGGGGGGGCTTTTTTATGTTGCTCGCAATATCTCGACTAAAACAGAATGCATCAAGGCTTTTGAAAAAGTTCTACAATCTAGCGGAGATGCTCGCAAATGTTTGGATTTGAGGGGAAACGGTAGATCTCGAATGACATTTCACACTTTGTCTAACTGAATTATTCAGTCATCAACATAAATGAATAAAATCTATTAAAGCTAAAGTGATTAATAATCACATGAGAAATTATTTTATTGAGATTGAGACGAAAAAACTGCCTCCGAAAGGAATCCTTTCCAACAAAACACTATTGTTTCAACCAGCTGCCCTTGAAACAGACAGATCGAGCCTTCAATAGTAGAACAAAGCTTTTTACCACAATTCCCAGGGCTATGATTACGGATAAGACTTCCCTCAGGCAATTCCGACTGAAGGGCAGATGAGGAATAGGAACCTAGCATGTGGTCCAACTACGGGCCAGCTAATTGGTGACAAAGCCAGATCCAAAAGATTTTCTTGTATACATATGGTACGCTATATTCATACGCAAACAAACAAAATGACTGGCAGACAGAGTCTGCGGTGTGAGAACGATTCTATTCATCGCTTCGTGGCAGCTCTTGGCAGAAAAATGGCGATCGCTCTCCGATGGTATGCAACACAGCTTTGGAGAGCCATCATGCTAAAGGCCAGGTTTGTTTGAAGTTCGCTTTGCAATGCATCAGTGGCGATGACCTAGATTTCCTATCTCTCGTTTCCTCCAAGAGTGCAGAGAGAGACAGCCTCGTTTCAGCCTTTTTTTTTTTTTTTCCATCTTCTAACTATGTCAGCTCGCCTGTAAACATTTGGCACGGAGTCGCATTGCCGCGTCTCCCCCCGCAGACGACTCCCTTTTTCCTGGTGTCAACGCTCGACTCCCCCGCGTGTTCGTCCTCTAGGATGGAGGTGGAAGTTCTTCCTGAGCTAAATGAACTGGAGATACATTACGGGATGATATAAAACAAACAAATGATGACGCAAATGCATGCTCCTGCAAGTGTGAGGGCACGTCATCACTCTGAAAGACTTTTTGAGAACATAATTGTGATGAAAAAAATAATGACTAGTATAGGCATTAGGGGAGGGACTCACCAGAGGCCCAACGATACGATGTCATCCTGATACTTAAGTCACGATACGATTTTATTGCGATTTTATTTGCAATATGCTGAATATTGTGATAAGAATTACTTTAATTTATTACCTTTTTTCAACTGCAAATTATGCAGTTTGTCAATATCTGTTTTATCTAATAAGAGTCAATTTTCATCTATGAGTTTTCATTCACATATCTTGAGCTCAGGGGTCAAGGGACCCCTGCCAAAATTTAGCGAAAGTGTAGAGCGTTATTTAACCTCCTTCGCAACAAGCTAGTATGACATGGTTGGTACCAATGGATTCCTTCGATTTTCTAGTTTCATACTATACCAGTATCTTCACTCTATCTTTAAAACTGAGCCCGCTACAACCTAAGAATCGCGAATTGAGTTAATGCGTTATTATCACAATGTCACAAATGAAGAGATTTGGGTCGTCATGTTCCTGTTTTTGTTGCTACGACCGAGTACCATCCTTGAACTTCCTGCGTGGAAAGACCATGCGAGTTCTGACCTATGAAGCGTTAACACAGGTTAAACCCCAGGTGCACCCCGTGCTCGGCAACATGGCCTGTCTGCTCGCCTGTCTACACGTCCTACTCTTCTAGCCATCTGCTTTCTTGGTGAGTTTGACTCGTTGCCTGACAAGAAAAGCAATGAACAAATTGCAAAAAAAAAACCCATTGGAAGCCGGCCCTTGTGCCTCTGAGGTAATGTTTATTTTGATCGCATCTAAAAGCGGCCACTAAAAACGAAGCAGGCATTAGCCAGCCATCTCTTCCTCCTTTCCTCCCCTCCTCTCCTCCTCTCCTCCTTCCCACACACCATGGGGACAGTCGTCAGTGCAGAGAGTGAAGGCACGGGAACGACATTAAGAATCGGCTCAACAGCAGATTCAACAAGCCAGAAAGACTGCCACGTTTTTTTTTTTTTAATTATGCATGCTGCACATCATTACATAGCCCTGTCAGTCAGGGAAATTGCGCCTTCTTCGTTATTTCTGCTGGAGTCCTTTGTTGGTTTCCTAGGTGACCGTGTAATCTGACATCATTAGACTAGTACAGTATACTAGTTGCAGGTGCCTCGTTCCAACATATCCACCCAGCGCTCCCGCCTAATCCTGTCACACCAACTGCCACTACCACCTCTCGCTGTGTGGTAATTTTCATTAGAAAACCCGGTCTGAACAACTCTGTCAGTCCGCGGGATGCCGGTGGAAAACAAGAGTGTCTCAGGAGCGGAGCGAATTAATGTTCTTTCATGGAAAATCAGCCGCACACTGTAGCCTTGTGTGTGGGATTGAAATTTTGGCTCGGGTCCTGGCTATTTCGCTCGTTTCGGCTCTGCTTCTTAATATCCTCTGTGTGCAATAGCAGGTGCAAATCTAGAGGAACGCCGGAAAATGATGGATTGCTCAGCTTCCTCGCACCAAATGGAGAAGCACCAATTAAAAATTTGCAAAGCAATAAAGTTTAAAGTTAAAGTCTGTACAGATCCTTTACAAAAAACACTCAGAAGTCTATTTTGTTTCAATTCATTTTTTAAGATTTCTTTCAACCCAGTCTCTCTGGGAATAACACTAAGTGCTTTATGTATTTTTTCTGTCAGCATTTTGTTTGACAGTCGCTGTAAAGTTTTTGATTATGGAAACCAGGTTTCTTGTTTATATGATGTTTAAGAAATCAATAAATCAATAAAACATATTATGTATATTCTTTTTTTGGCTAAGTTTAGCTAACTAAACAGGCTGCTCTCATTCACCGTCCGTAGCCATACTTATGAAAAGTAATGCACTGTTATTTGTATATATATATACCACAAAATCAATTTGTATGTTATCCACGTAATTGTGAACCAGGAAGTATAAAGACGTCGCGTCGGGAGTAGGTCGGGGTGGATGAGTGGGTCAAAAAACACTGGATAACCCCGTTTATTTTCCTAAACTTAACTAAGTAGTTTTGTTGCCTAAACCTAAACAATTGTTTCCTGTGAAGACGGAAGTTTATTTTGAAAAGATTGTATGCATGTAACGAGCGGAAATTGACACACGTTCATAGGAAAATGCACGAAAAATGAGGAATAACTTTTCGTAAGATATCATACGAACCGTTGTATGAGGATACGTTGGACTAAACCTACTTCGTTAGGGTTCGGGAAAGATTGTGGTAATTGTGAATTGATTGTGGAATGAGAACTGCGGACTCCAATGTCAAAGTCAGCATTATATAAACCTAAACATCCACCCTGACCTTTTCTCTGAGAGGCAGTAAACAATGTCACACTACTCGCACCTTTGGCACTACAAGAGGAAATACACTATTGGCACAAAGAAAGGTTACTTGTCAAGAAAACGTAAACATAGGTTGTTTATATCAGTATCTGATTGAGGTGACAAATGCTGTCATTTTTCCTAGTGAAGATAATGACAATTTACTGGAACAAATGCCCTAAAATATAAATGGGTTTGGTTTTTAAAACTTGACAAATACCCACTCCTCGTCCAATATTTTGTGACTGTTAGCGCATAAGAATTGAATGTAAAACGAGCAATAAAGAGTGATGGAATCTCTCTTTTGGTTGGTATCGTCATAAAAGGCGGCACAATCCTGACCTTTTGCTTCCAAAGATGATTGTCAGGCTGAGGGAAAGATGAAACACTGCGAATGTTTTGAAGTGTTCGCTACGCCCGTGCCTGTTTGGCGAAGCAGACCTTCAGCGTTTGTGGGGGAAAACAGCCTTTGATATTGAGAAAAGATATCGTATGGATGAAAAGGTGATGATGAATAATCCACGATTTTAAAGGTAATGAACAAACTAAACAACCGTGTTCTTTTACAACAAAGTGAAGCTCAACACCTAAAGTATACCAATTTGCAATGTCTCTTTCTTTAATGAATACAATGTTATTTTATCCATCTGAACACCGTGTTTCCTGCGGTTACACCAGCAAGATATGAGGATTATTCTTCAAAAAAACTGAAAGTTTGTTAAAAGTCTTGCTGAGTTTGTCCAAATTACACTCCCACGGTATTTATTATTGATGGAAACCACTGCTTGTTTCTGTCACTTTACTGTAATTATCAACCCCAAATCCTCAAATGTAAAAAAAAAGAAGATAACACGAGAGACACTGGGGCTATGGCGCATGTCAGGCCTTTCAGTTTTGATGCGTATCAGATTTTAGGGCTATCTTAGAGAAGATCAGGGAGAGGAAGGACATCTTTTATCTGTTCTTGATCATGACACATTTTTCCTGTTGAAAGACTTCGCATCTGACTCTGGCACTTCATGCACAAACTGGGATGAAATATTTAACTGGATGTCTCTGCAGAGTTTCATTCCCGACTTAACAAGCTACATCGCCACGCAGCAGTTTTTTTCCTCTCGCACAATTTGTACTGACCGGTTCAAACGCAACAATACTCGAGACTTTGCAAAAAAAAAAATGTTCCGGCTTGCAGTTCTGGAGTAGAATAATTCCTCTTTATTTTTTTGGAATGATTTCTTTGGTATCGGCTGATGTTTTGACAGTTTGTGGGGTTTAACTATCAGCAGTGTAGAGTGTGCAGCTGTATTAGACCCTCAGGCATTTGGAGCACCGTCTGATATCACCTATCCTTTGAACCACAAAGCGCTGGTGGATCAGTAGTGCTGGAGTTATTGCAGGGATGGACACTTGAACTTGATTCCTGTCAACACAACAGTCCCTTCAATCTTCATTACATCAATCAGAACAGCAGGCTTGTGTGATCTAAACGTCTTTTTATGCAGGCTGTTCTCTGTAGCTATACCTACGAAAAGTAATGCACTTTAATTCGTATATATATCCCACAAAATAATCCACGTAACTTGTGAACCAGGAAGTATGACCAACAATGTCAATAAAAGCTTTACATTTTAATTATAAACTTCAACGAAAGGTAGTATTTTGGCACTGAACGTTAGCATTGGAAGTAAATGATGAGGTGCAGAATCACCCAATATGATAATATAACGCAAAAGGAATACCGGCCTGGTATGTTATGTCATGCTCCAAAGTATATTTGTAATTACCTACACTAAATTGGTTATGATACCAATTTGTTAAAAACTAATGGGCAGGATGGCACAAATTATCTGCGCGCATTAAATCCCCCAAGATGATGAAAGCTGGTGATTTTTATGTCCCCATGACATTTCATCAAGTCAACCTTTGAATACTTTTATATACTGTAGCTTCTCTGTCATTAACCCACTACTAAAAAGTAATGTCTCAGTGTTTTCTTCCCCTCTAAACAAAGGAGTGTACCCACATCATCCAGTTGCATAGCGAATTGTACCCAATAAAAAGTGTCTGAAACATTAAGATAAACACCCAGTACTGAATTTTATACTGATGAGGGAAAAATAAGCTGTAGCACTGCAGAAATAACACCTGTCATCTGATGCAGACAAATGTGTTGAAGGCCACAGGTACCTCCAGCAGCTGTTTATAACCTTTGAAAACACTTTTAGTCGGCTCTGCTGCAATCCATCAATTTCTATTCCTTATATTAAATACATGTCGTCGCCCCGTGCTTTTTAAATAAAGCAGGATAATGTTTTAATGAAAGTGTGTGCTGGTTGAATGACATGTACCATACAGTGGTCAAAATGCTGCTTAAATCACATAACAGACAGGGTTAGCGCTTTGTTTCCAGGGAGACTGGCAAAATCGATACTCCGTGAGCAGAAACTGAGCGCATGTCATACAGTAATTGAAGCCATCTTTAATATACTGTACATGAACTCAGCCACAGCTGAGAAATGTCTTGGTTATTGCTGGCGTGACTCGCAACATGTTTGCGGCATTTGGGAATTAACTCACTCTGTCTAGCCTTCCATTACAACATACATCTGTGCTCCTTTGCTTTAACATATAAGAAAGTATACTAGTACTGCAGTTACTTGTGCAGCATGTAGATTAGACGTCATACCTTTCTGTGGCTAACACAAATACCACATGGAGGACTAAAGCTGCTATTATGATAAATAAATAATGATGCAAATTCATTTTAACGCCACTAATTTCTTTAACAGTGAAGTGAGTGAAGATACTGGTATCAAATTGAAACTAGAAAACCTAAGGAATCCATTGGTACCAATGTCGCGAATTAAGATAAATAACGCTCCAAACTTATGCTAAGTTTTTGTGAGGAAAAACTGGCATGGCCATTTTCAAAGGGGTCCCTTGACCTCTGACCTCAAGATATGTGAACGAAAATGGGTTCTATGGGTACCCACGAGTCTCCCCTTTACAGACATGCTCACTTTATGATAATAACATGCAGTTTGGGGCAAGTCATAGTCAAGTCAGCACACTGACACACTGACAGCTGTTGTTGCCTGTTGGGCTGCAGTTTGCCATGTTATGATTTGAGCATATGTTTTTTATGCTAAATGCAGTACATGTGAGGGTTTCTGGACAATATTTGTCATTGTTTTGTGTTGTTAATTGATATCCAGTAATCAATATATACATACATTTGCATAAAGCAGCATATTTGCCCACTCCCATGTTGATAAGAGTATCAAATACTTGAAAAGGTATAGATAAAAAAATGTGCGATTAATCATGATTAAATACTTTAAACGATTGACAGCCCTAAAATAAATAAATACAATTATAAATACAAACTGAAGTACATGTAAACAGAAAAGAATAAATTGGGAAATAATTAAATGTGAAAATAAATCTATACAAAAATATCTAATTTGTCAAATACATTTTATTTATTTATTTTTCTATTTCGGTGATAATTGAGGCTTTTACTTCTAAATTTCTTTCTTCATTATTTAATTTATTTATGTATTTATTATAATGGCTGCTTTAGTCTTCCACACGTAATATCTTTAAGAAAGTGGAGAATGCAGTAGAAAAGAGCCTCACTTCTTTGGCACAGGATACGAGCCTGAATGCAACGTGGGCAGACGGCCACAGACTAAAAAGAACTGAATAAGTCTCTTGTGTTGACAGTTCCGTAATGTGATGAGTAAAAAATAGCCTCATAAAATTCCTGCAAGCGAGACACTTTTAAGCTATTAATACGGCTTGTAATGAGCTATCTTTCTCAAAATAACATCTCAAATGTTATTAACTTCAATGAAAATTGATCAAATACAAATTATTCCGCATCCCTTGGAACCCCTTCGCGGTTTTGGTGCGAGGCCAATCCGGGGCCCGTGGATCCTGCTTTCAGCAGAATCTCGGATAGAGCTTTCTGAAGCTTTTGTTATCTTTATTGTCATTTTGCTGACACAATTCCCAACTCAGCACAGGTGCACAGATATGGGGCCGGATTTGTGAATAGCGAGGATGCCTTACAAAGCAATACCAGCCACGGAAGTTCACAAGGGGGACGGCTCTCTAATGATTTAGTATCGGAAACTTTTTCAAGCCTGCTTTGAGGGAACTCAATTAAAATTTCAATTCAGACCAATAAACTTAAATTATCCCCGTGGGGCGATATTCATGTCATAACATATACAGTAAAACACAATCTAATACATAAACACACAGGACTACAAGCTATAACATTATTTTATAGAGAGCATTACTTCATTTGAAGAGTAGCAATATTTCTGATCATCCAATACTGAGCGTGTGCAATTCTACACGTGTGGTTAAGGTGATGCTGAAACAGGCTTTCTGTGTCTGTTTTATGGACTATAATGAGAGCAATTAGAAGAAAATGCTATTTCTGTGTGATCGCTATAACCTTCGAGACTGTACTGACATCATTGTATGCTTCATATGTAGTTGCAAAGAGAGAAAAGAAGTATATACATACCTAAATACAATCGTGTATTTCCTAATCTAGTGTGTTGTTATGCAAATAACCACTATAGATGACAAAAGGTAAATAAGTAGCAAACTGGAAGGAAGATGAGGGGAAAAAAATAAAAAATATGAAAATATGAAAAAAGAAGAATATTAATAATACTTGTTATTAAATCTAGTTATAATATAATAAATACAGATTTATTTGCCATGCCCATCTTTCTAATTGCACCTGCTACAAAGCTGCTCTGCTCCTGAAATTTAGCTAGCTTGAAGGACAAACAACACTTATAATAAATAAATTAATAATTAATAAAAGTAAGGAAAGATATTCTTACATATTTCTTTATTATTATTTACTTTTTTACATGTGCCGTAGTATTGTCAATGTCTTTTTAAAGAGATCTTTCAAAAAGGGGGAACTAATGCTTTTTGGGGGGCCTTTGTATGGAAAAGATTGGGAACCCCTGATATAAAGGGACAATACTTGAATGTGAGGATCTGGTTGTAATAGGTCTTTCCTGAAAGGGGTTTGTTTTAAAGGTGTGTTATGGGCACCATGATGAAGAGTAGGTGTACTGTTAGTGTTGCCTCTCCAAACCAAATTGGAAAATGCTTTTCACTCCATCTGTTTCTGTGTTATTGGTCTCTGGTTTGTTTGGCAATATGTATCTGAAAAATAACTGTCTGAGATGATGAAGTCCACCAGGAGTCCTCTAGTGTTAAAAGCCCTTAATAATAATAATAACTGTGCGTTTGTTTCCTTCTGTGTGATACTTGAGGCTCATCACCGGTGAGAAAGGAGACCCAGAGGAATACTACATGGTGTAATGTGCGTACTGCTTATTATGGCTTACAGCCAAAGGAGCGGCGGTCTACCACTACCTTTACCATTCCATGTCTTACAAAGATCCAATATCCAATATGATCAACATAAATACTCTTGCAGCAAAGAGGATTGCCGGCTGAAGTGTTTTCTATCAGGTAAAGACAAAATCAGACTGTTCCTCAGGTACAAAGTTACAATGAAAACGGAGGGAAGTGAAAATTGAAACGTTTCCTTTCTTTGTGTAATTCGCTTGAAACGGCACTTAATGACGTAATGAATGGAATCATCTGCACAGCATTCACTTCCTCGGTGGATCAATCTGCAACAGCTGTTCATTGTTCAGTCTGAAAGTCATTTCTGTTTTCTTCTTTCTCTGTTTATTACCTCCTGCGGAGGTTTAAAACCATCATTACAGCCCTCCCAACCCTCAAATTAAGATTATCTGACCCATGTAACTCGTTTACAAAACCGTCTCCAAGACATTAAAGACTGGTTGGCTCATAATTTCCTTCAGTTAAGTGAGGACAGAGATCTACAAGGTCCAAGAAACGAGACCACGTCGCCCCTATCCTTGCATCCTTACACTGGCTCTTGCCCCTACATATATCCCCCCCCCCCCCCAAAGCACCACCAGACACCTCAGATCCAAGCATTTTAAACGATTGACAGCCCTAAAATAAATAAATAAATAAAATAATACATAGGGAAATAAATAAAAACTGAAATACATTAAAACAGAAAAGAATAAATTAAATTTATACAAAAATATGTAATTTGTCACTGAGTACTAAATACTTGACAAGATACATTTTGAACCGATACAAAAATATGCAATTAATTTGCGATTATGCACAATTAAATATTTTCGCATATATGCACATATGTATCGATGATTATATGTGTATATATGTATTTCTGTCTTTGTGAAGCACCTTAAACTCTACAATAATATATTAAAGAATTGCAAGAAATATCCATATTTTTGTTTAAAACACAGACTGTGTAGAACCAATTATAATCCACAACGTGTTCGTGGGAGAAACACAGTAACAGGTGAAACGCTTTGATACCGACTTCAAAATGTGAAGGATTTCCTCTGACTCACATACGTGCCATCTTTACAGCCGACCTTAAGACATTTACCCATGATCAAAATCAGATGTCCCCTGTGATACAAGACGAGAGCGTACATGTGAACCTCTGTCAGATAAAACAAGGCATGAGAGTATCAGAATATCAGGAGGGCACCTGCTGTGAACTCATGGTAACAACCTACGTTATTCCTCACACTGAAAGGACTGAGGCTCGGCAGTGAAAAATGAAGAAACATTACAGCGGATTACCACTTTAATAAAAATATTAACCTTGTGAGCTGTGTAAAACCAAAGTCTTAATGGGCTTTTATTACAGAGCTCCTTAAAATGCAGTTTAATTTGCACTCCCTCATATTCTAATCAGCAGAATAATCACAAATCCATGCAGATGTC
The DNA here is from genome assembly GCA_916701645.2 of Sebastolobus alascanus. Lineage (NCBI taxonomy): Eukaryota > Metazoa > Chordata > Actinopteri > Perciformes > Sebastidae > Sebastolobus > Sebastolobus alascanus. Next base: position 4,636,965 of record CAKAOJ020000086.1, on the reverse strand, counting down.
CCTGCTTATTAAAAACATTTTTTTCCCGGTGAGCTGAACCTGTTCCTTATAAAAAGCACGTGTGTGAGTCACACCAAACAGGTCATGCCGAGGGAAATATCTGATCAATAATTCACTGTAAAGCGAAGCTGCTGACTGAGTGAAGTGGAAAAATAGGGGAATTCTACATGAGAGCTTAAAGAGGGGAAGAAAACCTGAGTGGGTGGGAAATCACATAGGATCATCACTGTGGATGAAAGAGGAGATGTACAACACCTGCGATGAAATATGTCTTCTACGTGCTTTTATCAAAAGCACCTCGATGTACCTGACAGGTGGCACTATCTCGGTTGTTATTGAGACATATTACTTCACATGTTTACGCTGGTGCTAACGACAATATGTCCGTCTTATATGGTGTAATAACCAGCGCTTGAAGTGGTGACGTGCTGATGAGTCTTACAGGAACAATCTCATATTAAATACCAAAGGCGATGCACTAGAGACACTTACAACTCTAACCAACCAACGTCAATTATCTTCAACAGACAAGATTTCAAGGTACAAATGAAGAGTTTCTTTCCAAAAATGTGAGCGAGTCTGTTTGAGTCACTGAGTATGACATTCCCCTAAGTCTTCCCCGGAGCTGACACTAAAATGTCACAGTGGTGGTTGTTTCGGACTTGTGCACCGCTGCACAGAAGGAAAGCCTTATTTGCACTAACAATGCCACAGTATGGACCTCCTTTATTCTTAAGAGAGCTAGCCTGTTGCTTATGGCTATACTGAATGCAGACAGTAACAAGCAAATATTATACACTGAAAAAAGGGTAGTGCAAGAGTGGTCTACCTGCTGAAATCTTACAGACATTATAGCAGGTTGTGACAATCATCTCTGCAAGGTTCTTCCATTGTTCACACAGCAGTTGGAGTTTCTCACATCGTTGATTTCCACACGCTTTTTACACATGGCCTTGAGTGCACAAAAGCAACCCGGCTTTCTGCAATAAATGGATCATCGAGAGAAGAAATACTTTCCTTTGGTTGGTTAAGTTTTTCTTTAAGTAAATTTCAGACGGGGAATGTATCACTTTGACAGCACAACCCGATAGCACGCCGAGGATAGCGTATCAGTGTCCACTTTTTGCATCGCCGAGGTGTGAATATTACATGTGTGTATGAAGGTGCAGTACCAGCAGGGGGCAACAAAACCACTCACTTAGGTTTAGGAAAAAACGTCATGGTTGGGCTTAAAATAAGGACGTAAACTAAGTACAATACGTACGGAAACAACGTAACATGAGTACGGAAAACACAAATCACAAACATCACTAAAAAACACGTCACTAACGTAGCTTGCAAAACAAAACACCAGTCTCGAACGCCGGTCTCCTGGTTGAAAGTCCTGTGTTTGTAAGTCAAGGGACCCCTTTGAAAATGATCATGCCAGGGTTTCTTCGCCAAAATTTAGCTCAAGAGTGGAGCGTTATTTAGCCTCCTTCATGACAAGCTAGTATGACATGGTTGGTACCAATGGATTCATTATGTTTTCGTGTTTCATATGATGCCAGTATTTTTCACTCTAGCTTTAAAACTGAGCACACTACAACCTAAAAATCTCGAGTTGCATCAATGCGTTAAATACTGCGTTAACTTTGACAGCCCTATTATTATCATGCCATTCACGCACCATTTCATGAGCCCCAAATCTTAAGAGAGCTAGCCACATATACAAAGTCACTATTTTCTTCACTACTGTATTGTGGCGATGCATAAATGGCAGAGTTCAGCACAATGCCATCAAAGTCCTCAACTATCTGTTTATGGAATGATGTATGGGAGAGCTTAACCTCTATATTGATCTGATCTGATTCATTTCTCTCAGTCTATGGTGACTACATGGATTTTTTCCTCCATCAAGGACACATTTACTTTTCATCCCCTCCTCCCAGATATCACTCAAGACATCGTCTTTTGTTAGAAGTGTCCAAGGGCAAAGTGGGAATATGTGACCCTCTCTCCCTCTTCTTCAATGGAGGCTGAGCTCCGGCGCTGCTGCCAGTGTCAGATGCCAGCATTGATAAAGCCAGAGGCAAGATGGCAACTGTCCACCCTGGAGCCTGCATTTTAAAACTGCTCCTGCCTGCAGCTTTCAGATGGGCTCTAACTGCATAAAAGAAGTCTGTCTCAGCAAGCCTTTTAGCCCTTTGTTCTTGCGGTTCTAAAGGTTGATTTTCAAAATAACACTGTGTTGTGACAAGATACATTCTAGATAGATCTTTTAAAAAAATGGCAAAAAAAAGGTCTAAATGTTTCCTTATTTTAATTTATTTCTGCCTCGAACACACTGCGAAAACTAACATTTACAGCACATCAAATAAAGCCATTAGATGTCACAGATCTCGACGCCAAGCCAGTCACACACACGAGCCACTCTAAGGTAAACACCCCGAACGCACCCTCGAGCCATGTTTCATGCTCTCCTCCAATCTCGAGATTGCAGATTCTTTATCTGTAAAAAGACACCTGGGAACTGTGCCTTTGACGAACTGCATCAGTTGCATCAAAGGATGTTTCGTAATTTCGCCACTGAACTGCTCGACATGTAATTCGGCGGCAGAGATAATTAAAAAAGGGAAATGCAGCTGGTGGAAAGCAACAGCGTGGTTTTTCCGACGCTTAAAACACACCTGCGGAAAATTAGAGCTGGAATGGTATTCAACCACTCAGCGTCCCAGAATGTGAGGCTGAAGTGTACATTTAATGTGCACTCACAGTAGCCAAAACTAATTATCGACGAGGTCACTGAAACGCAGTCCAATCGGGCCGCTGTAGCTCAACCGATGCTTTTCTTGCAGCTCAAATCATTTTCCTGGAACATTATTTTAAAGTGACCTCAAAACTCACAACCATTCAAAGAACTTGTTTTCCCCCCACTTCCGAGGGCGAACTGTAATAAAGTTAATGTGAAACTTTCCTCTGGCGCTGAGCCATCTGCTTTTGAAACGACAGCAATTAAGCTGCAACCAAGAAGCCCGTCCCGGAGGTGTGAAAGTTAGCCGTTAATGATCTATTGGTTGAGATGAACAAGCTTTTACAAAGTCACTCATAAACCTGTAATCTTCATTATGGTTAACAATGACGTACTTCTAGGTCGACCTGAGAGCTACACTGGTATTCTTTCACAACAATCTGACCTATTGTAAATTGACGCTTTAGTTGCGTGTGGTTGCTATGATACGGGATATCCGCGGAAGTAAACATGTCGGCACGAGGTAGAGTACTTGCTCTGACCCTTGATCTGGATGAAGCGGAGGCTGAGGCACGTAGGGAGAGAGGACGGACCAACCGGACTATGTGGGTTCATGAGATTTTGTGGGCGAGGAATCATCTCGGCGAGCCACTTTATTCTAAGCTTTTGGTCTGTCAGACCTTCATCAGAGCATTCGTGATTCAAACAAAGGACAGGCTGGTAGAAATAACCAATCCCATTCCAATCATTGGCAGTATGCAACGCACCTGTGCACACCCTGGTGGTAGAAGCTCCACCTCTTGGGAATTGTAGTTCCAATAGAGAACTGTGAGGCATATAAATAGATGCCATATTTGGTTTACAAATACAAAATACACAAAAGGGTGGAACACAGTGAATATAGAAAGAAAATATAAAAAGGACATATACTAAGATGGCAAACGTGATCGTTATCGGCCGATATTTGCTCTAAATAGTTTGATCGGTGGTCTATATAAAGGCCGATCCGATGACTCATCGATTCTGAATTAAACGTTTCGAATACTCATTTGCCTGCTTTCAGGAACCGATTAAAACAATGAATGATTAATACACACATCAGCACTAAACTCTCTTTTTGCTGCTGCTATCTAAATGTCCCGCTTGTCTGCAATATCATTTTATATGTCACTACTGCTTTGTGTCCTTTACCAGCCCTTTAAACTGCCCTGTTTTATGTTTTTGACCTGATGTATTCTAGGAAGCCACCTTGGCCAGGGACTACAGATGGAAAAAAGCCTTTTGGCTAATTCTGCCATTTCTTTACACCATGTGCATTTATTAATTTTGCACTAAACTTAAGAAGAAGTGTTTGAAAACTTTGACCAGCTGGTGACACTAGATGATAAACCAGAGGATCATGAAATGTCCTTACAGCCGAGCCACTAGCATGACTTAAAAAAAGTGAAATATTAGTACCGGTACATAGAAATACTTCATCAGTTAATCCAGTCAACAGGTTGCGTTGCATCACAAACTAACTTTCCAGAAGAGGAGTTGAAGGACACCGTTTCTTTCTCTGTACATGCAGTCAGCTTCCTGTTCTCATCTGAAGGAGCGTTCTGCTGCTGATGAGAGCACACTCCAGCTGTACTGAGACGGCTGTCACATGACGTCGGCTGCCTTTTTACCAGAGATATAATGTCAGCGAAATCAGCCGACGAAGACTACAATATGTCAAAGGAGATGGCACGTTCTCTCTACGCAGTTTTTCCTCTTTCCTTCAGCTCTCTTTAGCTTGTCCTCCCACACTCTCCACCCTGTTCATTCACTGTACAGACAACATCAGTCTCTTTTTCTCCTCCTCTCACTTTGATTCTTCTCTGCAGATACAGAAGCTGTATAGTGTCTCTATGTGTGGGTAGGTACAGTATCGCCTCCTCTTTGAACTCTTCACAACGACGGCCAACGGAAGCTGTGATCAATAATTTATCTGCCATCAGGCCTGTGTGCACGCAAGTGTGAAGCGTGTGAGTGAGTGAGTGAGTGAGTGCATAGAGGAGGAGCCTTGAAAGCAGATTGTGACTAATGAGAAAACCCATTCTTAAGTGACAAATAGGTAAAGAAACATAGTATACAGAGTAATGTGACATCTGTGTTGCTGCACATTACAGCCTTGAAACAAGGAAAAAAAAGTACACCGTTCATCTGTAGCTCGTGGGAGGTGGGGGTTGGTGTGTGTGTGCAGTCAAAATGAAAGGAATATCTTCAGAATTCCTTTGAGATTAAAGTTGGACATTTAACAAGGACAAAAATGAATTAATCAGAGTTTAAAATTAGAAATTTAGGACAGAGATGAATCAGAATGAATCATCAGGGAAGGTCTTACAAAAGACATTACATTGTTTTTGAAGCTTGACCCGTAGGGGCTAGTATATCTTGTAGGGCTGTCAACGTAAACGCAATAACGTGTGAACGCAAATTCGTTTATAACGCCACTAATTTCTTTAACGCATTAACGCAACTTTCGATTTTTAATTAACCTCCACAGATTTTTTTGAGGTTGTAGCGGGCTCATGTCATGCTAGCTTGTCGTGAAGGAGGCTAAATAACGCTCCAAACTTACGCTAAATTTTGGTGAGGAAAAACTAGCATGGCCATTTTCAAAGGGGTCCCTTGACCTCTGACCTCAACATATGTGAAAATGGGTTCTGTGGGTACCCACGAGTCTCCCCTTTACAGACATGCCCACTTTATGATAATCATTTTTTATTAAGGTACATTTTGAACAGATAAAAAAGTGTGCGATTAATTTGCAATTAATCACGATTAACTATGGACAATCATGCGATTAATCACACATTTTTTATCCGTCTCTCAAGTTCCTAAACTTTATAGAATTCCGATATTAAATTGCTGTAATACTCTTTTCATGCTGCCAGGATAAATTCAAGAAACATTTCTTTCAGGAGAGAGAGACACAATGATCCAAGAAGATATTATGGAAGAAAAACCAGGGTGGACAGGCGTACTGTAGATTTTAGACTCAGAATTTGTGTCTTCCTGGTAGCTTAACACAAAGTGACTCCTGTTCTGAAATCAGTTTGATATCAAATCATTTCTAAAAAAAATTTAAAATATTTAGACTCATTTAAACTCGCCTTTCATGCCCAATATGCCACGAAAACATGAAACCGGCTGTGATCATGCGGTGAAACTTAAAAGCTGCTCTGGACGAGATTACACGCAGAAACGTTATCGTCCTGCATCACAGAGCGGGGGGGCTTCCTTGAGGCCTGTGGATCTTTTTTTCTTCTCCTAAATGAAGTTCTGGTCACAGAGATAATCTGATCTCTGCCCACAGGAGGTGAAACTTTGTCACATAAACTCTCTTTTGCCCGTGTTTTCCAGTAGTTTGGTAAAGGCGGAGCTCACTGTCCTGTCATTTCTAGGTATTAAAAGTTATGCAGTTTCACCGCTCTACTACTCGGAGACACCAAAATGTGAAATTGCCTCGCACACACATCTTTGAGTATTCAGCAGAGCAGTGAAAGGTGTGACAAATTAAACAGATTTAACTACAACATATATTGTTTAATGCAATTTGTCCTGCGTAAATTCGCCGTAGATGTGTGTTGAGTGTCTTTTGTGTGTTTTCTCTTATCTCCGACTTACAGACTTAATTACCAGCGTGAGTCCACGCGGAGCGCACAACGCGGCGAGGTGGTGCACCACTCGTGCTGGTAATTATTTCGTACTTCAGCGAGCTTGTAGACAACCCACTGAAAATGTAAGCAGCGTCCGTGATGACAAAGCATCAGCGATGGGCTGCTCCGGGCTGATTACGGCGTCTTAGCCCGGAAGATGGATTAAGCGGAGAGATGGAACATTAGCCATCTTGACATAAAGGTCAACTCCGTGCTTACAGTTGGATGAGTCACGTTTTATTTCATCTCGCTGTATGTTTAACTTGAATCAAAGCAATTACATCAGATCAAATGAGAGTGGATGCAGAATAAAAGCAGCAGCATTTCCTTCCTTTGCATTAGAGGATGGTTAACATACACTGTGCATTAGAAGATAAAAGTAATGTCTGTAAATTACACCGTTTATATTTGGTTTGAGAGAGAGGAACTGATATTTTCTATAATGACTATAATTGGTGATTTTGTTTCCTTCCAAGGTTTCCATGTACATAAATAATATTTCTACAAATCAACCAGAGGAAATCGGATTTTAGAAGTGAACTATGACCAGCACACACTGGCATCATTTTCTCATTTCACAAGTGATGAACAAAGGTGTTGACATGTGAGTCGTACATGTAAAAAATGGACTCATGCCGTGATGAGTTTAGTGAGGGGCGGCTGCTCTGCAGGCGTACTAGATCAGTGGTTCCCAAACTTTTTTGGCACCCCACTTTGGGAACCACTGTGCTAGACTGTGCTATAACTGTAATTTCACTCTGTTCTATAGTACAAGTGCCACTTCTGATGCGAGTCTGATGCATTTTATTAACCTCTTCTCAGCGAAAATTCGCAATATAATACAAAACTGAATTAATTACGTGGGTGCAACGGATAGCGCTAGTCCCAAAGAGGGCTAATGAATGAATGGCTTTAGCAAGAAGCTATCATTTAGCCGCCTAGAGCACAATCACTACTGTGTAATCTTTCATACATCCTTTGTTTAGCAACCATCTCTGATTCCAAGCTGTTCTGCGATCACCTGCCACAATCTATCTTTAAATACCGCATCTCTGTGTTCTTTTATATCTTTATTGTAAAGTGCTTCATATGAACATGCGCGATGAACAAGAAAAATCATTATATTTAGGGGTTGTTAAACCTGAAACCTGTTATTTAACGGTCTCCGGGGCTAAAGACTAGTATTTATTTGTATGATATTTTTGTACTGATGATGACGTTTGCACGGACGGTGGCTCTGAGTGGTCAAACAACCCTCTTTTGCATTTTGAGGGATGCAAAAAAAAACGCAGAAGATCGAACCTTTCCAATAAAGTTGTCTAGCTTTAACTAGCAAACAAAGCTTCACTGACTATATATACACTGTTGCATATGTTGAAGCTTATTCAACATTACTTATTGTGCTCCAAGGGAAATATTTCAGCACACTGTCCTTCTCTTGTCCAATCTTCCAACAATCCCCGTCCCCCTAATGAGATGCTTTACTTATGAAAAGGTCTCAGAACTGGCTGGTCGTGCTGAGCTCTGCATGCCGGCCAGGTGTCATCGCTTTACACCGGCGTTCGGAGACAAGACCCCTCACCGTCACCAGCTGCTGTCCTCTAATCTCCATCCCCTCATCTTTCCCTCCCGTCTTACTCCTCAGTCCTTCTCTTCCTTTACTTGGTTTCACTGCTCCTAATTTCTACCCATTTTTGCCTCCCACTGTTTTTATTTATTTCTCCCCCCCCCTCCCAACGGCTGTTGAGGATTGTAAACTCATTTGGCAACAATGTTGCAGGAAATTAAAATGTTCTTTTGATGGATTTGGAGTTGCACAACCGCCGGTTATTTCTTCAGCGTAGTAGTCAGGACTAACACCTTTTTTTTTTTTTTTAAATCTGCAAGAACTTTCTAAGACTGTTCCCAACAATACCCCAAACTTGCTTTGAACGATTATTAATTACAAGCTGTCACTGGCCATGTCCGCGGGGTGGTGAAATTATTAGGTAATGAGGTATTGTCAACAGCGAAAGGAGGACGCTGGATAAAGCAATGTGCTCTTGTTGACAACTGATTATAGTAATTTGGAGAAACTGCAACATTTTTTCCTTAAATCTAAAGTTTAACAAACTGTTGCACCATCGATTAAAGCTCTATTTTATCAAACTTTTCTTTCAGTGAAACCGACAAACAACATTGACAAATAACACAAAACAAAAGCAGGACTGAGGAGCTACTTGTCAGCTTTAAAGAAGCGTTACCTGCCGAAGCTTTCCCTCATCTCCAACAGAATGAGGGCTGCTAATTTAGTCCAAACATCCGTCTGTGGGCGTGCGGTAATTACAAGATGTGCGCATCACTTTAGAGAGGGGTAATCAAGGACGTGCGAACGCGGTGCGACCACTTGGATTAGCTGAAAGACGCTTTAGAACAACAGCTGACATTATTCCTGCAAGGTAGGTGTGTAATTACTTAGAAAATGTGAAGATTCACACACCTTACTTCCTGGTTGTGCTCACACTGAGCGGATATTGAAGATAATGAACTGAATTGGTGAAGTTAAATCTGAAAATACCACAGATCTTTGTGATATTTGCACAGCTGTGATCGATCGATACGTCTGGCATCCGCTCTCCTCGTTCCGTCATCTCTTCCTTGTGCTTTTGGAGTTATGCCTGGTGGTATATCAACACCAGTTTGCACTCATCAAACTGTAACCCTCACCAATGATTTACTCCCTATGCTTGTTAAATGTCAGGCTTCTAATCAATGTTGCCAGCTGGTGTCCGACTGGTACACCACGTGGGAAGAGCTCGGGTATAGAGGTGGGCTAAAACAATACCCAGACTTTTAGTCAAGTAAACTCAACTAAAAAAAACAGGATGAGGTTGACTAAATATGATAAAAACTAACAAGGACTAAGCCAAATTTTTCTTCAAATTGTCAGGAGGATGAGATTTGCATCAGTGTGCACGTAGTAGTAGAGTACATACATTCTACATATTAAGACTTTTGGCTCGGTCTGCTCATCTGTGAGAGCTCTTGCTCGTCACTTTCTCACATTTTACGTCGGGCCATGAAAATAATTGATTCCCTTAAGACGAGGAGCCAGTGAGCGGCGGCGGCGACCGTCGACTTTAACATTAAAGCTCCGCGGCGACTTGATCAAGTGTCAAGTGACAGCGGGGGCCGCTTTGAAACCGAACCTTTGAACGCGAGACGCTCGCGGCTTTAAACCCGGTTAGGCAAATGTAAAACTAATGTTCATGCTAGTCCGGCCGGTTTAAACGCCTCATGTAATTTAATGATGAAGAGGATCTTTTTTCTCTCTAGTCACCTATACTCACTGCTATCCATGTGAGGCTGAATTATTTTTTTTCACATCTCCAGTGTGTGCTCTGCGTGGGCGGCTTCCTACGCCGAGAAGATATGAAATTCGGCTTTGTCAAAATTGAAAATTATAATACATTTGATATGTCTGCTTTTGCCTTTAGCGCATTCGGCACAATTGATGTGAAATGCTATGAAAGGTGTGTGGGCAGCGGCATGCCTTCCTACAATAATTTGTTAGGAAAATGTGGACATTTGCATGGCTTCCGTGTTTGGTATTCACCACGGTAAATAAATGTTGTGCTTAAAACTAATTGTTTATAATAACCTGGAGTGTATATTAGCATTTAAATTAGACACAGGGCATTTTTAGTCTGCTTTTTTTCAGTAATTATAGTACCTTATTGTAAAACACTCATTTTACTTGTCATTTATCAGTGATTACTTCCCAAAATTAAAACAATTCCCTCCCCACATTTCCTGTTTTAATGTCATTGTTCACACAATACACTATTTATGTACCCGAGCCCCCCTTCAGTGTAGCTTACAGTCAATAACAGTGGCTTCTTTGAATATGAATTCCCCCTCTGCTATGATCCTTTTTATTGTGACTCCATCTTGGCTGCTAAAAATATTCCCCTCATGATGAAAGGTGGAGATGTGGCGCTATGGCTTAACGCCCTCCTCCTGTATTATTTCATTATTTACCTATTCTACCAGGAGAAGCAGCATATTAAACCTCCTGGCTCTGATCAGCTAGATGCAACAGGCAAGTGAATGGATTGGTGCTACGGGCTCTCAATAAATAACATCTACAAATTCTCTCAGGCAAGGACAGCCACACGATAAAATGTAAGTGATAGAGGTTTGATCAGAGGTAGAGGTTGAGATGGGTTTCTGGCAGAGCCTCGCCATCTAAAGTGGGCAGAGAACCCCAGGGGGGGGAGGAGATTATATTTGTTTTACTGAAACATCTTTGTTCCCAGTAGACTCAACATACACTTACTATCTTTTGAGCGTTGCTATGTACAGCAGACCTTTGCTATGGGTGCAGTTAAGATGTCAGACCCGTTTTTGTGTCAAAATATTGATTCTTTTCAGGATTCTTTCACAACAATGACCGGCTCGCTGTACATTATCCCTTACTTATAGCATTTTTTCCCATTATGTTTACATGCATGCTCACGAAGCTCTACTGTATTATCATCTTCCTTCCAAGGTTAACGAGGCGTATTCCAAGTACTATACAGTAAATGTCTTGTGCACCATATATATTGGCAACTGGGAACCTTAACATCACATTTAGCTGTAAATTAAATAATTAAATAGTTAAATTATTAATCAGCTTCTTCAAATAATTGAAAGAATAAAGTGCATGCTACTATATAAACACTACAAGACTGTACATTCGACTCAAACAAAGAAACGTGGAGGGGAATGGAATGAAGCAGCTGTGTGTGAAGAGAATTCAGCACCACAGTTGGGTGGACAGCGCCACCTGAGGATTTTCTGGTTGCGTCTAGAAGGTAACCCGCAAATTGTGAAAACTTGCAAAAACTCTCACAAGACTCGCTGCCCGACGACCTCTCCTAACCCTTAACCATTCAAGGTCAAAGCCTAATCTTAACCATTCAAGGTCAAGGCCTAACCTTAACCATCTTGTGACAGTTTCACAATTTGCGGGTTACCTTTTAGACACAACTTGATTATCTGTTAGTCCACAGTTTAATATTAACAGTGTGGAGCATGTAAATGCAATTTAAGGGTAGGTTAACACAGGAATAAAGTTAGCCCTGGGCTTACATGAGCAAGGGGGGGAAATGTACAGTTGTCATGCTATTCTATATCAAATTTTGCAATAAAATCTATGAATTAATACCTGAAGCCACAACCTGAAAATATAAAATATGTATCCAACCCACTGAAAACACATACGGGCTACCATCGTTTGCACAGCTTATTTCGTCACAAGCTACTTGATCTACATACTGGAGGTGCTGATTCACAACTATGAAGTTGTTCAGCTCAAATTGTTTCCTCTCATCAGTAAAACAAACAGAATGAACACTAGCCTTTCATATTAAATTCAATAATATACGTAGGCAACAGAACAAGACAAACATTCAGGCTCCCTCATGTGGCAAATAAGTGTACTGGACATATAAATCTTAAATAAAAGACAATGGAAGAAATTCTGCAAATTTATTTGGTGACCCTAATAAACGACTCGCAACCCAGTCATTGGGAATGACTGATCTAGATCGTTTTACTCTTGTGTTATACAGAGTTAACAAACATTGAAAGTTTGTTAGTTCCTTTCAAACTTTAAATGTCTGTAAAGCACTTTGAAATTAATTGCGTTATATAAATAAATGTGCATTATTCCTTTTAGCCTAGGAACTTAGTAATACATATGTACAGTGATTTGATTACACACCACTATACAGTAAATGTGACGTTTACTGTCGAACAAGGCCACTGATGAGGAACTGCAGCACAACGATAGTCTTTATATCACATGTAATCAAAGAACATCACAGTGCCAGCATTACGTATGCATTACCAAAGCTCAAGTATTGTAAAAGAATAGAAAAACTGTTGCAAGAAAACAAAAGTGTTTCAAGGGAAGAATGTTCCACTGTGGCCTGTTAGCTGTTTGATATTATAGCAGCTCTAGTGCAGATGTAGGCCTACTGCAGGGTGACTAATGCCTGGATATGTATTTTAAATGTTTGGGCACTTTCAAGCTGAGTTAGACACAAATGTGGAAAATGGGGATGGGGTAACTACCAACAGCCCGAATGGAGCACTAAAAAAACAGATTTTTGCTCCATCAGAAACGGATATCTACATAACTGTCATGCACCGCTGTGAATCCCCTCATTCTGCAGCAGATAATTATGATGCTTTTATTCTGCTCACTGTTCTCTCCCCGACCGTTATTAATCCATTTTAGAGAGAGAGGACATCATGACAGATGGGATGCTTCTTGTGCTCGCGTCCTCCCACTTTGATTGCAGCGACCCATCCATACCGCCCAGGGGGCCGTATGTGCTGTACTCCTCCTTGGAGGAGTGCAGGGAAGGGGCATGGAGACACGCCAGCTCGCACTAGCCTCGTTTTCCAATACTATGTCAAACATGCAAAACACAGGCTTCGTCACGATTCAAGACAATTATCTTATAATGTCTCAACAGTTTGTTCTAAAGTGAGCAGTCTCAAGTTCCAGATTAGATTTAGTCAAGAAGTTAACTTCAATCTCTTAAAAATCCGAAAGCCCACCCTGGGGCCGACCACTATTTGATCTTTGGGAGGTTGTAGCGGGCTCAGTTTTAAAGCTAGAGTTAAGATGCTGGTATCATATGAAACTAGAAAACCTAATGAATCCATTGATTCCAACCGTGTCATACTAGCTCATCGAGAATGAGGCTTAATAACGCTCCAAAGTTGCGCTAAATTTTGGCGAGGAAAATAGCCATTTTCAAAGGGGTCCCTTGACCTCTGACCTCAAGATATGTGAATGAAAACTCGAACAAAGTGTAAACTGTATCTAATGAGATAAAACAGATGTTGACAAAGTGCATAATTTGCAGTTGAAAAAAGGTAATAAATCGTAGGAGGATTAGATTTGTTAAAGTCAAAATAGGATTTTAAATTAAATAATTTAGCGCTGCAGAGACGTCCTGGCCTCAACACATCACATTCTAGAGACTTGAGAAATTATCTTTGTTTGGTACAGGTCCTCGCAAAAATCACACCATAAGAAATTTCCATATGTTTTTCAATGAAAATGAGAAAAATTGATGTAGAAATGATCATTCCCTCTAATATTGCAAAAAATCGCAACTGCAATATCAGTCAAAATCGTGCAGCCCTAAATCCACATCAAATAAACTATGTGTCACAGTTTGATGCCAGAAGAGATGGTTTACTAACTGTGTTATTGTTCCCAATGTATAAATAGCAGTTTAGATTTTGTATTACGGTAAATCACGATAGATTGACCTCAGTTCTGACAGGTGCCGCAGGCTTCTACTGTCAGGGATCTACTGAGGAAAAAAGTGTCTGTTGGCAAGAATCCACGGCTACTCTGTCATGTCAGAAAGAGCTTTTATGGACCATTTCCAACACCGTGTGCCATTTCTGTTGACCTCGGCGGTCACCTCCGCTCGTCGGCGCTACCCCGGAGTGCTGCTATTGAAAGGCTAGTTGCCCAGGTTGGCTGTTATCTCTAATGTACGATATCTTAGGCGGGACGTGAAAAGAGCAGAGGAGAGGGACTGAACAGGTGAATTTGCATCAATCTTCATCGGTCTCGGTCTCGGCACAACACTAAGACAGATTGGAGGGAAGTAAGGAGGTCAAGGGAATGTGACGCAAATACAAATTGTGCTTCAATCCACTTATCAAAAGAAATCAAACTAATTCCATTGAAATTAAATGCGTTCCTTCACGTTACACTCCAGAAATGCTTCAGCAGGGAAACGCCGGACCCATTTTGAAGCAAAACTTCCAAATACCAAAGCCATTACAAAACCAGACTAACATAAATGACCCTCGGTGGCTTTTTCAGTCCCGCTTCATCAAGAGTGATACGAACAAACCGATGCAGTCAGCTGGGTCCGATGTGTTAGATGCTGTTCCAATTGCCTCCAATCTAGCTCCCTCTGTAGAGTACGTATCGCCTCCGGCATTTGGAATCCATTCATCATTCACAATAAATGAAATAACATACTGTAACAACACCAAATAAACAATATATATTATATTTCTGTGGCTTCTTATAACACAAGTTGATAATGAAGTCAATGAGTGAGGAGCTGGTTGTGTTTTTCCTGGTCCAGAAGGTGACAGTTATGTAAATGCAGCGTCCTAATCTGTCAGTAGCACTCCTCCTGGATTGATATTTTAACAGCATGACAGACTTGAGCCTTCTATTTTTGGGAGATAGCTTCAACTGTCAGACTGAACTGTCTTGCATCAGGAGGGAGATTATGTTTTTAGGGCATATTTAAGCTTGGAGTTTTTTGATAGGCCAAAGAAAATGCCTTTCATCCGACGGTTTAGGGGCTGCAAATAATTCTAATTATTTTCTGTTGATTGTTTAAATTAATCATTTAAAGCACAACACGAAAATGCGAAATACTATAGAAACATGGCGGACTCCGTGAAGAGGACTCGCTCCCTATGTAGATATAAACGGCTCATTCTAAGCTAACAAACACACAACAATTCTTAGTTTCATACACTAAAAAAACATAGTTATGAATATTCTATTTTATTTCTGCTAATAGACCCCCTGAAATGCTACAAACTGTTCCTTTAAATGCATGTATTCACTATAGTTTGCATGCTTTTTCCTTAGCATGTGAGAGAAAACCTCCTAACCATGTACTATCACTTCCAGCAGTGCTTTTTTTCAAAAAGTAATATGACAGGTAATACAAATGGCCTCATTTCCAGGTGCACAACACCCCCCTGCAAGTTTAACAATTAATGCAACGCTTTTGACAAACTACCCTCTCAATGAATCTCTGGCAGAGCTGGGCTTAGCACAAAAATGGCCACTGAATACCTACAAAATAATTCTGCAGAATGGGATATGATCAATTACTTAGACATTATTTTTTACGATACTCTAGATGGACATACTGTACATATCCACTGAACTTCCCATGTGCTGCGACTGACTAAATGTTCCCGGAGGCGGCAGGCATCTGACCCAATGATGGCCCTTATTCTCCCTAGCAGATGCAGAGAGTGCAATTACTGCTCACACAATTACTACTCCTCACAGTGCACAGCGTGCCGCCGGGTTCAGATTCTGTCTAACGCAAAAAAAAAAAAAAGAATCTCCAGAGCTCTGCTGAAATGAAGCCTCTTAGCGGGCATTTCAAGCTGTCATATCAGGAAATAATGTATGTGAACTTTGACGCCAGAAGAGGAGACATGGAGATTTTAGTGTATGATTGACAGCGGTGTATATGTAGCTAGATTATGGATAATATGGTACGTCTTAAAATGCTCATTTTGAATTCACTCTGAAAATAATCTCCTCTCATTGAGCTATGAGGGCTATTTTGGGTTTTTACAGCCGGTTTCTCAGGTGGAAAATACTCTGGAGGAATGAGGGTTTCCTCCTCATATTATTAATCAAACCAACAATGCATCCAAAGCAGCCACTGGCGCAGAATGTACTTTTTTTTTCAGCCCCTCAACGACACTCCGCTGACCAATTTCCCATCACTTGCTCTGACTCACCCCCGTTTTGAAGAAGCTGCACAATGACTTTATTACCGCGGCACGGGCAGACGGGGGACTCATAAAGCTGACGGGTGCGATAACTCGTCCCCCTGCCTTGTCACGGCTCGGAGAGGAGGATGGAACAAAGGTGTGATGGAGAAGGGCACGGAGCCGTCGCGCCGCCGTGTGCTCGATGGGTTTTTCCCGGTGACACCCTGTCGCTCCAGATTTAAAGACTGAGGGGGAAGGCCCGGACAGTGATGGGTGATGGAGCGCCGGGGATGCACGCGGGGCCGCTGTGCTTTGGTGTTTACGTCTCGCCGTGCACATCTCCTAAGAGCAGTTTGTTCTCTTGACTTGGGGTGAGAAGGGCATTGGTGCCTTTAAACCTTTTTTCTTCTAGAGATAGATCGATGAGGTGCATACCTTTTCAGTTTTTCAGAGAGGGTCCATTCATTTTTAATATCATCAATATTAAATCATGTCATAATATCATCATTATTTAATGCGGGCACCTATCTAACGCCTGCTGAGTTAGATAAACAGAACTCCACCTCCTCTCAGGTCGGATCTGAAATGCATCTCTGCGAGAATAAATCAAAAATATTAACATACTCCGAGAAAGGAATGTGCACAGCAACAACAAAAGGGCGACCCTTTGCTCCTCGTACTAATGCAAAGCCAAACGTTTAGTACATTTTCTGAAGGATCGCACATTCCAGGGGCCAGATGTATAAACGATTCTGAATTAAAACTACTGAATTTCCCGTACATAAACTGGTATTTATAGAACGTGCGGGGATAATGTGCAAACCTAATGCATACTTTAGACCTACCACTGTTTTCTAGATCAAGACGAGGGAGATATAGTAAAGTGGTGATGGGAAAATAAGGTGAGAGAGCAAATCTAATATGCAGCCGTGTTATTCTTTAAGAATGTGTCAATTACCGACTGTATGATTTTTCTTTTCAGTCCACAAACCTAGAGAGTATAATTATGCAACTAGCCCTTAAATCTAAACAATAAAACAGGTTGTTGGGCTTCCAAAATGACCCAAATACTGTAAGCCTTTTCAGATCTACCACTGCTATGGTTAAGTTTATGTAACTGGTGAAAGTAGGGACTTCTATAAACCCAGAAAGGACGATGCGGAGCGGTCTTGCATCCCCCTGAAGGGGTATATTTCACAACAATGACCCGCCAGCTGTATATTATCCCGCTTATTATACCGCTACTTAATTAATAAATCAATAACTTCAGACAAAAACGATCCATAAGTTGTAGTTATCAAACTTTCTGTCCTTCAATGTTTCTGTAAGGCGCTGTTCTAAACGCATTTCACCTTGATATTACTAATGTTTTCATCATTGAATACAGGCTACACCAGCTCAACTGCTATAATCGTGACAGTAATTGTGACATAATCTGACAGAGATCATGAAATACAGCAGTAAGACATGACAAAATAATGGACAGCTGATGATGCCGCTGCGCCACGCGTCATATTTAATTGACGCCGCTTTAAAATGACGGCTCCGAGGCAAGGATGTCTCATTCGTTAAATAACTGTTGCTTCGACTCCTCGCCTCCTCCGCTCGCATCTCCCAAGGGCGGGACTAAGATGCGAGGAGAGGAGGCGAGGAAAGGAACTGGGAAAAGACAAAAGGCCTCTGGTCTCCCAGGTCAAAGTCACACGCTTTGTTGGCCCAACCATAGAGGTTTTGCGGCAGTAATACCTTTGCTTCATTTTTTTATATTACGACCAAGGTCACTTATCAGTGTAAAAGGGTTTTTCTGTTTACTCTTTAGTATTTGTACACTTCATTGTGAAGCACTGTGTCAGCTCTATAATATAAAATAATTGCACTAATAATAATCTAAATGACTGCTGATTACCTTTACGATGCTTGATGAAGGTTATGGAGATACAGTATTGCAGAGAGTTTGCAAACAGACGCTCAATTAATGCAGGAATGTGTGATCATTGTGCATAAAGATGGCTGCTCTGACACCAATGTCATTCTATGAAATGTCATTCTTTTCACTGACGGAGGAGCTGACGCAGGCGTTTGATCCACTAAGGACACGTCTGTGACTATATTTGGCTCTTAAAGTGAAAACCAAGGAGACAATTTGTTGAGTGAGATGTATAAATCATGCATTTGCAGTTCTATAATGTGATGACAACAGCGTCTATCCATTTTTCCTTGTTTGAGTTTTCTACATCTGACCCCAGAAAGTACAATGTCCTATAACACTTATACTGTTATTCCCCAACAATCCAGACTATTGATTTTGACCCACTTGTTTTAGATAAATACAAAAGTTGTACGATTTTGGTAAAAGCTTGGACTTACGGGTCAGAGTGTTTTGAATAGCTGAGCAGTTTAAGAGGTCACCGCTGGTGGGAGGCTATCATCTCCTATTCACGGCTCTGTAAAGTTTGCTCCGGGGTGCTGTCGACCTCTGCGCTGACACAAACTTATTGCTGGTGTAAATCACACTCCAGCCACTCGTGCCCTCTCGCCATGAATATTTAAACAAGTATACATTCATACCACGCTGCCTTACATCGTCTACAATGTTATTGCTCGCCTGGAGTTACGTTTGAATTATGCTTTTGTCTGTGAAACTTCTATATCTTTCTGTATATCCAGACACATTGTGATGATAGAGGAAACATCCAAAAAAGGAGTACCTGCTTCACACGCATTCTCCGCGAGGTTACCGGGGACACAGAAGTGACGGGGTGTATCCACGCTAATGCATCTCCGCTCACAGACAGATGACACACCTCCAGACCTATCCGTTCATTTACCTCCACAATCAAGATTCACGGCTCTATTTTCCACTGCCCCGCTTGCCAGAGGTGCTCTGTTTTCGTCAGTGTTAAATGAATTAAATGGGCCGGCTGCCAACGGCCCCGCTCATTCCACACAAAGCAGATATATGGCGGCGTCTCAGGTATGTAGGGAGAGAGATTTGGAGATCGTTCACACGTCGCCTGCGGCATATTCGAAGAGATGAATTTGGGGTTTCAGAGCTCCGCGCCGTGACCTCTATTTTTACAGGTCAAGCTGTGTTAATGTCACGATAATAAGAAAAAAATAATATGTTATAATTACCAAAAGCATTACTTTTAAATGCCAGCTAAGATTACACAAGAAAGTTGCTGAAGAATGTCAGCGTGATGAGCACAGTCGCTCCCTCTAAATGAGCTAAGAAACAGCGAGCGGCAGACAGCGGAGCCTCGGCTCTCTGCATGACTGGCTCCGCCGACGGCAGCATACGGAGGC
This sequence comes from Sebastolobus alascanus, assembly GCA_916701645.2. Lineage (NCBI taxonomy): Eukaryota > Metazoa > Chordata > Actinopteri > Perciformes > Sebastidae > Sebastolobus > Sebastolobus alascanus. Next base: position 4,617,696 of record CAKAOJ020000086.1, on the reverse strand, counting down.
CCGGCGCTGGCCAGGTGGCTCTTACATCTGGCCCATTAGCTCTCAACCACCGCGACGACTCTCCACGCCACTGAGAGCCTGTTGAAATAATATCATCAGGACCTGTAAGTGCTGGAGGCCGCCTTGCCCGTTGCCTGCTCAGGATAGCGAGTCACGGCCGCACTCTGGTATCTGACCTGTCGGCTCTGAGGCCGGGTCCATCCCTGGATCACATATCTTGTGATTGAACTGGTGATACAGTATGGATCAAATTAATGTGGCTCTAGTCTGGACAGATTCATGCACCAAAAAAAAATAAAATTTGGTGATTGACCTTTCAAGAATGGAGATTACGTAACATGAGTTTTTCATTGTTGGCTTGACAAAACAAGCAACGCGTTCATGCAAATTAATTTTACCACCACTGATGTCTTTGATAACGCAACAGTTTTAAAGCTAGAGTGAAGCTACACCACCATATGAAACTAGAAAACCTAAGGAATCCATTGGTACCAATCATGTCATCCTAGCTTGTTGCAAAGGTGGTTAAATAACGCTCCAAACCTGCGCTAAATTTTGGTGAGGAAAAACTGTCATGGCCATTTTCAAAGGGGTCCCTTGACCTCTGACCTCAAGATATGTGAATGAAGATGGGTTCTATGGGTACCCACGAGTCTCCTCTTTACTCTTTAATTGATTTCAAGTAATAAATATATACATACGTTTGCATAAAGCAGCATATTTGTCCACTCCCATGTTGATAAGAGTATTAAATACTTGACAAATCTCCCTTTAAGGTACATTTTGAACAGATAAAAAAATGTGCGATTAACTATGAGCAATCATGCGATTAATCGTGATTAAATATTTGAATAAATTGACAGCCCTGATATATAAAAAATAACATTAATCATCCTTAAATTAAATAGTTCATATCAGCATTAAGTGTCCCTACAATGGATACTGACAGTTTATTATATTTCTTTGTATTACATCTAGCTAATGAAATATCATTACGGTTGACTGCACTCTTTAAATCTCACAAGCCACACTTACAGAAAGTTTTGTTAAAAGTTTAAAATGCTCAACAGTAGACGTGCATCTCTCTCCCATAAGAATAAAGATGATACAGTTGAACTGCAGTTGAACTACAACAACGTCAACATTTATGGATATTATTTATAAGATCAACAGCATAAAGGTGTCGTCTTTTCGTGCTGCGAAAGTTCAGTAAAGATTCTTCACTCAGACGTAGCGGCTGTGTTTAAATAATACATCTGTTTTTGTCTGGGACTTCAGCCGACATAATCTAGAGACACGTTTTGCCTCTTGTGAGTTTTGTGTCCCTGTCAGGTCACGGTAGTTAACGCGAACAAAGCGGCCGGGTCTTCGGCCTTTACTTTCCGGTCTCCAGTCCCCTGACTCTCAGGGACAAACACCCCCCACCTCCGAAAGCACGCCTCTCGCCCCGAGCGCTGAGCTAAGTGACACAATCTATCCATCAACCGCCGAGCTGCAAACATACGAAGCAAAAAAGTGCAGGGATGGCAAATTTTTCATGCATATGATATTCGGGCTACAGCACATCCGCCTACGTTAACCCGGGAGAGGGAGAGACGGGAGGAAGGGGGGGGGGGCTTTGAAGATGGATTACCAGATCACGTCACGAGAAAAAGAGGCTGCTATGAGCAAGCAGCAATTTCAGGAGAAGGCACTCAGAGCGAGTAGAGTGTGTGGGGAGACGAATACAGATGCTCATTTGGAACGAAGAGTTTATTTTCATGTCAACAGAGAAATACTGTGTTTTAGTGCTGTCAAATACTTTAGACTCCAAGCTAAAAGCCACTCTTCTCTTCTTTTCTCCCTCACAAATAATAATAAAAATAGATGTCATGGCCTTAGATTTGAAATTATAGAGCCGCTGACAAAGTCACAGATAAGTGGTGATTACACAGGAATTTTTTTTCCGCCTTCTCCCATTTGGTTTCAGCAATCAATTCTCTCACAGCCGGGCTACGTTTTGGCGTGTTAAAAATCTTCACTTCAGCACCGTGTTTTATGAGCGCAATTCTATTGAGCGAAAAATTAAATGCATAATTCAGGGTTGAGCGGGCCGCCCGATTCATTTTACAAAAAAAAAAAAAAAGGGGACACAAGCCAAAGAAAAGAAAACGGCAATCTGTGGGTTGTTCCTTAATTCATCATCATGATACAGCAGTGACAACAAAGGTACACTGGAAATGCTGCTGTATTTTTCTCCTGCAGGCAACTAGTCTGTAAAAAACAAATAAAATCTAAACAAATCTGCTTTTTTTGTATCCTTAAATGACGAGGGTTTGCTGATGAAGTTGCTCCTAAATAAAGAAAGACCAGTGTAATGAATGCCCGGGTCGCTCTCTTTGCCAAAAACTGCATTACAGTACTCCTAATGGTCTGAATCTGCGGACGTGCTCCCAGCAAGACTGAGTTAAAACCCCCAGAGAAGAATAGTGGGAGGGAACCGGGGAGTCCGAGGGAAGGGAATGACCCCGTTCATAAACCAGGGGCAGGGGGCGGCCATTATGAATGAACAACGATCCATCACATCCAAGGTTAGCAGCTCTCACTCAGCAATGCTCTTTCATCTCAAGGACGGCGTGGCGGAAAATGTACGAAAACGGCTGTAAGAGCAGTGTGAATACACAACTCTGTTAACTTAAAGAAAACTAGGGTTTCTGTGCAACATCATCACAGAGATGCGTGCGCAACTAGGGGGCAGAAAGCTGTACCAACTACAAAGCTGAAAACTGCACCAACTGCAGAAAAGATGGATTGAAAATGTTTATGTTAAAATATTGCGAGGGGATCACATGTCTTTGCTAAAAACAGAAGGCGACTATGGATCCAGGCCTGATGGACAAAAGCATTCTAGTCACACAACGCTAGCTCCTCCTCCCCCGCGGTCACAACAACAATATATATTAACGTTCTACCTGTTGAGGAATCGCTAAGGAAAAAGTGTCTGTCGGCGGCCTTTAAGAGGGGTTCACGTAACTTGAATGCCCAAACAGACCCTGGTCCCCCAAGTCGAATCTTACTTACGTCTGATCTAACGTTACCCATTTCATAACAGGTGAAATCTCATACTAATGCGTCATGTGATAATGGTGTCTGGTGGTCGAACTCTGCAGGGGTCTAGTATATTATACAGTATACACTATATAAGGTATATACCCAGTAATGTTTGTATACAAGAAACCTGTCTATATATATCTGTTTCAATTTATGTGCATGCATTCCCGCTGTTAGTTCTGGTAATGGTACAAAAAAGTCTCGACATGTTTTCTTAAAATGAGCATTTCATGTTGTGGGCATGAAAAATGAAAGTCCTCATATGAAAGGATTATGTGCCATCTGAGCAGGCCATAGGTTAGCGAAAGGCAGCTGAAAAATACTTCAGTTGAAGGGTTATTTTCCTCCTACTATTCTTTACAATCCCGCTGCGGATGGTGCTAAAAATGCCGTCACTTAGAGCTTTATGTTGCTCAAATTAAAAAGGTAGCGCTCTTATCTAATACACACACAGACAGGGCCAAAGGGTGAAGCCAGAAAGCGATTAAAAGGCATCCATTCAACACATTAACAGTCAGGGTGCAGCAGGATCTGACATTTGAAATGTCTTTTCGGAAAGTAGTCTGACCAAGACAATGACAATAACGTCCTTTCTGTTTTTTCTGGGCATCCAAAATGTGATTTCTGGCAGCTAAAGTCACAAACACTAACCCACGACACAAACTATATATATATATATATTTTTAACTATTAAAGTGGCACGTGAACGCACCAAAGCAGCATAACAACAAGTGTCACCAACGCCACATATGGTGGCACCAGTATGGTGCTTGGACATTGTTGTAAAAAAATTAAACAGAGAACAATGAATTCACTGTTTTGTAGCCAAGCGTTTGGCAGCAAATGAGAAGTGTATGTATCAGCTCAGAAAAATGGCTCCATAACATCTATGCTCCCATAATTGAGCAAACTCCATCAGCTGATTTTGAGTTATTTTGTAAAAAACATGAATTTTACCTTCTACCTTCATAGTAAATTGGGTACACTGATGCTGTGCTCATGGTATTTTGAAAAGAGAAGCCAATGCTGATGCTTTAAACTTGCATTCTGCTAATATCATTAAACAGCTATCAAACAGATATTATGGAAGCACACTTCATTCAAACATTCAAATGAGACAATCATTACTTAAAAGAAAACTTAACGTAGAAATTATATGTTTGCTCACTAAGGTTGGACCTCGTGATTCAAAATTGTCCAATTCCTGAGCACTGTTTAGCTCAGTTCAAACAATGACTTAAGGCCAGGTTACACATACTTTCCTAGCTTACTTTCATGCAGAACTTGTACAAAGGAAGAAAAAAAGAGTTTAAATGTGTGGGCACATTTTAAATTGGATGATGTGGAAGATTTTAAATAACCTTGCGTGGCCTTGGTGTTACTGTCTCTCCCTCCCGGCTCCATCCTTATTAATGCTTCTCAGCACTTTTCTATTGTGTGCCTTATATTTACGTTTTAAATTTACATTTTTTCAATTGATGGAGATTGGATGTGTGCCCCAGACTTCTTCATTGGCACTGGCTTATTAAAGTTAAACTTCAATATAGCTTGTGGCTTTAGGACACCATGTCTTGGGTGTCTGTCTGAGAGAGAAGTCCACTGAAGAACAGTTTTTTTTTACATATAATTATTTCTGGGAGGGCAGAGCATCACTGTTTTTATAATACCAAAGATGACAGGACACTGGGTAAGCTCACGGTGCAGAAGAAGAAGAATGTGGGGATTTTTAACCTCACGAGTAGGAAGAAGACGAGGCCATCTCTGCCAGATCCCAGTGGTTTGTCATTTGAGTCGGACAACTACTGCTAGCTCAGCAAGTCAAACCCCTGCAGCTCATTAAAGCACACTAGTAGTTTGTCCAGCGAGTCAGAAGACTCCTGTAGCTCATCCTTTAAGGTTGGCCCATTGTTTAAAAAGTGTCACCTCAAAATACACTCCTGAGCTGCTACAGTGAAACAAAGAAAAAGCCTTTCCTTTGGGTTCTGGGCTCACATACTCACAGTCTAACTTTGATATAGCACCCATGGGAGCATCAGGAAAGTTTGGGACTCACCAAATGCATGTAGCCTTCTCTGGTCGGGCGCTGAAACAGCAGAGTCTTGCTTCCTTGCTGGCAACGTTATCATTTCCTGTGATGGACAAGAGCAGTATGATTTAATACATCTTATGACTTATGTCTTCTAAAGTTTCAACAGCTAAATGAAAAAGTTATTTACCTTCCTTACGAACATATCTTAAAGTCCCGAGTCCGACGTGGAAAGTCTGACAGCTGAGGTGTCCTTGACTTCTGTTGGAAAATATTAACCAAACAGTGCAACCATCAGCATACACATGTACATAATGTCCTCACACAGAGCCGTATGGCAACATCAAAACCTGGTAATAGAGGTGTGCACAGGGCGGGCTGGCTCCGTCCCACCAGGCCGACAGCAGATGTTGATTGCACAGGTTTCCTCCAAGGCTGTGTGTGTGCAACACAAAAGCACCATTTGCAAACACTTGCCACACTCAAACAGCATTTATTGAACTCTTTTATAGAGTTTTTTTTCCCAAACAGAAATGCAATGTGAACAGTGCGTGACTGAGGTTACAGATTGAGAGCTGGCGGGCGAGTCGAGCAAGTTTTATTTATACAGCTCAGTATCACAAATCATTTGCATCAAGGGGTTTTACAATCTGTACAGAATATGACACCCTCTGTCCTTAAAACCCTCGCTTCGGATAAGGAAAAAAGTCCAGACGTGTGCTGAAGAAAATCCCGCAGATGTGCAGCTGTGGGCCAGAGAGCAGCAGGAGCAGGTGGTATGGTATTTCAAACATCACACCAGTCTATTGCTACAAACTTTGTGAACAGAATAAATCTATTCCTCACATGAGCTCTAAGTCAAACATCAAATTTGTATAAAAGATGTACTCTCTTAAAACATAAGTCTTACTACCAAAGCTATGTATAGCAGCTGCAAACACTGAAAAGTCTTGCTTTTAACCAAGAGGCATTTCTATTGGAAAAGGAACTGAGCAAGCAAGGCGCCTTAGACCCGACATGCATTACTCAAAAGGTCAAGATCATTCTGTGGAGATTATAAAATTCATCCTGAAGTAAGATAACACTTTAAATATATATATTATATTCTCATTTCTAGTTAATGCAATTCTAAAACAACATATCTTTCGTCCAATAATGACTGTTTTTAAACAGGTCACTCTTTGGCTTGGACTGAAAAAAAGACAACAAGAAAGTTCCAATGTTCAAAATGATTGACAGCTTGAGAGGCAGAGTGTAAAAGGTTATAGTAGGTATAGTTAGCAACATGAAGGACATAGAGAACAACATTCAAAATGATGAAGGACATAGGTTACAGCCAACAGTGTGGGAGTGACTGTGCTTGGCTGACATCTCCATCACTCTCCGGTTTGTTTTGTTGCGCCTGTCAAGGCTGGACTTTGTTGACATAACATAGGCTTGATAAATAAAATCAGGACAATGGAAAACAACAAAGCCATGTGTGGTAGGTCGCTATGGTAACATAACCTACTAATATGGCATATAGGAGCATGAATCCTGCAGCCATAAATAATAAGCCAACAGAGCAACTGTTGCAAAGAAAGCAAAGAAAGCATGTGTTATATTCTGATGAATAAGAGCTTAACTATAAGTTGCATACTGATGAGATATTGTATAAGTATTAAAAACAATAAATGATATATACAGGTGGAATTATATGTATATCTATACACAGAGAGATTGTGCACATAGAGCTACATGCATATGGGAGCGAGGGGCCAGAATACTGTTCCCCCTATCTAAACCTCACCGGAAACACTGTTTGACGCGTGGAGCAGAATTCGATGCAACACCGGCTAACGACCTATTTGGAAAAGCTAACTGTTAGCAAGCTGTGCAACATGACATGTGTGCACCAACAACTAGCTTGCTGCAACAGTAAATACAGTAACAAATATATATACTCTTGCTGCAATTAATTACGAAAAAAACTTACCAAACTTCCAACCGCCGAGCCCCCATCTTCTCATGCACTGTTAACACCGTTCCGGTTTGTTTTGCATCCAGTTCTGCACAATTATGCAATATTTTTTTTACTTTGAGTCTCGGAATAAAGTCTTTGGAAGTTATGTGGTGGAAAAATGCCAAAAAACGCCAAACGTCCGTGTTTCTGCTGCAATATCCCGACATTTGTGCAGGAGTCACCTCCTGTCAACACTAATTAGTTTACACCAGCAACAGCTGGTCAAGGGAGGATGCACGAGCAGTGACGGAACAGTGACGTAGCAGTGACGTAGGGCGCAACACCAGCCACAAAGCTTCATTCATAAAGTAACTTTTAATTTAATTTAGCAAATAAATAATGTATTATTTATTATTACTTATTATAGTTATTACCTTTTAATATCACTTTTAAATAATATATATGTATGATATAGCCTGACTTTTTTTTTTTTTTTTTTTTTCAGAACTGTATTTTCAACAAAAGACAAGTACAAACGTATATGGAATACAATAAACAGTACAAAACAAACAAGACAAAAACAAAAAACAAAAAAACAAAACAAAACAAAAAAATATATAGGCCGACTTTATCCAACTTCCTGTTGACGTCATGACGCAGTACGGTAGCCTTGTAGGACGTAATACGACGTCATTAACACAATAATAGCAGCAATACCGGTCAAGTCCAGCAGAGGGCGACAGCGCAACAAAAACTGATTAGTCAATACCAATATTGTATGGTAGGCTAAACTGTAGGCTATTATCACTTTTTTATGCACATTATTACATATTTACATTGCTGTAAATAAAATAATAATAAAAAAAAGTAAAGAAAAATCAGAATATGACATCCAAGTCAAGACAATATTGTAATATGTTTATAAAAAACAGGAATAAATAGTGTGAATTTTCAAACTTATTATTGTTCAGGAGCACTTTAATGCCATGCAATTTCCTGTAGTGTCAGAGTTAGTCATCCTCCAAAAAAAGCAGCTTGAAGCTTGTAAATCTCACTCCCAACAGAACACATCTAATCAAGTTTGTTCTGTCTGTTTGCTCCGGCATTGTTTTGCCAAAACAACAGAGCAGCGGGGTGTCGTGGTGATTAAGGAGACCGCCCTTCAGACTGGAGGATGCTGTGCTCAGGCCCCCGTGTTGGCAGGCATCTGTCCGGTTGCTATGTGAGCAACACAAGTGAACCCCCCCCCCTCGCTCACCAGCTCAAGGGAGGTCTTCGCCACCTGGGGAGGATTTCCATCACAGACGTGCAAACTTTGGGGAGTTGACTCTGAAGTGTAGATTATGTGTGGTTCTGCAGTGTATACATCAGGAAAATAAACTTTTGGCTGCATGTAAATTCATTTGTTTTCCACCCACAGCTGTCCCAATTCAAAGGGAGCTGTTTGGGGGGGAAAGTAGGAAAAAGTGACATCAACAAAATTCTTTAGTACAACTGAATTAATTTAAAATACATATTTTTGCCCAGCAAAGTGAAATCTTATACATAGGTTGCATCCGAAATTAATATTATATTAGCCTTACAGTATCCGGCGTTGCATACTGTAATATTTCACCGGAAATAGCATGCGATTCACGTACTATTGGTTTCATAGTAAGGTTTCTCACATACTGTTTTATCGTACTAAATAGCATGTTAGTATGGAAATTCGGACGCAGCTATAATCTAATGGTGCCTGGCACCAGTGATGACAATTGCTGTTGCTTAGCAGCGCTAATTAACGTTACCGTCGGCGTCTAGAAGCCACAGAGGCTGACAATTTAACAAGCCAGCAAGTGGGTAACATAATGCAACTAAATGCAAAGGCATAATGACAGAGGAGACGATAAATCAGTTGGGAATATCAACATTTACCTCAGACATATTATAAACTTACAAAGAAAAACTAAAATTACAACATTTTCACTTATTATGTACCGAAAAATTAACTTCCATGGCCTCCGCCATTTCTGACAACGTCATCAAACACGTCACAACTTGACCTTACGAGGTCGTGAATTTACCATAAGAGGGGTGCGTTCATATGGACTCTCCTCGTGAACACTGTGAACACGACCCCATTTGAAGGCACCATTTGTAACACTAATTGAACAATCCTGGATCGCTATGGCAACCGCATCCGCATCATCATCATTCCAAACCGTCCACCTGAGACAGCTTAATTAGAAGCTCTCTTCTAATGTCGAAATCATAAAAAAGCGGCATGAAAAATCAGGCTGATCTGACGGTGGGGGGGGAGATAAAAAGAGTGATGGCGGCTTGTTAATTCATAATCACCCTGAATTAATGATTGAGTGAGACTGAGAGGCGCGGGGCATATGGAAAAGAAGAGGGCTGCAGATGCTCCCCGGCGCCTGGGGGGGCTTCGAGGAATGAGAGCAACTCGGTCGCACACACAAACACGCCGGTATGCAGGGCCATAAAGCATAAACGCACACATAGACTATCACGACATATCTGATAGGGAATGGTTTCACTTTTACTCGGCATTCAGAGCACATTTCTGTTTGAATCTTAGTGGTTTGGATGCCTGATGACAGCCCGAGAGATATTTACTCATCCCTGGACATAAATTGCAGAGGGGATGCTCTCTTTTCCTTTCCTGTGTCTTGACATAGCTGAGCATATCAATCCAATTAATCAAAAAAAAAATAAAGTATATCCTTGAATTCACCTGAAGTGCTTTGTACTCACTCCATATCTCTAACCTGGATCAGAGCATGCAATTGTGTGCACCGCAATTGAAATGAAAACCGCCTCTTCCTCCGCCCGAGAATCCCCCCGACGCCTCAAGCAGAAGGGTTTTTCTTTTTCTTTGACCAAAGGGATTATCTGGACAAGCCACAAAGAAATCTCCCTGGATTCATTTTCTTGGTCTGAGAATATTGCACATCCTATCTTCTGCTGTTATAAAGTGTCCAGACTGAGGCACTGTGAGCAGCCTCTAACTGTCTGCTATCAATATCTACAGCTGGTGTAAGAAAAGAGGAGCAGAAAACCCTTTATTCCCGTGACAATAAAGCTGGGTGGCATGGTGAAAATGAAAGATTGCAACTCTTTTTTTTATTATTTAAGCTCATAGAACAGGTGTGCATTGGGATTTGGGAACAACTGCTGGATATTCTTGTGTTTTAAACTTCAGCAATTATCTCCAGTCCCAGACTTCTTATATAAAGCGTGATCACAGTGACTCACGTCTGATCCCACACCTCTAATCTCGAGCCGTGCAACTGCAGGTCCGTGGGAAGAAAATGTAGCTTGAAGTAGCCGGGGCTGATTATGAGCGAGCGCCGGATGACAGAGTAGAGGGCGCAGATTTGTGAATGAGGCAATCTCCCTGATTGAACTCCGAGGCTAAGCTTCATTTAGCGGCTATTGAGACAGAACAATGGAGACTCGACAGTGCGAGTTCATGCTTAAACATGGAGCTGGAGCCCGTGGGTGTTGAGGGCTAATTCGGCTTTAGTGACACATGCGTTTGTTTGACCACTTCGGCCTAAATTCCTTTTGGTTTGACTGATGATAAAAGAGCCACAGCAGCAGTAGCAAAATGAATATGAGCGTTTATTAGAGTCAACATGTGACTCAACAAGAAGCCTGGTACAGTACTTAGTGTCACTTTAATCGGTCCTCACTCCCCCCTGTACACTGCACGGCAAATGACGCCAGACGAAGCTGAAATTCAGTCTCTAAAATGAGTCGTGCGGCTCAAAATTCAGACCACAAACGGGCTAAAATTGTACAGTGTATGCCCAGATATCACCAGATATCACCATGAAACTTCCCCAGTTGATTACCTACATTAAGACAATTATTTTTTGTATTACAAATCTTCTGAAAATGTATGTTTAAATATGCAAATTATCTTATCAAATATGTGCTAATTTGCATACAGAAATCTGAACATTGGATAAAGCCAGTTTAAAAATTCTTGTTTAATTTTGCTAACATATTAGAGTCAAAGGGAATTTTGGACATCTGAAAGAAAAGACTGTCAACAGCCATAAATAATCCATTTTTGCCATGTTTTTAAGAATAAAATGTTCTGTAAATCAGGCTATGAATGATATATGAACATACCCCTCTGTGCAAACCTTCAGAATATAGATAGGAATGAAAACTGGAAAGTTTGGTCTATATATAAGTGCTACTGAAGTGGAGATTTCTGCCTCAGAGTCTGAGAAGCAAACTCAAATTCCATACATTTTGCAAGACACTACAGGGGAATAGGATAAACCATTTTAACTGATAGATATCACCGTGAAACTTCTTACAAGTTTACTGAAATTCAATATTTAAAGATGCAAATGAGGCATTATATAATGCTAACTTTTGATGCATTTAGGAGAAATCTAAAATAAACACTTTCCACTAGTCTGAAAGAAGACATGTTATGGAAGCAAAACAGCCCCAAATCTAAAAATTGACCAGTGCATGAAAAACAATATTATAGCCTGGGGTGTCTCGGCTTAAACTCAGCAACACAGAGGGGAACACTTTCCGACTGAGCTGCTGTAGAGCCAGCTGCAGGGCCTCGTGGTTGGTCATCTAGGTTAAGCTGTCAGGTGAATGTTTTTAGGTTCCTATAAACGTACAGTCTCTGCTTGATAATTAGTCCTTGTTACATCTATTCAAAGCTATGATATAAAATAATACATAAATGCCCCAATTATGATCCATTGCATTATACTGATCCCCTATTTGTTTTTCCAGATTTTCAATGTTTGAGCTGTGAAATGTGTTGATCTTATTAATGGTAGTCTGGATTTAGCATCTGCACTTGAAGGTCACTACTCCGACCTTTTAAGTGTAGCAGAAGCGAGAGCTGCTCCTTTGACTCCCCTAACGTCTCCTCCTCCTCCGACTGTCTTCCTCCGCTGACTTCACCATTACCACTGTGACTGGCGACAGCTGTGGTACAGTATACGCTGCATTCCCACCATGTCAGCATAATGGGAAGAACGGATAAAAATTAGAGGTCGACCGATATGGGTTTTTTATGGCCGATGCCGATGCCGATTTTTTACAGAATCAGGACAGCCGATGGCCGATATATGAGGCCGATTTTTTTTTTGCCGATATGTTTGGCTGGATTTCTTTTTTTCCTCCATCTGATATAATATAACAGCTTAATAATAACAAATAATACACAAAATGTCTTAACTTAAGTAAACATTTATTGAACAACACTTATGGTCTGTCTCTCCAATTTGCACTTTGTGTCTGCACTGCAGTGCATATTTTATTTTGTGCATGATGGTTAATAGTAGTAATAGTACAGGGCTCAAAACCTTTTAAGCACCTTTCCAAAACTGTCCTAAAGCATGTTTTTTATTTATGTTTGCTGACAGACACTGTTACAAGCTATATGGCCATAATCTAAGTGATCAAAACATAATAATAACTTTGTTCACTCGTATTACACAGCCTGCTGCTCATATCTGCTGCGGACTACACACAGGCCAGTGACGTCATAGACGCGATGTAGGACCCGTAGAGACGTTTAATGAGGAAGTGAACTTTTTGCTAAATGTTTCGACAAATTGCTCGTGTTTCCGCCCTCACACGCAAACTTGCACTTATGACAAGCATTGTCAGCATCAACTCTAGTAAAGAGTAATCACGCTTTATAAGTTTAGTTTTCTCCGCCATAGTTACTAAGAGCAGAAGCTCTGTTTGTGTGTCTGAGCTGCAACAGCGTGCATGTGAAAGCTGCTCCGCCCCGCACACAGCTGACGTCACCTACGGAGAGAAATTCTCCGTTACCAAAAACAGAACTGATAACGTCGGAACATTTCATATATAACCAATTAAATATATAGGGCTTTGAAAGAGACGAATTTAAGCCTACCGGTTTCTCCCGGCAGAACGGCAATTTGATTGACACACAAGGGGCGGAGTCACACGTGTTCCACAGCAACAACAACACTGGGCTGCCCGCAGATGTGCCTGCTTGATAATCGGCTTAATATGCTCAGGCATCGGCCGATGCCGATTATGAAAAAATGTCAAATAATCGGCCCGATTAATCGGCCGACCGATAAATCGGTCGACCTCTAATAAAAATCTCCCATTATTTTGACTTGGGGGGGAATTATTCCACATATTTATTGTAGTCACACCACACAATTGGACTTTTAACCTAAACTGGCTATTTTGGGAGATATTATAGGAATTAAAAATATATAATTTGATTGTTCTATGCAGTAATTATGATGGCAATAGCATTCAATCTCTGCCAAGACCTCCTGTTATATGTGTTCAAATGCCCCATGTGGTTGGGATTCCTCACAATCATAGTCAAATAAGACAAACTAGATACCTCTATTGTTCCCGTTTGAATTGCGCCATAAATCACACATATGATGTTTGTCAATTTAAAAGATATATTTGCCTCTCTCCGTTGACTATTCATATTTTTTTTACAAAATAAGGTCCCATGTTGGTCCACCAGAAGGGGCGGGACTTCGCCTCTCTATGTAAAGCTCCTCATTTCCCCTTGGACACCATCTTGAGAAAACTCTGGCGTCTCCCCAGCTGCCACAGATGAGTTGAAAGGTGGTGGAGAAGCTCTTCTACTCTGACTCTAACTCGATGCTGTGTTGATATTGGGATCCTTTTTTAAATAACTTTTACATTTTTTTTTTCTGGGTTAGGCCATCCTGACTAAAATAGGGTGACCTTCATCTTAATAGAATAAGGTCTCAGATGTTGGCTCTGAGAATATTAGTTCCTGCCTGTGATGCTCCAGTCTTGCAGGAAATGTCCCCCGCCCTCTAACTTCTCTGTTTGATGATACTTTCCCAACCGTACTGCAATGTATATTTTAGAGTCCTGGGTCACTACTATGGAGGAATTTACTTGCCCTGAATATTAAGTTGCTTCTTAAGTTGTAAGTAATTCAGGTAGACGTGGTTAACATGTGATAGCCAGCAGTCTGTAAGGCTTGATAACAAGATTACTTGAGGGCAAACGTTTGTCTCTAATGACGCTCTTCTTTATGTGCTTTTAGCTGGAATGAAGACGAGATTTGATGAAGTACAAACGGAAGCACACGTACGTCAATCATGCTCAGCAAGTAGTATCGAGAGTAGTCAAAATACATAAAGACGAGTACAAGAAAGAAAGGAAATAAAGCTAATGAAGCAGAGGCAATATCTTCGGTTATGTCTCTCTTCAAAGTCCACACTTTTGTGTATTGAACGCCGTAAAATAATCGTTCCAATTTACGGTATAAAAAAATGCCTTTTCTTTATTACCACTGTTAAGCTCTATATGAAGTGACCCCAATAAATGTTTGGTAAATACCGAGGAAAAAAAAGGTTACGGCAGAAAAACATAAATATAAATATTGACTTTCCGTGTAGGTAACAGCTGTTGCCGTTTCTTTTATTATTTTGTCTCTTCCTTGCTCATCTTCGGGAAGGCAATAACACATTAAGGTCACTTTATCGCATGCGGCAACAATAGATGGCTCTATAATTCACATTATATTACAAACAGACGCCCACGTAAGCACCGTCTTTCAAGAGCCAGCTTGGACTTAGGCGGAAAAGCCACTTAACCCAAAACAGGCTGTGGGAATAACAGATAAGACTCGGTCAATCTGGGAGGTATTTGTATTTGGATTCATTCATAGATCCCTTTGTATTACTCAAGAGATATATTATTACGTTTCTTTAAGGACACATGTTGCCATACTACCTCTCTTTTAACTTGGACTTCATGTGTTATACATGCTGCATATTGAGTTTATGGCAACTGTGAATCTCTGCTGCACACAAACACACTGCAGGTGGACTTCACCTCATGTTAAGATGCTATGCAATGAAAACACATCGTACTAAAGCTCTAAACTTCACAATCTATGGGTTTACAGACTTACTTTTGCAACCAAAGGAGTCGCCCCCTGCTGGCTATTAGAACGAATGCAAGTTTAAGGCACTTCAGCATTGGCTTCACTTTTTGCTCACTGATTTGCACGGCCGCAACAGGAAAACAGGTTGTTTCAAGCGTTTGAATACAAACTTTTCACTCACTTGTCTCCCCTCTGTTACTACTACCACTACAGCTGCTGCATTGGTGTCCCTTTCTGAAGGAGCTGATTGATGCCACCCATCCCAGCTCCTTATTACAGAAGTGTACGTCGGCCCCTTCCTCTGCGGAAAGAGGAAATATCAAAATGCACTTAAGTGTTCCATCGGAGAGGTAACCCCACAGGAGGTACGAGACCAAAGCCGCACCTCAGTGTTTGTTTGGCTTGTTTTCTCTCTGCCATCCCTGCTCGCCTCTGAACACAGATGGAGATTCATCTGTTGCCTGTTCCCTCTTGACTCGTTTTCCTTTTCTACCCCCCCCTCCCCCCCTCTCAAGAGCCTGTCTGCCAGCAGAAGCCCTGTACCTCACCGTGCGCTTATCAGACAGTTTATCCTTTTCCTGTGGGCGCCATCCTCCATCTGTGGCTGTGACAGCCAATCGCCACGCCGAGGGTCCATTCCAAGCCGTGATTTAGACGCCCGGCCTTGCCAGCGCCGCTCTATCAACCCCCCCACCCTCTCTCTTGTGAGTTTTTTCGCACGCAAGGTGCTCGCTCCTTACATTCTGCCATCCCCTCATGCACGCAAAGTTTAACACTTGAAAATTAGACCCTGTTTTCACACTTTAACACTCATAGGTAGTCACAATATGTCAACAGCATCCTGCATTAAATCCAAAGAGATGGAATAAGACGGGACTAATGAATAGGTGTGTTTACATCCCTCCTTGCTCAGGCTCTCCCCGATAATAGCCAGGCTGCAGCCGTATCGCTCAGCACTTGCAAACATCCTCAAGGAGGTATCTTCGTTAATATTTTACTCAGTAGAGATAGTAAATAACAAGCAAGGCATTTCCAGAGAACAAGAGCAAACAGGAAGGAAGAGGCTGAGAGAGAGAGAGGGAGAGAGGACGGCTGTCTCCAGGGTGACAGCCACAATTGCTTTCTCATTTTTAACTTGTCAAGTCGGCTTTATCTGTTTTATCACCAATGGAGCTCCGAACGCACCGAAGGCTAAGGCAGCTTGACAGAGCAAATATTGCTATTACAAATTTTTCGATGGGACAGCAAAAGCAGATTTAAGGAAAAACGCCTGGCGTGCATTAGCTCTTTTACCCCCCCCGCTCCTCAAAGAAAAATACAAAATAAACAAAGGAGAAGCTACACCGGTTTCTATCTTAAACCATGCTAAATGGTGTTTGTTCAGCAAGGTACGAGGGAATAAAACGACTGCACAACTTCCCCCCCCAAAAAATGAAAGTGTCTGCTCCCTGTGACAAACAAATAGAAATAAATAAATAAAGTAAAAGCCAAGGTTGAAGTGCGCCTCCCGTCCCAGCACAGCAGGTGAGCGAGAGATAAACATTTGTGCAAAGTCGGCCGGGTCTAGTCGAGCGGCTGCTACTCCTGGTTCATTTGCAGTTGCCAGCGATGTGTTAAATGGCCATCTGTGATGGGGTGAGAGCCCCTGTAATGACTTCCTGTCTGGGAAGGAAGACTGGCGTGTAGGGAGGGATGAGGCACACAATCCGTTTGAAAACATAAAAGGTGGAGTCGGGAGCGGAAAAACAGTGCATGTTGGTGCTTTTTTTATGTGATAAATGTCCAGTTTGTGTGGCCTCTCTGAAGTAATGGGTGAAATGAATCCTCAAAGTGAGTTGAAGAGAGGTGATGCTGATAAAAGGAATCTGTCTTCTCCATAACATCCCACCCAAAAATATCTGTAATAGCAAGACAGATCTGTTTATATAGATGTGTGAATATATTTTACAACTGCTGGTACAAGAACAAGGTTTCTTTGTTAAAGGTTATATTGATAATATTTGTATGCATAGCCCATAAAATTACAATTTGGCATATTTAAACAAAACAACTACCAACAGATATAGTCCTTACAACCTTCACTAATGTGCTGTCACCGGTTAGATATGTGTAAAATGAGAAAAATAACAGCTCCAATCCCTGAGGAGTTACGTTAGCATCTTAGCATTAGTGACCGTTGCGTCCAGTTACCTAACGTTACACAGCAACCATATGGATCAAAAAGCTTGGGACAGAATCATTCCTATAAGCTGGTTAAATAATTTGCTTATAGTAATCAAGTAGTCCGCTTCCAGTGTTCATTTTCATGCACGACGACATATGGAAAAACATTTTAAAACTACGTTAGACCAACAATCAATGCAATGGAAACGGGTCGGGGGAATGCGGCCTCTAGTGTCTGAATGTTATAAATTGCCACTTGAAGTTTTGGTATATGTTTTGTTTACAGTACAGCAACTTTATCTGGCTTTAAATGCCTGTAAAGTACGAGAGGTATTAATTCCTACAAGTGCATTCAGTTGCTGATTCTGATCTCAAATCTCAATATATGAGGATAACAGCACTGAGAAAAACACTTAACCTTAATTATACCATATTTTAATTAAGATCAATATCAGACTGTGTTTACCTTGATCAGAATATCATACACATGCCTTCCATAATTCTTGTGAAATGATATTATTATACACCACCCACAAAGAGCGTGGGCGATTCGGCGCACTAAAAAGCAATTTGCATGTTAACACAGCAAAATGTCTGCAGCAACATCAGTCAAAAAGCGTGGATGCGGTGGGCCTTAAGGAGGTTATGGTAGGATTGAAGTTAACTTGTTTTATCCCTTAGTTTAGTGGGTTGCCATCTCCATGTTTTTTATGTTTCTTGGGGATTTTGTGGAAGACGCTTTGATTATTTTGGCTGAGCATCAAAGGAGAAGTAAAGTTATGTTGAGGAGACTCATGCTGTGTTTCAGAGATGCACTGTAAACGTCTGAATGGTGATCCAACACGTGGTCTGGATGGGGATCTATGGAGGAAGAACGTGTTTAGCAGTGAGGGAAAAAAGTATTTAGGTCGTTCACTTGAGGAAAAGTAGCAAGGACACAATTTAAAAATATAAAAATATTATTTAGGGTGTTACGATATACCGGTATTGACGATAACCGTGATATAATGTTAATAATACATATATTATATTGTGTGAAATAAAAAATGTTCTATAAATATCGCGATAATATCGAATTCTTTTGTTCACGATAATCGTGTAGTGAAAATCTGACATTGTGACAGCCCTAATTACGTTACAAGGAAAGGTCTTACATTCAAAATTATACCAAAGTTCAAAGTTTGTACTTAGTTATACAGTTACACTGAAAGCACATATTATTATTGAGCATAAACTCTACAATATAGTCTATATGTATAAACTCTGCCAGCACCCTGAATAAATGATCCAATCAGGCAGTTAGCTCTTAATGTTATAATCTATTGTTTTCATTATACACAACCACTTACAGGTAATTGTATTTATATGAGAGATATGACAGTCGTCCTGAACAAACACAGCCGATGCTGATCTGTTTTGCTATTTGTGTGTCCATCCCAGCTAACCTCCGAAACACGGAAGGTCTCCCCTCAGAGGGCATTTGCTGCTGCATAATTGCCCGTAATCATCTTTTCACCCGCAGCTCGCTGTGCAATTTTACGGCCTGACAGCTCTCTACTTTTGTGTTCTACTTCCAGCACCATCAGCACTTCTGTGTTCAGGTTCTGTGGCAGTAATTTAGCTTTCACTCCGGATCTTTCACGCCTATCAGTGTGACTCATGATCTAAATTTAAATAGGGCCGCCCGTCGCCATGGCAGAGAGAGATGGACAGCAAATGCTAGAGTCTAGAGGCTGTATTGTGCATATACAGACTGTATTTGCACACCTATTTGGTATCACTTTGTACTTGAACTCTAAAGGGAGCAGGCTCATGTAAACACGGATGATTTTTATGTTCAGAATCAAATAAACGCTGATTATTTGAGCTTTTTTTTTGACACTCACGACAACATAAACTTTGCCAAAATAAGGTGTATCTTCAAAAGCATCTGGCTGTGCAGCCGAGTGAGTGGGAAGAATCCTCCGCCTGCCTGATGCTGCCTGGATGGAGCTTATTCCCTTGGAAAGAGGCAACGTGAGGACAGGAGCTGGCCGCGAGCGCTTTCCACTCAGCCATGAAAACAGCATCGCCGTCCCCGCTGCTCGCCTGGTTCGGAGCCCGCCACCAAATCAGACTGCGCTAATGACACACGACCCCGGGGACGGGGCCCCTCGGGGCTGGTCAGCGGGCCACTTCTGTCATTTTAAGACCCCCCCATCCACCATTATACCGTCCATCTCTGTCCCCACACATACTCTCCTCTGAGCACCTGTCTAGCTGCTACTATTAGAGCACTGTTCTGGGTAATACGCTGCATTTCAGCGGGAGGTGACAGCAGGCATTCTGATGGGTTTTTCATGTGTTCTCTAATATTGTTCTTTATTCACGGCCGAAAAAGCACTTTGCGGAGAAGCTTTTCTCAATTAAAACACTAAACTAGACTTGGCTTTATTTAAAAGGGCAATTAGGCAGCAACCGCTGTGGCTGAATTTTAAATGTGACATCCTCTGATGCATTGAAGTCAATGGGAACAACGAGCAACTTCACCGCTGCAGTACAAAGTCAGTTCTAACGCGCATTTGTGGCAAATGTTAATTGAATTGGTTATTAAGTTATGCACAAAGTCACCTCCAGCCAGGCTCCGGCTCATTTCACAAAATTTAGATTCCATTTTCTCTCTCAGTGAGCAACAAAGACAGCAGTTAGCAATTAACCTGATTCCATGATTTAAAACGTGCCTTTAGAAAACCAAAGAGGGACGTCACCAATGCCAAGGCCATAATCAGGATATTTTCTATTCACCAATAGCTCCAAATTACCATCCCATACTTTCAAGGGTTGATAGTGTGTTGATTTCTAGCACACAGAACTCACTGTCCTCCCTCCTCTTTACACAGATGCTAAATGATTGACAACAGAGCCACCAGATTATATGCATTCAACCTGCATAGGAACAAGTACAAGATGTGCATCCCTTCCAATAGGCAACCTCTAGGTCTGAAAAGTGAAGCCAATGCTGAAGTGCCTTAAACCCGCATTCTTTCTAACAGCCAGCAGGCTACTTCTCAGTTGATTTATTACCTCAGTAAACATTGTAAACATGAGTTTATGGTCTCAATCGCTAGTTTCAAGTCTTCTTCAATACAGCATGATGTTCATTTATTAAATTATGGTCCCATTTAGAGTCAAATAGACCACAAAGCTGTGCTTAGCTCCACCCTCTTGTGTCACTTCTGGTTGCAAACAACCAAGATGGCGACGGCCAAAATGCCGAGGCTTCAAAACGTCAGTCCACAAACCAATCGGTTGATTGATGTATGCTTAAGACTAAAGCCACAGGGTTAAGGTGACCTCTGCACGCACCACATGTCCATATGACCATTTCCCCCATTTAGTTCAATACAAACATTTGTGGCCAGCATTGTGTTTATCACAAAATGTAATTACTTGTGCAAAGAAAGAAAAAGAAAAAAAAGGCATTTGAATGTAGTTTGTAGAAGATTAGGTCACAGAGGAAGGGGCAGACACTTTGCTAAATGTCTTTGCTACTGGTTGCAGATAAAGGTCGACAGAAAACTAACAATCCTTTAATTCATTTATGGGACTGCACCACGGTGCATTACATTCTCGTCTTATCATTTTTGGCCCCGGGCCACAAAAGAAATTCTACTTGCTGACCAGCATTGGATAATATATAAGTAAATAAATATAATAAATATGAATAATAATTGTACGTGCCAAAGAAAAACTTTTGTGCACTGGGGACAGCGAGCGAAGACAAACAAAAATGTATTGACAGCCGTGCCTGACTAGCAAAGCCAAAATACAGAAGCACCTTGTAAATACATCAGGCTTGTAATTAATAACTTCACGCATATTTAACATCCTCTTTATTCATGAGCACCTGCTTCCAATGACCTGGGGGGGCACACAGGATCAACCTGCATTTTAAACATTTGCAGTTGAGAGACTTGGGAGCCAAACATTTTGGAGTCATCTAAAGCAGCTTGACATAATTAGTTTTGACAGTGCCATTACGTGGTCATTAATCCCCCTCAGAAACACATCCCGCTGAATGATGCTCACTCTTTGTCAGTGGTCAAACACATTTTAATATGCTCAGTGTCCAAGTCACATAAATATTGGAGAGCTTGGGCATGTAAAGTTCATCCACCTTAAATATCAGCCAAGTTACCGCTGAGCCTCGATTTTGATGAGGTAGGTGGAAGACAGAGGGTAATATATGGAGGACAGAACCTGACAAAATCTAGATCTATGCACTCGTTGACCTCATGACACACGTCGAATGAAAGCCCCCTCATTTGCTTAATGAAGCAGAAATGCATTGAGAAATGAAAAAAGGAAAAAAATATATAAATAAATAAGTTTGGGTAAATAAATAAGGGGGGAATTGCAAAAGGGAAAATGCATGAATAAATACATACATAAATACATTTAATAATGAATAAATACATTTTAAAAAAGCATTTATTTATTTTTAATTTTATTCTAATTTAATTAATAAAAAAAATAATGCAAAAATAAATAAATGTATGTTTATGAAAAAAAATGTAAATGAAAAAGAAGAGTAGACAAATAGGGGGAATTCATTCTCAAGTAAATTAATATTAAATATCAATTTATGTCACATTTTATAAATTACTTATTGCTTACATGTATTTTTTATATTATTTTTGGTACATTTAATGGAATATTGATTTATTTATCGAGTAATTTATTCATGTAATTTAGGGCTGTCAATCGATTACAATATTTAATCGCGATTAATTGAATGATTGTCCATTGTTAATCTGTTCAAAATTAATCCAAAGGGAGATTTGTCAAGTATTTAATACTCTTATCAATATGGGAGTGGGCAGATATGCTGCTTTGTGCAAATGGATATAATTCATTATTGGAAATCAATTAACAACACAAAACAATGACAGATATTGTCCAGAAACCTTCACAGGTACTGCATTTAGCATAAAAAATATGCTCAAATCATAACATGGCAAATTTTTTCCCGCTACAACCTAAAAATAGCAAGTTGCATTAATGCGTTAAGGAAATTAGTGGCGTTAAAACAAATTAAATTAAATTAATCACTAATTTTTGAGTTTGGCAGGTTCTGTCCTCCATAGAAATATGATGACCCTTCTTGGGCTAGAAAACAAACATCTCTTTACTTCATTTATATTCAGGAGAAGAGGAAGATTGCTCTGTGGAATAAAGGTGCAGACCGCGGGCTCAAATAAGACTCGTGACCTTTGTTACATGTAATTCTTCCTCTCTATCTCCACCATCTTGTCTCTCCACTGTGTAGAAAAAAAACACAATTTAAAACACGGGCGGATCTCTTTGTCAGAAACGACACATTCCTGTGTATTTTGGTTCCAGCTGGACTAGTTTTCAGGATTTGATAGAGCTCACTCATTTCTCTTGACCTTTTGCCACCGGATAAATTGCTTCGCTCTCCTGTAACTGAAAAAACCCAACTGCTCTCGACCAAAAATACCGGGCTCACTCACTGGAAATATCCGCTGTTAAGAGTATAAATTGAATGTTTTATCCATGCTAAAAGCCGTCTGACACCAAAGACTCAAACAACAATGAAATAAAAATTGACATATTGTTAAAAAAAAAAAAAGAAGAGCGGTTTAAGTGTCCCATTGTGCAGCTTTGAAGTGCAGTTGACGGAGAGGCCTCTGATTGCATTTGCATGTGAGTTTTTCAAATTTGAACTGCGTATTGCATTCCCAGAGGGGGAAATCTGAAAATGATTATTTTAATGTGAAGTATAGGAAGTCAAGATATTGTTGATACTTCAAGTGACTGTGACTTGATTGAAAGAATAACTTGACATTTTGGGGGAAAAACACTCATTTGCTTCCTTACCATGGGTTAGATGAACAGATTATTAGAATATTCGATATGAAGCTGGAGCTAGCAGCTGATTAGCTTAGCACAAAGACTGGAAACGGGGGGAAACACCTAGCTTGGCTTTGTCTGAAAATAACAATATACACCTACAAGCAGACCACAAGTTATTGTTTTTACACTTCAATTGTTTCAAAGGCGAATACATGTTTCCCAAAATATCAAACTATTTCTTTAACCACTGACTTTTCGCAACCCAACAAGCATTTCATCACTGAGTACTGCTGCTTCGCATTAACTATGTCCCAATACCATACTCCATAGTCGCCGCCTGCTGGCTATTAGAAAGAATGCAAGTTTAAGGCACTTCAGCATTGGCTTCACTATTTAGACCCAGAGGTTGCCCACTGGTTCACAGTGGAAAAGTAGTAAAATTGTCCCACAATGCAATGCACAATTGAAATGGAGGAGCGACTCATTCGTTCATGATTTAAAAAAAAACTTTTTTAAAAATGGTAAAGTGCAAATTTGTTGTACACTGCAAGAAGAGTGAAAATAAGTATATACATGCTGCATACTACTAGTATGAAGTATGGAATTGAAACACAGCTAATAGACCTTTTGTCACAGCAGGAAAAGCCCAAGTGTTACTAATAACATTAATAATGACTTCTCCACCTAAATGGAATGCAGCCATGATTGCTTTAATTACACCTGTGGTTTTCCTGCTATGACACGTCAAAACGTCTGATATGAAAAAGGTCTATTAGGACACAATAAACACAAATGAGTGCTGGAGGGATTCAATTAAGTTACAACCATTTATTATTGTTGCACTTAAATAAAAAAAACACTCCTTTGTGGATTCTATAGCCCTGCTGCTTTAAACCTTTACAATAAATATTGGCCAATCAAACTGAACACCCTAAAAGCCTATTTCGGTGTAATTGTGATGATCGGTGGCATTTTCTTCCAAAGAGATAACTGCATCGGGGGCTATTTGGTCACAGATGGAAAAACTCTGAATACTTGTAGTATATGCAGTACATCTAAGTGATCATTTGGGGATGAAATAACAGAATAATTGTCCCACAGCACTGTGTGAAAGGAGCCTACTATTGTAAGACACTATTAAACTTAAAGGAAATAAGACTGTAAAGGTCGTCTCCAGCACTGTGGCAGTTTTGTCCTTGCTGTTCTTATCAGTGTCCTTGGTACCTGCGCAGGTCTTTTTGGATTTATAATTCCGGCTACCTGGCATCAAAAACGCTCTCTTTCAGCTCTGTTTGCCCAAGCTGCAGCGACAGATGTTTGAATGTCAGTACAGATGTCTGCGAGAGGAATTTAGCTGCGTAAGACTATTCAAGTCGTGTACAAACACTCCGTGGCCGTGTTCACTCACTCTCAGTCGCTTCTGTAACTCCTTAGGACTCAGTAGTGCTTTGCTTTTCTATCCTCAAAATTACCGGTAATTACACTCACCTGGCATCCCAGGTGTAAATCAGCCTCGTATTAGGAGGCTGGAGAGGAATTAAAAACCACAAATGTAAAGCTCACGTTCTACCGAGAGGGAATTAGTCATTCCGCAGGAACACTATCCATCTGTGGTGTCCGGGGCATTACAGGAGCTATTTTGGGATGAAGTGTTGTAACTTTCTTTTTTTTTTTTTAGGTACACCCAATTTCCTTCACCCTGCCTCATCTGTTTTCTACGTTTTTTCTCAGGTCTTTAAGAACACACTTTAACTCAGGTGCTGCCTCTGTCAAAGTCCACATTTCACGACTGCAAACTGTAAAAATAATGGGTCGACAAAGCTATTTCAATAGTGCATTCAGGTAGTTCTCATCAACTTATAAAGTCCGGAGATACCACATGACTGTCTTATTTACGAGCTAATTGAGATCAGGGAAACACTGGTCAGTGTACTGCTACAAACTCAACAAGTCCTCCAAATTAACAAATGATGTTGCTAGTAATTGTCCTCCATGACACGTATAACCATTATCTGACCTTACACACCTATCGGCAGGAAATCAATTGTCACTGCCTTCCATATCTTACATATAACCATTGCCAAAATGAATTTCACGACACGATTATCGTGGCCAAAATAATTCACAATAAAGATATTATCTATTAGAACACATTTAAATGCTTTAATGTTTAAAAAAACACATTATTTTCCTCATACTGTCTGTCTGAATATACCTGTATTCACCCTCTGTCTGAAACACCCTGTTTTAGCGCATTTCAACGGAATGGCGTTGCTAGGCAACAGCTTGGGTCCATGCTTACTT
Source organism: Sebastolobus alascanus (assembly GCA_916701645.2). Taxonomy (NCBI): domain Eukaryota; kingdom Metazoa; phylum Chordata; class Actinopteri; order Perciformes; family Sebastidae; genus Sebastolobus; species Sebastolobus alascanus. Next base: position 4,592,397 of record CAKAOJ020000086.1, on the reverse strand, counting down.
CCTGTCAGCTGATGTCATTCACATACACTGCAAGCAGAAATAAACTGGGACACATTTCGAGTGTTTACGTTTAAAACTGTGAAATGTTGTACAGCTGTGACATCGCAAAGTCACGGAAATCCTGACGGCTCGTTTAAAGGCAGTTTCTGAATACGGGCTGTGTGTATTTCTCCGTGGATTCATTACTTTCACAGTATTTATATAGCACTTAAACCTCCTTTATACATAGAGAAAGAAAGAAAGAACATATTAGGTATCTACATTCGCTTGGCGAATCTTTATAACTTCATTTATGTTGACGAAACTGACAAGTTATATTCATTAAAGAAAGTTGATTTAATAAAAAAGACTCATTAAAAATAAATACACTGAATCACTTTATTCAAATTGAGGATTTGTAATTTTTTTTTTAGGGTGATGACTGAACAATGAAGCTTAAGAAAGGCTGGCTCAATTTGCAGTGATTTACAGAGTTAATTCTGACATTATCCTCATAACATTTCTATGATGTTGCTACTTTTTTTACTCTAAGCACAAGCTATGAAAGCTAATTTATTGTGATGGCTTTGACAAAAACTCTGCGGTATTATCCCCCATTTCATTATCTTTTTTTTTTCTGTAATTAGAGGCAAAAAAAAAAATAGAGCGAGACAGAGTTTCTCTCTGTCTCAAGAAAAACTCCAAGATGTAGGCCAGTATATGTGCGCTCAACCCAACTAATGCAATCTCCAATTTACAGATTACAGTTTAACACTATATCTGTGTGAGTGGGTTGGCCACATTTACATATATCGAGCTGCCATGGCGGCAATATTACTACATTCCACTCAAATAATCCAGATTTTTTTAAGTACAAACAAATGTAGAGATATCACTATAGATGTCCTTATATGCATAATAAAGTACCATTACAGATAATTCTGTATATCTGACAGAGAAATTACACAGTTGGAAGTCTGTCAGCCAACAGCTTCTCACCCCATCAGCCTCCCATTCATTATCTCCAACCCTAAATAGCATTTAAGATTTATTTAATATTCACTCTACAGAGTGCCATGGCAACAGCTGTTTCTACAGTGGTATTAACTTGCTTCTCTATTGAAGTCATAAGCCTGACACTGATGGCAGGCAGTGACACTGGATGTTGGGAAACGGTGCAACGTGGGCTCCACCTAGTGGTGTGAAATGGGAACTGCAGCAGCAGAGAAAACACACAGGCACAGAGCGGACAAATAATCAATGCATTGATTGATTAGTCCGATTATCTTCTACAATGGGAGATCTTTAAAGAGCAGCAGTCTGCAATCTAGGTGCTTTAGAAATGCAGTCTACAAATCAGACATCCCAGCCTACTAATCAACATCCACAGCCTACAAATCTATAAAACTATACTATCTATTTGTTTGGTGCATTAACTCCTTAAAAAGGAGGATTAAAACATTTAAACACAGTACAGATGAAAAGATCCTGACTTCCTGTTTGAGGCCACAACAGATGAAGACGCGTTTCAACAGTACAAAGTAACGACTTTATTGAAATTAGGGGTCTATTTTATCAAAACATTTTCAAGTTTTCAGGACAAACGGCAACAGTGCAATCAGTGACAGACGATTCTCTATAAACAAAACTTACAAATAAAACATAGTCAAAGACTGCAAAGGCCACAGTTTCAAGTATTGTGAATAAACGCTCCCTTATAAAGCAACAAGAAAGGCCATTTCATGCTTTTAACATTTCATTGGTCAATGCAAAAGTTATTCTATACAAAAGTTCTAAAAATATACAAACGTTTTATTTATTATCGCTGCCAGCACCAAGTGAACGCAACATTTCTCAGAAGGAAGGCTCCTCTAAAAAGAAAACATGCGTTTAACAAATGAACATAACGATAAATACATTACGAGGTGTGCCTTGCAACAAATGTTACACACTTTCCAGTTGATATAAAAATGCAGTGTGATTAAATAAGAGGGTTTATTGCATTTTCAACCATTCAGAAGGTTGTCTTCGTCACCTTTTGAACCCTGCATTGTTTCGGGCACATTTCCAGTTGCTACCCTACCCTTTGGAAGAATACTGTTGTGGTTTTCCCAAACAAACACCAGCATGTAAATGTTTTTTTGGCCCACGTATAAATTATTTAGCTCATCTATAAAGCACACTTTTCACTGGGGTGTAGCCAGATAGCGTTTCCCGTGTTATTTTGTGTCCATGGCGGAGTCGTCAGCACATCCCATAATCCTCTGCAACTCCTGAATGCAGGGCACAATTGACTGGCTGTGCAACTGAGCCATATTCAACCTAGAGACGGAGAAACACAAGAGTCATCTGTTAGACAGGTTTCACATGGATACCTTCTCAACTGACCCTTCGCTAAGCCCCCGCCCCTCAAACACAGACTGGCCAATCACAGCGTAGCCAATCAGTTTGACATCCTGATATATCCTTCAAACATATACTGTAGAGACTTCTGTCTGCTTCTCTATGAAATTGCTGTTTTGTTTTCCAAAATTAGATCATATTTATGCAGGGAGTGAGTGCGGGCTCTGACAGTTTGACGGAGTAGCAGCGGGGGGCGGGCCTTAGCGAAGGGTCAATTCAATGCACTATTTACTAAAACACTGGGCACCAGTAAGAAAATGATGTACATAAACCTATAAATATGATAACATCTTGGCTTCATAGCTCATTAAGAGGCTAGGCAGTAAGCAAATTTGTAGCAAGCAAGTTTAACTTCACCAGCTACCTCAGAATGTTAGCAATCATCATTTTGATATTGTACTCTGAATCATACTTTAGCTGCTAGAATAATTAAAATGACTGATAAGCATAATACACAAACACAATCTTATACACTATATATATAAATAAAATAGAATCTCTAGCAGCTAAGTTCCCCAGGGGTTGGTACACCAAACCAGGGCTAAAAAGGTGAGGACTTACATTCAATAGATGGCGAGAAAGGACTCCAGTAGGACGCCCATGTTGCATCACTTCAGCTGGATATATAAATCGGAAATTGGTTGCCAACACGTCAGCCAAGAGAACGTGGTAAGCTGATAAAATGATCAAGTATATCACAGTTTAAGCTGTGAGATTTGTTTAGACTTTGAATAATTTACGTACAGCAAGGTTTGCTGTAGCGTTGAAGTTGACCTTTGTTGTTTAAGGATCAGGTTATTGTTCAGAAGGATGTGGGCAGCGTGCAGTACACGTCTTATTAGTGCCACAAAATAAAAAGGAAAGTTAGGCAACTTTTCACCACTTAGTATCTGGTTCACTCTGACCTTCCAGATGCATGCATGACTGAAAAACACTGAGGACCGAGCAAAAAGTTGAGTTTTATGTGGTTAAGCAACCAAACTGAGCTGTTTACATGATAATTCCCTTGTTGAGTATTCCCTTAATCTGATTTGTCTGTCAATATGCACACTAATTAATTATATATATATGTACTGTTTAGGGCTGCACCCTTTTAGTCAAGTAGTCTGCTTATTTCCTAGAAACTTGTGAGCACATCTCTGGTAAACACAAGATTTAAAGTGGTGCTTTTGTGTGATTCTTTGTGCAGAAACTCAGTTTCACAGATCTGTCCGTTAAATCAACTAATCAGTCGACAAGATCGTATGAGTGTTAAGCCGGGTTTATGCTCCAGTAGTGTCCCTGATGCAAGGGTGCGCGAGCCAAAAATGACATCATCACGTACTGTGCATAAAGCACGGAAGCTCTGCAAGCTGTCGCAGCGCTCGGTCGTGCACCTCTGAATTTTTGTAACTAGGCGCTCGCTGCATGACTGTCACAATAAGATAAAAGCAAATAAATTAAGAAGTAAACACCATAAACACCTTTGTGCCATCTGTGGAGGTCAGGACTGTCCTTGACTATGAATTTCTTTAGTCAAGGACAGTCCTAGTGTTGTTTAAGATCTGTATGTGTGCTGTTCACAGGCCTTAAACACTAACCTTCTGAGGAGCTCCCGTCCTCTGTTGGGTTCAGGATGGTGATGCTGGAGAGCGGTGAGGCTGTGAGCTGCCAAGATGCTGTAACACTGCTCCCGCAGAGCGTTGTGGCTCGCCGTGTCCCACTGCGGCAACTCGCTGGTGTAGCGCCACGCCATTAGTGAGTGCTCCAACGCGGCGTCCCACTCTTTGTTCCTCAGGAGAACTTGGCCCCACTCCTGACATGAAACCTGAGGGGGGGAGGATAAGGAGGCTTAGGACGACACAATGAAGCAACCAGAGCCAGGTAACATATGGAGCAACAACTCCTTTTAAAAGTCTAAAATAAAACATCACTTCCCTGCAAATGAGAATTGTTCAGTATACAAGTCAAATTAAATCTGAAGTGTCATTATTTACACAAACATGTACTCACTTTGAACGCCACCAGGTGAGGATACGCCTTCCTGTAGCAGTGAGCGTCCCTGTTGGAGCCGAGCCGTGAGTACGGTATGGACCTGTACACGTTGGCTTTCTTTAGTTGCAGGTCGTCCTGGAGATACTTCAGGTCGGACGCGAGGACCCTGGGCTCGTGACTCTGGGACGCAACGCAACACATCGTATTTCAGATATGGGTTGTACTGTTTTAAGTTACTTCTTGAGTACTAAAATTCTGCTTGGGATGAAAAATATTCTCATTAATGATACCTGTTCAACTAAGATGAGGGATCTGATCAGCTGTACAAGCTGCTGTTTGGAGAGAGGAGTGTGATGCTCGTCCATCTTCTCACACTGCTCCTCTATCCTCCCACTCCACACGCCGCCGATGGACAAGTCCACTGCAAAACAAAAGGGATATGATTAGAACAATGACAGGCCACAGCAAACAAGGGCAGGGGAAAGTCAATAATCACTGGGAGGGTTGCATTCCCAGTAACTAACGTAAATGGGACTAGTCATCAGCACATCTCTTTTTGAGCCGCACGTTTCTTGTGAGACTTGAACTGTGTCAATTCATGTCGTATTCCCCCTGTGCGAAATTGAACAATAACTGGCAAATTTCACAAAAGAACTCTGAGAATCGCCCCCCAACGGCTTATAAATACTTATAAGTAGTTTTAGTTGTAGCTGCTCTTCCTTTTCTTTGTGGTAGTTTCCATCATATTCCGCCTAAATCTGCACAGCCTGTGACTTTACGGCGACTCGCAATTTTCCCCGTTGCAAAGACGGTGAAAGGTCAACCTGCACTTGACCATCGTGTGCACAGTTTGACGGCCTTCCCTGCTTTCTTCACAGCCTCATTGCTCTCCAGCCATTTTAGAAAAGCGTCTGTCCTGCAGGACACTGGACAAAAATGCTGTGCAGTCCCTCGTAAAGTGGGACACCTGGTCCCCCTATAGAAGATGCATAACCCAAATAATATAATAATGAAATCACAACTGATTATGAATGCAGGAGATTGCTGATACACACGCCAACATGTGAATAAGGGGAGTATTGGCACTTTTTTTTTTTTCCACTTCAAGCACTGGTCTCAATGTTTTTTTAGTGCTGTATTGCTCATTATTTTTATTTCATTGCACCACCATACCAAGTCTCTCTTTCCATTTTGCTTCCTATAAAGTCAGCTCACTAAACTAACCACACATTAGCTTTACAGGTGATAACAGCTCAGCTTTGTACTTACATGAGTGCACTCGCTTTGTTGTGTTGGCAGCTGTGTTTCTCCCTCTTGGAAGTGGAGATGGAGCCAAACGAGCACTTAGTATTTCCAGATAGGACCTCCTCATTCGAGCTGGAACAGAAATATAATTAAATAAATAAATATTAAATAATTAATAAAATAAAATAAATAAATAGATAAATAGATAGATAGATAGATAGATAGATAGATAGATAGATACTTTATGATCCCGAAGGAAATTTAGGCATCCAGTAGCTTAAACAACAAGTCCCAACACCAATACACCTTAAAAAAGATACAATCGAATATAAAGTGAAATAAAATAAAAACAAGATAACATAAGTACAGCAGTGAAGTGTCAGTGTGCCAATTGTAGTGCAAATAGTGCAAAATAGTGCAAGAGTACTGAGTACTCTTGCGCAGTATTGAATATAGCAGTGTATACTATGGTGTATGATACAGTAGTGCAATGTAATGGTATAATAATTTAAAAGCAGTCAAGTCAAATAAATATAAAAAAATATAAATATAAAAATATAATATAAAAAATATTAAAAAAAATTAAATATAATTAAAACTCCTATTAACATGTCATATAATGTTATTTAATAAACACATTGCATGAGGCACATGTTATAAACTGACTCCTAATACGTCATGATTTAGTTAAAGTGACGCAGCTGTACACGTCAAAATTAGTTCTAGATCCTGTGCGCGCGACATCATTAGCATGCTAGCAAAGTGGGCACAAAGAAGTTAGATAAGTTCATTAAAAAGTCACTATTTAACACTCACCTGCTATCTTGGGCTGTGGAGCAGGTATCTCCACCAGGGCGCGGCGTGGCGGACACACAGCTGACATTGTTTACAAACTAATCTCTTATATATGAAGCTAACCTGTTAGCAGCTAGTGATGCTACTGTTAGCTGACCTTTGAACCCCCACGGTGTGTGAGCCCCTAACGGGTAACTTCTCCCCGGTTTTAACGGTAGTTTGCTCCAGCTGGTGAACTCCGAAGCTCCTTTAACGGCGTCACTACAGCTTTCGGTCTCTTTAACATCCACCACGACGAGAAAAAGGGGTTTAATTTAACCAAATACTGCAGAAACTCCAGGTAAAAAGGGGACAACTTTTTGTCTGCTCCGCCAACCGCGCCGAGTACAATGCTGATGAGGGGGCGTGGTTTTGCTGAATGCGTCGATCTGATTGGCTGAACGTCTCAACATGTGTAGAACAGGCGCCCAATATGCAAATGAGGTGGCCAGCTGGCTCCTCCCCCTACATCTACTCTGCTGCTGCTGCTTTGGGGGGAAAGATCACGTGACGAATACAGTGTTATTAAAAAGTGCATTCAATTCACTTGGTAGATGATTTTTCATACATATGAAGCATAAACTGCATGAAGTTGAAGTGTGTTTTTCTCCAGTTTTAAAAGTCATTTTCATGTAGACTAATAAATTAAAAAAAATAATAATAATACACATTTTAGAAAGGTACAGAAAAAAACAATTATCGTGATAGTGAATTAATTATTTAGAACATGTTGGCAGGTCCAAAATTAATGCTTTGTTAATTTTTGTGGAAGATATCTGATGTTTGGTTCCCATGTAATTGATAACTAATTTTACAATAAAAATACCCATTAATAAATTTGTTTACAAATTGATTTATTAATCTATGAATGTATGGATTAAATTACAAAGTAATTCATTATTTGACTATCTATTGGGCAATAAAAATAATTATAAAAAATAATTTACAAAGGAAATATTAACTTAAATATTAATCCATCAATAAATAGTTACAATTAAAAGGGGATTTACAAAAACACCATAAAATTGTGGAGGACCACAAGAGTCATGTAAATAGTAATAAAGCATTTAATTGATTAATAACTAATTGTACAATAAAAATAGCTATAAATAAATGTGTTTACAAATTGTGGAAAAACTGATAAATTTGTTTTTAATCAAATAAAAAAAAATAACAACAAATTAAAAAAACATCTGGAGCTAGATAAAAAAAATATGACGACAGAATTTTTTTTTAAATATATGTGCATGTTGCATTCAGCTTTAAAAGCATTTAACATTAACAGCCTCATAACCAGTTATGTTTGTATGAATAATATCAAAATGTATGCTTCTGCAACATGCAACATATATTGACATGATCGCTTTGATGTAAACAGACAGTAGTTTTATGAAATGGACATTATTGGCTGTTGTATATTTATTCTAAAATGAATTGACGCTCAGATCATTAAACCAACAGACACATGGTAAGAGACCCAAACATATCTGTAAAATGTTTTTTAAGTACTGTACAAAAAGTCGCCTTACAAAAAGGAAAAGATGGATGTTGTGTCCAAACTGGCATCACATTGAATTCATCTAATTATATATAGAGTGTGTTCACATGCACACAGGTCTTATTCAAGCATTTTATATACTGTACATGTTTTACTCTCATTAAAAATAAAACTTTTATAAAAGCCGTTTGTGTTTGAATATTTTACCGTCAGTATTACAATACGCTTTTGTTTGTAGTGGAGTCAGCTGGATGTAGAATGATGGACACGTAATAAACCTTTTTCTTCTACTAACCAAACAACTGCATTAATATCAAGTTACAGGAATTGGCTTATAACCTTCTTTACTCATTCACGACCCGTTTTTCCGTTTTTTCGTTATTCCGTTTTAAACCAAAAAACGGGAAAACGGAAGTACGACCCGTTTTTCCGTTTTTCCGTTTTAAACCAAAAAACGGAAAAACGGAAGTACGACCCGTTTTTCCGTTTTTCCGTTTTAAACCAAAAAACGGAAAAACGGAAGTACCACCCGTTTTTCCGTTTTTCCGTTTTAAACCAAAAAACGGGAAAACGGAAGTACGACCCGTTTTTCCGTTTTTCCGTTTTAAACCAAAAAACGGAAAAACGGAAGTACGACCCGTTTTTCCGTTTTTCCGTTTTAAACCAAAAAACGGAAAAACGGAAGTACCACCCGTTTTTCCGTTTTTCCGTTTTAAACCAAAAAACGGAAAAACGGAAGTACCACGTTTTTCCGTTTTTCCGTTTTAAACCAAAAAACGGAAAAACGGAAGTACGACTCGTTTTTCCGTTTTTCCGTTTTAAACCAAAAAACGGAAAAACGGAAAAACTACTCTTTTTCCGTTTTTTGGTTTAAAACGGAAAAACGAGTCGTGAATGAGTAAAGAGGGTTATAAGCCAATTCCTCTAACTTGATATTAATGCAGTTGTTTGGTTAGTAGAAGAAAAAGGTTTAATACGTGTCCATCATTCTACATCCAGCTGACTTCACTACAAACAAAGCGTATTGTAATACTGACGGTAAAATATTCAAACATAAACGTCTTTTATAAAAGTTTTATTTTGAATGATGACCGGAAGTAGTATAGCTTGTATGCAAATCCTCTAACTTGATATAAATGCAGTTGTAGTTACCGACCGTGACCACAAGAGGGCGTAAATACCCTTTTCTGGATGATATTACCTAGACATGCCCAACCATGTTTTTTTTCCCTGAACCTAACTAGTGGTTTTATGGCCTGAACCTAAACACCTGTTTTTGTTTACTAAATTCTATCTATTATAAAAAGAGAATAAAATATTAAAAAGGATGGTCAAAATAATATATGCATATATAGTATATACAATGTAAATATATATATATATATATATATATATATATATAAATATATATATATATTTCATTACAATTCTGCAAAAATATTTTACAGTATTAAAATAATATAAAAAAAATGATAAATTATAAAATAAATAAAATGTAAGGAAAGGAAAAGATGAATAAAAAAAATAAAAGAATAAAAGAAAATAATAAAATTAAATTAAAAAAACAAACAAACAAAAAACATTCGGGGTCTTCTAAACAATTGGAATGCATTTAAAATGTCTAAACAATCTAATAGTTTTAGTCAATTTAGAATTTTTTAGTTTTAAGTTATCAATCATGGTCAAATATGTTTTAAAATCAGTATCTTTAAAAATAAAAAAGGAGGGTATTCTTTTAAGCATGTCATTTTATGTATATAATATTTTGCTAGGATAATAATCAAATTAACTATGTAAATCTCATCTGCCGAAAGACTGGATCTAAATATTATTTATAGATGCTGACCGGAAAGGTTTAATACGGCGTCACTACAGCTTTCGGTCTCTTTAACATCCACCACGACGAGAAAAAGGGGTTTAATTTAACCAAATACTGCAGAAACTCCAGGTAAAAAGGGGACAACTTTTTGTCTGCTCCGCCAACCGCGCCGAGTACAATGCTGATGAGGGGGCGTGGTTTTGCTGAATGCGTCGATCTGATTGGCTGAACGTCTCAACATGTGTAGAACAGGCGCCCAATATGCAAATGAGGTGGCCAGCTGGCTCCTCCCCCTACATCTACTCTGCTGCTGCTGCTTTGGGGGGAAAGATCACGTGACGAATACAGTGTTATTAAAAAGTGCATTCAATTCACTTGGTAGATGATTTTTCATACATATGAAGCATAAACTGCATGAAGTTGAAGTGTGTTTTTCTCCAGTTTTAAAAGTCATTTTTATGTAGACTAATAAATTAAAAAAAATAATAATAATACACATTTTAGAAAGGTACAGAAAAAAACAATTATCGTGATAGTGAATTAATTATTTAGAAAATGTTGGCAGGTCCAAATTAATGCTTTGTTAATTTTTGTGGAAGATATCTGATGTTTGGTTCCCATGTAATTGATAACTAATTTTACAATAACAATACCCATTAATGAATTTGTTTACAAATTGATTTATTAATCTATGAATGTATGGATTAAATTACAAAGTAATTCATTATTTGACTATCTATTGGGCAATAAAAATAATTATAAAAAATAATTTCCAAAAAGGAAATATTAACTTAAATATTAATCCATCAATAAATAGTTACAATTAAAAGGGGATTTACAAAAACACCATAAAATTGTGGAGGACCACAAGAGTCATGTAAATAGTAATAAAGCATTTAATTGATTAATAACTAATTGTACAATAAAAATAGCTATAAATAAATGTGTTTACAAATTGTGGAAAAACTGATAAATTTGTTTTTAATCAAATAAAAAAAAATAACAACAAATTAAAAAAACATCTGGAGCTAGATAAAAAAAATATGACGACAGAATTTTTTTTAAATATATGTGCATGTTGCATTCAGTTTTAAAAGCATTTAACATTAACAGCCTCATAACCAGTTATGTTTGTATGAATATTATCAAAATGTATGCTTCTGCAACATGCAACATATATTGACATGATCGCTTTGATGTAAACAGACAGTAGTTTTATGAAATGGACATTATTGGCTGTTGTATATTTATTCTAAAATGAATTGACGCTCAGATCATTAAACCAACAGACACATGGTAAGAGACCCAAACATATCTGTAAAATGTTTTTTAATAGGTTGGTGGATTATTGAAAAAACAAAAAAAAACAGGAATTTAATTTCTTCTCAAGAGACATGACTGCATCTTGATACATAGTGTGGAATAATAAATCATTCAAGCACAGATCGTATTCCAAAAACAGATGATAATAAAACACATAAACTGAAAAAATATTTAATTAACACAGTGGTCAATCTGACATATTTCGTAATAAATTAAAATTCTAAAATGTCAATATTAACATATTATTATAGTCTAATATATGTATTTTTGGGGGAGAATACTTTATTATTTACTGTTTATTATTCTTATCTGAAAATAATCTATGTGGTATATTATGAAGTGGTAAATGGTGTCCCTGTATTTTCAACATCTCTAACAAATCTTCCTCTCGTCTTCACAAAAAAAAACAGTCAATTTTACAGTCATTCAGAAATTCAACCTAATAGGTTGAATCGTGTGAATAAAATGATAGTCCAGTGAGGAAATTGTTGCTGACAGTGATACATTTTTACTTACATTTCTACAGGTTAATTATAAATATCTGTAGTAAAACTGCACTTAATGAACTGATTGAACTGAAAGTGAATCCACCCCAGCCCTGTACAATATTAGAGCTAATTAAGCTGAACACTGCTACGGCAAATAATATAATTATATTTATGTACATTATATACATTTATTTTAAATAAGTTAGATAATGCACAGGTAAAAGGGTATCTATTAGGTACATATTACAAAGGTCTGTGACAGTATGGCTTTGTAGATATACATTACAATATTGTCATCAGAAAAAGCAAGTGCAGTCAGATAGGACTGCCTTTCAGCATCGTAGTTTTTTCAGTTTAACTTTAATGTTAAGTCAAACTGCAACTAGTCTTTTACACTTTATTTTGATATGGACCTTATATGAAAAATATATCCAGCAGAACCAAAAATAAGATGCTTAAAGACAGACTTCTACTGACTGCGTAGGCCACACTATAAAGCATAAGGAGTAGCCTCTACTTGCTAAGCAGCGTTTTAAGGGAGCGGGTGAGTGCGTTAGCAATGGCCGACATGGTGCTGGAGTGGCGGACCAGGGCTCTCACGCTTTGCTCCCCTGGCGCTCCCACGGTGGCAGCCTCGGCCGCCTTGAGCAAACAGATATAGTTCATAACGACCTCGTCGACCTTGGCCACGACCTCTCTCTGCTGGTGCGAGGCCGAGGCTCCGAGCCCCCTGACCAGACACATGCAAGCTTCGCAGAGGCAGCAGAGCACCTGGAAGCTACAAGTCACAGCTAGCAGCATCTCGTTGGGACTGCTGTGGGCCTGCGCCATCCTCCGGCACGCCCGGCCTAATTCTTTTGACTCGACGGCGAGGAGCGTCTTGTACTGGGATACGTCCTGGAGTGGCATCTGGGGTCCGCGGTCGCAGCGCCCTACGCTGGATCGCACCAGCGCGATGAGCTCGCTGGAGTCACGGCGGACGTCGACGAAGCCGGAAGGGAAACCGTACATGCGGTCTTTGAGCGCGTTGATTCGTGCGAGGCGGTCGCTAAAGCTCATGTTGTTGAGGACCTCCCCGTACAGCTGCTCCCCAGCTAAATCCACTACCGAGCCACAGGGCAATATGGCGGACGCAGCGGCGTTATCAACATCGTTCCCACAACGACTTCGTCTTGGCCTCTCCCACTCGATCTCATCCTCCTCTCCCTCACACTTCCGTTTAAAGAAACAGTAGCTAAAAGGCCCGTTGCATCTCCAGGGACTGGTGTCCAGTTTTTGAGAGCCCTTCATGTGTTTGGCGTCTTTCTGCAACGGAAACGCCACAGACGCCCTCCTACTGTCTATCCTGCTGCCCGTAGACCAGCACGTGTGGGAGGATACGGAGCCTTGGGAGTAGCTCTTGGAGAGCCGCTTCCTCGTCGGCCTCCGCTGGACTTTGGTGTCACCTTGTTGGGGCACAGGCGGTGACAAGGGCTGCTGGCTCCGGCTCCGAGTGGGCTTGTTGAACAGAACCTCCACGCTCCCGGAACTGGCGGTCACGTTGCTGGCGCTGCGTTTGAGCTCCCGGCCCCGTTGCAGGCTATTGGAGAAGGGGTCGGCCTGCGGTAGGGTCGGCATGACGGCCTGAATGTGGTTCTGCCGGGACTGGACCGAATGGATGGTATCCTGCGTGCATCCTGAGTTGCTGGAGCTAGCGTTGGCTTGCGAGGGAAGACACAAAGGAGGTGGTGGGGGAGGTGGGGGGGGAGGACATTGTAGGTTGGGAGTTGGAGATGTAACGCAAGCCCTAGTGCCAGTAGATGTCTGCCTGATAAAAGCAGAAGGGTGGTCCCCCCTTCCTAGTGAGATGGTGTTGAGGTCTGCCCGTTGACCACTCACACTGGGGGCAGCAGAGAAACAAAGAGAATCGTTAGGACGAGAATGAGGCGACTGACGAACTGCATGCTTTGCCCTCGGGTCTGATCTGAACCAGTCCTCGGTGCTGCTACTAGGTTGGCTTCTTGACCGAGGCGGGGGACGGTTAGTGGTACCCCCACCCTCGCGGTTTCCACCTGCAACGAATCCCCCATCGCGACTGATACAGCCCTCTCTCTTATACAGTGACATGAAGTGCTCTGGGTCCACACCGCTCCTCTCTAGTTCACTCTCCAGGCCCGAGAAGGAGCTTCTCCTCTCGGCAGTAGCCGGCCTGAAATCTATACTGTCGTTCGGCTTCTGAGCATGCACGTCGGGGCTTCTCTTGAGTTTGGCAGGAAGTGTGGCGGAATGGTATGACTGTGGGTTTTCACTCGCCTGCTGCATGGCGCTCGCATTGGGGGTTACTAAATTTGGGCTGAGGAATGGGGATGACATGGAGGAAGGCATACATGGGCAGCGAGCTATGGTGTTCCCCCTATTCTTAACCATTTCAACAAGCTGAGGGTTGCTAGTGATAAAGCGCCTGGTGTCCTTCTTTACCGCCCCTCCCATGCCTGCACTGTGCAGCTTCCCTCCCTGATGCATCTGGCTGACTGTGAGATAGTTAATCAGTTGTCTGTAGGCCTCGCTGCCTTCCTTCTGGTTCAGCCCCTTAAAACAGGCCTGTTGTTTAGCATGCAGATCATTGTGGGGCCTCTTGCTCCCAGTACCTGTGGTCTCTTTATGCTTAGACGGCGTGGCCGAGGAGGGGCGGCCGGGCTCGGACCCAGCAGCGGGAGGGTGAATGTTGGGCAGCATTTTCCGAAGGAGGGCGGGGTCCGCGTGAGGGTGGAGGTCTTTTCCCTGAGAGCTCTGGCTAGGGACGCCGCGAGGATTTCCGGGTTTGCCATCTTCATAGTTTAGCACCCTGAGTAACGAGGAGGAGGAAGTAGAAAGCGGGTGCCGTTGCAAATGGGGGTGTTTTGATTCAACCGCACCGGGGCCGAGCGGCGAGTCAGTCGGGGTGGCGCAGGCGCTACTGTTCGTGCTGCCGCCAGCATCCAGTGATGAGCACAGAGAACCCTGCAGCGAACAGTGGGCTTCTCCTTGCAGATTTGAAATCCGTTTCGCTAGATGGTACTCGCACAACCGTGCGACGCTCTGCTGTCTAGAAATTGGCGGATGGTCACTTTGTATGTCCGATCCCTGGTCGGTCCCCCCTGATCTGGATTTTTTGGTCGGGGACAGCAATGATGCAACAACTAGATGCTCATCTTGCTCAACAGCTGCAGCACCGTTATCTGCACCACAGTCCCCCGAGTTGACGAGGTGATCAGCGGTAGTGGAGGGAGGGCGGGGGATCCTGTGATGGTCACGGGGGAGGCTGTTCATCCCGACGCCCTCGGCTGCAGAATTTTCTGCTAAAAAAGAATTCTGTCTTCCTTGACTTTCCCCCCGCTCACAGAATGAAGTGCGCTGGTCCAATTCCAGATGGCCGCGGCCCCTGCCGCCCTCACCCCGATGCCCTTCCCTTGTGCTGAAGGTGTTGTACTTCCCGCTGGAGTCTGCAGACTTTTTGTGATGCTTGCCTCCTGGCGTGGTGGAACTCGGGCGCTGGAGAGTGGACGAGAGATTAGCCTGGGACCTCGCCGCCAAGGCGTCCGGCCCCGATGAAGCGGCGTCCAACAGGGGGCTCCGTCTCGGAGGAACCGCCGGAGGCTGAAGGTGCCGCGTTGGACTGCGGGGTTTGTTCTGTGTCGTTCCTACTGTGCTGGGTGAGACGGGGAATTCTGTTTTCTCCTCAAGTAAAGGTTGGTAGCCTTCCCTCGTGGCCACCAGAAGACGCATGTGGCTCTCATTCAGCCTGTGAGTGGCGGCCAGATCGGAGATTTCAGTCATCTCTGAGGAGTTGGTCTCATTGCCAGAATCTGAGGACGACTGTGGGCTGAAGCCTCGAGACGAGTAAACACCTAGATGATAAGAGATGCAGAGTTAAATATGGGTCATTATGCTAACTAAGCTAGCTGCTGACACAGAGCTATGAACATATTTGCAGCTAAGAAGGTACAAACACACTGCATTTGTACAGTATGCTTGTTTGTATCTGTGTATGTATACGTATTTTTATGCATATTTATCTATGGATGGATGTCTTTTGTATGATATGGTGCTAGACAAATACATTTGAATTGAAAATTGAATTATACAAATATCTGTTCTGGTTTCATGGATGTGTTTTGGGAGTTTGCTAACTCAGAGGGGTCAAGAGGTCACAGAGAATTAGAGCTAAATGGTAGAGAGAAAACTCAAGAAATAACTACAAGAAAGCAAATGGTCACAACCCAATAATATTTAACTTTTCTATGATAAAACTCACATAATAAATAAAATGCCACACATTTTTGGTGGTCTAAATGATATAAAAGGAGAGAGACTGAAGACCATACGCTGTATACAGTATATAGATGGATGGTGCATTTCCACTTCCTCCCACTGTACAAAAGTGAAGCCAAAATATCCCAGATACGGGAGCTGCCATCTCCGGCTCTACTTCATGTAGACCAGCTGTCAATCATGATGCTGCGATGCTAAAACAAAGACATGAATGATGGTGATGAAACATTCCTGTACTTGGATTCAACATACCTGGGTTTTTACTGTTGTGGTGTTGCTGTGGTGGCGGGGGAGGCCTCTGCTCAGAGACAGACAGAGCCTCTAGTGCCTGTAGAGTGTTCATGACGGCGTTCTCCAGCCTCCTCTCCCCTCCTCTGCTCCCTTCCCCCTCCCCGTGCGTCAGAACGGCGTCAATCAACGACACCGGGATGTCGTCATTGTCTGGTGTGCTCAGCGGCCGTCCCTCGGGTGCCTTGTCCTCTTCTGGGCTGTCCCGAAAACCTGGCGGTGGAGCCGCGATCGCGAGGTTGAGCGTCTGCAGCAGCGAGTCGTCTTCGTCGTCGTCGACGCCGTCGTCCCCCTCGGGGGGGGGCAGCGACGTCAGGTCGATGATGTCGTCGGTGGAACCGGAGAGCGTGAGGAAGGAGGCTTTGCCGGCCGCCGTGGCTAACCCTCCTCCCTGGTTGCTACAGTTTCCACCTCCTCCGTCCTCACACACCGGCGTCCCTCCTGTGGAGTCTTCTTCGCAGGAAGCGTCGTCGTCGTCCTCCGCGTCGTCCGTTGTGTCGCGATAAAACAGATCCCTCAGCAGCGGCTCCTCGCCACCTTCCTCGGTTATAATGTTACTATAGACGTGCGTCAGACCGCTGAACTGAAACGGCACCCGGTCCTGCGGCCGGAAGTCTGTGTTGTTGTGCAAGTAGGGCGGATTCTGCTCGGGCACCTCGGGGCTCTCTAACAGGCGTTCGTAGCCTTTAGGCCTGTTCAAGGGCGGGTCCCCCCCGAAAATAAATGACACTTTGGCGCTCCGAGGCGAGTCTTGAGGTTTGTGTCTGGTGGCGGGGGGGAGAGGAGGGGGCACCGGACTTCTCCGCGTCCCAAGGTCTCTGTCGGGGTTTTCGTGGAAGTAAGGAGAGATGCTGTTTTCTCTCTGCCCGTTGTCTGAACACTCAGAGTCCCTGTTGTAGACCTCTCCCTGGCCGGGCGACGGCTCCTCGCTGTCCCCCAACGATGTGCTGTACGGCCACTCCAGGACACGATCCTGACCTGCAGACAGCAGCGAGACACACTCTTATTATTTTATGTGTTTTATATTATATCGATTCAATTTTTAAAGTGGCTTTTGAGTGCTCCATTTCAAGACTTTTGAGGTTTTTATGCTGCACTGGAAAGCATCAATTTTTAAACTTTTGTATTTTTAATGGTTTGATATGAAGTGTTCTGCCGGGACAAAGATCTCGCCACTCATTTCTACAACATTCACGAGTGAAAACTGTGCTGGAAAACACAAATTTTCTCACCCAAATGATAATAATTTCACTTTGAACTTCTTGAAATTGCACGTTTGTATAAATGAGTAGCAAATCCACGCTATTCTGAACCTACTAGTGTCATCCCCTCCGGTGCTATTGCAGTGTGGCATGCTGAAGATAGATCTCCTTGAGTCCACTAGGAGGCGGTAGTAGCCCGCTGTTAGACAGGCCAGGTTCATTGCATCACTAGACTCCATGATCAGTGTGATGGGCTGTGAAAAAAAAGAAGGAAAGGGAGGGTGGAAGAAAGAAAGAAAGAAAGGGAAAAACAACAGATGCTATCATTTGTGTGGGGTGAAATAATGTTCTATTTTCAGACAGAGCCGCGCTCACCCTGACGTCCAGAACATGCAGCTCCAGCCGGACGTTGGTGTCGTCCTCGGTGAGGATCTCGATGCGGTTGACGTGGCTGAAGTCGGCCAGCAGCGCCACTAGGTTGGTCCGGGTGTTGATGACATGACTGATGCCGTAACGCGGGCCAACTAACAGCGTCACCTCTGTCTGCTTCTCCCCTTGCTAGAGGAAGAAGTGTGCATGCATACGACAGTTGAAAGTCAAGTCAAGTTTTCAAACTTTTACAAAACCTTTCCCGATCTAATGGCCTTACCAAAAGTATTGATTTGAACTCCCTCCCTCCGTAGAGTCGGAGTTCGCTGAGGTACCTCAGGTAATGCACCTTGGCCTGCAAAGCAGTCAGCTGCACAGAGAGAAGCGAAATGCATTAGTAAGCATCCGAAATCACATCAACCCGAACAGATGCATTTGTCTTCTAATGCCAGGATGTAAAGCAATCTCAAGTCAATTTTGATCCAGACCACTGATTTTCCATTATATCCCTTCATGTCATTTAAATCTGATCAAACTCTGCAGCGCTGCTCCACTGCAGTACTCCTAACTATGGGTTGGATGTGGGCCTCTCCGGCCATTTAGCCTCAAACTTGAAAGCACATCTATACAGAGCAGATTATGTATTGTATTAATGAATAAATAAATAAATAAATAAATGAATAAATAAATAAATGAATAAATAAAAAGAAATAAAAATGTTTTTATTTACAAATAAAGAAATACATAAATTAAAAATTGTGTATATATTACATTTTTTATTTAATTTTAAAATAAATAAATAAATAAATAAATAAATAAATATATATATCTATATATATATATATATATATATATATATATATATATATAAAATAAATAAATAAATATATGTATATTCTTTTTATTTGTATGCAACTGGCATGTTGCATCACGATGCATCATAGGACTTCATATTGTATCTATTGTGCACCTGAATGTAAGATCACCGTCAGGATCAGAAACAAAAGGCTAATGAGAAGTCTGACCTTGCCAGAAGTCTCCATTAAAAACTAATTTTGTTTTCATGAAATCCTTGCTCACAAAACTGAGCGAGCAGCCTCTTTCCGTAAGCGCTGAGTGATGCCGTACTGAGAAAGCTAATTTGGTGTGTCAATGTTTTTTGAATCGCATGAGGGTTCGTTGGTGTTCCTCGGCCGTATTTCTCACTAATGAGTAGAGTGGATATCAACCGTCACACTGTGAATGCAAATGATTAGCCGGCACGTCGCGCTGCTCGAGGCTTGGAGGGAGGAGATCAATATCCCTCCAGTACGCTTGACATTTTATAGACATTATACACACACATAGAGTCCAGGTGTGAGCTACATTCCTTCATCCACCACATAAAGCTGTGTTAGGTAGATTAAGTTGGACACAGAGCAATGCTAATTAGCCTGCTGATGAGTGATGCTGCCCAAACGTTCAGCTTCAGTGAGCGCTTCATGGCACGGAGACGACATACCTCGTAAATAACTTTCAGAATATATATATAATTTCATTTTCTGTCACCCGTTTTAAACATTTTTTGTGTGATCAAATTTGATTGGATTTAAAGATATGTATTGGAAATTATTAAGAAAAAATGACATAATTCAAAAACAAATAAATTAGAAATAAATTAATTAATTAATTATTACAGTATATATATATATATATATATATATATATATATATATATATATATATATATATATATATATATAAAAATTAAAATAAATATAATATATACTGTATATTTGATAAAAAATAAAATAAATAAATATAATATAATATTTTAAATATATAAATAAAATATAAATAAAGAATAAATATAAATAATACGTAAAATAAAAATATAAAATGTTATAATGTGTGCAACAATAACATATTATAGCATTACTAATTATTAAAATAATTAGTAAACATTATTAATTATCATTTTGTTGTTTGTTAACAGTAAAATAACTAGTTCTTGGCTTCCGTACTAAAGATACAGATATTTTTCTTATTGTAACAAATACAATAAAAAGCACCAAACCAGTAATGAGTTCTGAGTTTTTCTCTCAGTATTTTCCTACTTCCCTGCCTTGCCTGTGGCCCCAAGCTCATTCATCACTACTGATGATGTAAATCTTTAAAATAAAGTCAAAAATATATAGTCTCATATTAAAAAAAAAGGCTAAGTAATTTCCTAAAACCGCTGTAGTTCTTAGAAGCGAGGAGCCATAACATTCATCCAGGATTAATACATATTTTATGCTCTGGTGAGTATTTATGGCAGCTTGTTGGTGTATGTGGGATCGAGTCATAATAAAATACGGGGCCCGCGTTAATCGCAATGAAGAAACATGTCACCAAGTGCAACGTTGTGCCTCACAGATGCGTTTTTAATCACAGTACAATATATATTTTTTCGCACTGATAACTGCACTTGCAGCTAACCTTATTTGCATGACAGCTGATAGTAAATCACTCTCTTAAGTTGAAACTGTGATCTTGTTACGGCGTGCTGCTGATTTGTACGTGTCAAAGTAAATCTGGGCGTTGCAGAATTAAAACAGTTTCACAAAGAGCTACAAAGTTGAGCTGAAGTTGGAGCGGCGGCCCCCCGACCGTGTGTGTGTGGATATGAATATATTATCATGCACACAGTTTGACAAGGCTTGTTATCCGCATTAGCATTCAAGGCTTGGCTCCACTAAGGGTCTTAGGTTGACAAGGGTGAGAACCTTTGCAAGGTTGAGCACGGCAGCGATGCTATTTTGGGATATTGCATCAGAAAAACAGAGTGTGTTTGCGCACACGTGTGTCAGAAGTTTATTAACAAGGGCGGAGAAAGACAAAGGGAGCCGCTTACTTTTTTCCCCGGAGGCACGAGGTTCTGGTTGGTTTTGAGGATGTGTGTCAGAGCCTTCTTGATGTTTTTCTCCTTCATACTGGACAGAACGACGGGAGGCAGGAACAGCGGCAGGCCCCACTCCTTCCTGTTGGGAGGAGATTGATTTCATAAAGTCACTCTTAGGAAAAAAAAGAACTACTTCCACCAGACCGGGGTTAAATACTTGCAGTCAAAAGCTAGAAATGGGATGATGTTTACTCTCCAACAAGCTGTCAGTTACAGAACTGAACACTGAATTGACTTTCAGGAGGGAGCTTTCTTTGGAGAAAGTGCTTCTGCAATCAACCTTGTTTACAATATGTGAGTCTGTCAAACCAGGCAGCGCTGATCAGATATGAATCCTCAAATTTTTTCTTCACTGTTTCAAAATGAATTCTTATGTAATTCACGTAATTGTGAACCAGGAAGTAAAAAAAAAAAAAACACTGGACTTTCGCCCAGGAGACCGGTGTCCGTACCCCGTGTGAAACCAGAAGTCAATGTTGATTTGTCGCGTAACTTCCGTACCCAAGTTATGCCACTTCCAGTGTTATTTTAATCCAAACCACGACCTTTTCCTAAACCTTACCAAGTAGTTATGTTGCCTAAACACATGAAAAAGAACGTTGTTGAAAGTCGTGCTGCTGTCTATGTACACAACTCAAATAGATTAAATTTAGTGACTATTTCACGAACTGCCGTTAGACTGTGTTGGAAACAGGCATTACAGTAACAGAATCTTGATTCATATTTGATCAGCGCTGCCTAGTTTGACCGTTTCATCGGAGTTTGCCAGTTTTTTTTGCAGATTATGTGTCTCATGCATTGTCAGGATATAGTATAAAAATAACTTTTTATCATATTTGCTCAAAGTTACCGACTGCAGCTTTAAGAAAAAAGCACAAGAAAGTCTGTGAATGCCACAAGATCGATAGTGTTTGTACGAGTAGTTTTTGCACGAGGAGACCTTGTTGACATTTCTTTAGATGATGCGATTTGTTTAACCAACCAGAAAACTATGTTTTGCAGAAGATGGAGAGAAAATAGGACAATGAATCCTTCTGTAAACCCATCAGAAAAACTTTTAGAAGAAAAAGCCAAACTGTCTAAGTCAGTGTGTTATTCATTATTGATGGAGCAGCTCCAGGCGCTACAACAGTTTAACATTACACATCATGTCGGTGGCGTCAAAAACAAGCAGACTTACTGGATGTATTTCAGGGACACCTTCTGGGTCTGTCTGGTTGTCATGGTGAGGATGTACATCTGCAGGGCGGCCAATCGCAGCGCGGCGTCGTACTTCAGCTCCGGGCCGAACCGCTCCAACACCACGTCGTTGCAGCTCTGCGGCAAAAGCGTGAGGCGATGTTACGTAAGAATCCCAAAGTTTTGGGGCTTGTGAAGTGCGTTTCATGTCTCCGTCGAGCAATTCACGCAGCGGTGCGTCCCTGCTGAGCTGAGAGAAGTTGTTCTCAACAACCTTTGTGGCTCGAGCTTCCGTCAAAGGGATGCAGTTTCCAGTCCCTGATGACGGACTCGGAAGCACAACATAGTGAACAGATGATTAGCTTTCCTTCTCTCAGGCTATTTCACTTGACTAATTATCAAAGAATCCTATAGGGAAGCAATTTATTATTTGAAAGACAAGTAGTTTATACAAGAGTGGGTTTATTTGAGAACTTTATTTGCAAATGAGGATGTTGCTCACCTGTACATAGAGGTATTCAAACGCGACGGCGTCCCTCCGGAGCAGCTCCACGGGGTCCCGGGGCACGAAGCTGATCCTGAAGAAACACTTCATCTTGTCACAGCCGGGCCTCTGGGTCACCTGGGGGGGGCACAGACAGGAAGGAGAGAGGGTCATAGATGAGCAGAAGCATTAACACATGCACAGATGAAGTAAGAGCAGTGAAGAAACACACAGGTTTGTGCTACAGTATCTTGTTTCAGTCCTGATACTGGGTGCAAGTCAAGAAAGCAAGTTGTACTACACTTGTAGTAGTAATACAAGTTACACCAGCAGTAGAATAGTAATGTTTGGGTCATGGAGGATGTGGGCATTTTCCTGGCAGGGAGGGTCTAAGACACTATGAAGTTGCATTATGGGAACTGTACAATCCAGTGTTATTGGAGCTTGACCCATACTAGGGACTAAAAGTCAGGATATGTCAGCTTGAAATGCATACATTTTAGTTGGAGTATTAGCAATACCATGATGAAAATATAATCCACATTTGACTTACGTGAACATATGGAGGTATTATCAGCACAATATACTTAAGAGCCCCTCTTGTTGTTTTGGTTCGCACCAGAGTACGATCACTGCGTTCACAACCGCCCAACCGAACCGCACCAGAGTCCAATTAAAACGGACTAAATGTTGGCTTGTGAAAGCGCCCTTAAAGGGATAGTTGGGATCTTTCGAAGTGGGGTTGTATGAGGTACTAATCCATAGTCAGCGTGTTACCTACAGTAGATGACGGTCGGCACTATAAACTGAGCACAGGTTTTGGATTTAAAATCTGCAGGGCAGCTAGTAGCAATAGCTGCCAAATAAATACAGTACAGTGGAGTAAAAAGTACAATATTTCCCTCTGAGATGTATAAACTAAATACTAAAGTAAAGTACCTCAAAGTTATACTTCCGCATAGTTCTTCAGTAAATGTACTTAGTGATTGTAGAAGCAGTTGTAGCATTAATAGTAGCACAATATGAGTGTTAGTCAAACCACTTTACAAGCTAACTACACGGCGGTGTACTCCAGCAGCGGTAACCCTGAAAAACTTGCTTGCGGTGGTTGTCCGTGCATTTGACTACATTTCTTATTCAGGACAAAACCGCGAGACCTGCGTCGTCTTTTAAATATTGATCATGTTTCATAAAGTATTTAAAGTGCAGAGAGGGCGAAGGAGTGTATATTCTACTTCAAGGATCCTCCTCTTCCTCACCTGTCATCGAGATTGACACTCGGCTCTGTTACAACGTGTTTTATCAAGCGTGTCGGCGACTCTTAAACCGCCACTGGGCGTGCGCCACGTGCACAACTTCACATCTGAATTGTGCGGTGTGAATATTAAAAACGTCCTCTTGTGATCCCCGCAACCTCATTAGAATGTGGCGGGCACCGCGGGTGAGCGCGTGTGTGCTGTTTGTGCATCTGTGTGTGTGTGTGTGTGTGGGAGGGAAGGTGTAATGTGAGCTGTCGCCCCTTCTGTGCCAGAGCTGATAAATGACACCGGGGTCCAAATGCTGCTTGAATACTGAGCAGGAGTGTGTGTGTGTGTGTGTCAGACTCAAAGAAGAGAAAGAAAGTGAGGAAAAGAGGAAACCTGTCCTACCTGAGTAAGCATCTCCTGCTCATGCAGGAGGAGCAGTTTGCTTCCCGAGCCCTCCGTCCGGTGCTCCAGCACCAGGGAGAAGTGCTCGATGCATTTGATTGACAGCTTCTCTTGCAGGGTCAGGATCACATCCTGAAGTAAACACACCACATAGATATTTAATTAGATTAATAGTTAAGTATGCATGCATTATCTTTATAGTTTTTGCAGGTACTATACAATAAATCAATGCACTTTTCAGTACGTGAAATGATGCAATTTGTGCACCAACGCATCAATCAAACTGCAACTGTGGTACGTCACTGACATTTTCATGAATAAAAAGAAAAAAATATTTTTCAAATGTTGTTTGTTTTCCGAGAGCTTCTTCAAGATGTCTCACCGCCATCTGCCATTTTTGTTGTTTTCCAGCTCTGCAATGCTTCTCTATTTACTCTGTGCAACACATCGTGGGACAATTTTAAAATCTTGCTATTTGTTTTTAAAGCCTTAAATAAAAAAACTTATTTAAGGCTTTAAAATCAAATAGCAAGATTCTATCCATCCATCCATCCATCCACCCACACACCCATCCATCCTTCCTTCCAGCTTCTTGTACGGTTTCAACGCTGTTGTGTTGACTAAATCTGTCCTCTGACAGACATTTGCCTCGATGACAAACACTCACACGAGGTGAAAACAACACCAGCCACACGCTGCCGCCCGCGGCTGCTAAACATGAGACTAAAGGCCTTTTACAGACAGCATTACAGTAGCTGAGAAAAGAAGTGACTCAGCTCTCTTGCTTCCTAAACTCCACGCCGGATCACAACTGAATCTACAAGTCAAGAAAATTTAGAAATCTGCTCTTTGCCACCTCGCCTGAATAAATGAGCTGCTCAAACAGACGGAACTCAAACAGTGATTGAATTTCATGCTCCGTGTGTGCGCACCAAGACACACTCATTTGCACTCCAAATGAATTTCTCCCTTTGTAATTATAGACGCCGCAGCGACTGCTGATTCTGCCGAGTGTGCCTTACGGGGTGGAGACACACACAAACACACACACACACACACACACACACACACACACACACACACACACACACACACAAACACACACACACACACACACACACACACACACACACACCTTGATGGAGGTGCTGCTGTCGAAGCGAAAAGACTTAGTCTGCCCGTTCTCCAGGTAGACCTTCAGGACATTTGGCATGAACAGAAGAGCGTTGTCCTTCACCGGGTTCTGCAAAGGAGGAATATGATCAGTCTTTTAAACAGAAGACAGGTTTAATACATAAAAGTGTCATGTCATAATACATTTATCTATCTGGCATCCACTCAACTGTCTGTCTTACGTGGTAACCAGCTGACATTGCTTATATAGGTCATACATAAGTGTGTGTGTGTACATGTTTGTGTGTGTGTGTGTGCGGTAGAACTGACTGGAACCTGGCCGTTTATAATGACCTCCTCTGCAAAGCGCACTTTGACCGGATTGGACTTGAGCATGGCTTTTTTGGCTGCACTGATGAACGCTGATTTAGGGGACTAAGAGGCAACCGTCCAAAGAGAGAGAGAGAGACAGAAAGGGAGGGAGACGAGGGGAAGAGGAAGACAGACAGATGGAGAGAGAGAGATAAAGAGAAGCATAAACACATGCACAACTGAAGAGGGGAAAAAAACACATTAGCTATAACATTGGAAAAATCAATAAAACGTTATAAAACACAATAACCTCACATTTCCTGAAATTGGGAAAATGCAAACAAGGTCGGACCAAAACATATTTTTGCAATTTTACCAGAAACACAACAAAAACTTAGTTGGAGTTGGAGGAATACAATATCATCATTTAACCCCCTTTAAAGGAAAATACTTTTGTTTTCGTTGTTGACAGTAAGGAAACAGCTTTATCCTTTAAATGCAGGGCAGAGTTGGGGGGAGAGTCGAGGCCTGCTTAAACTGTGAGAAAAATTGCTGGTACAAGCCACAAATCTATACCTCAAAGTCATTTGTGGGGAATTTATTTTTCAAGAGAAAGGTGTTGAGAACTCAGAGGGATGCTCGCTCTTGCAACATCCCTAGCATGAAAGAGAGGATACTAAATCATCATGACCATATTCTTGTTTCTGATAATTACATAAAGGTATCTATTATTGTGGCACTTTTTTTGCTAAATATATCTGATACATACAATTTCGAAGTGGTCTACTCACGGGGTACGGTTGGACAACAGTCAACACGATGGATTCTTTGCAGCTCCTGAAGCGAGAGGACAGCAAGAGTCAACGAAAATCATCAGAAAACAACGATCGCAGCGAAGAACAAATGGCAGATAAGCGAGGGGAACTTGATTAGCTTGGCTGAAATGGAATGAGACGCCTCTGGCGATCACCACTTACAAGCAGACGCAGTTAAAACCAGAAGCACACACACACAAACATACATTTATTAGTTTCCCATTAAAAAAAAAAAAATGTGACATTATGTCTGGCGAATCAAAACATAACTTCAGTCACGGTAAACTGAGCGCATCAAAATAGTTAATTTTCTTTCTCCTTATTAATTCTGAATATGTATGTGTCTGAACGTTACGTGACGATGACTACGCTTGTGTGATGAGCAGATGGTGAAGCATGACTAACACTTGGCTTCATTAGAGTTTCACACAGTCTTGTGCAATTTAATTTTAAAATAATTTAAAAGAAAATGAATGATGACTTTGTTTCACTGTGACTTTGTCTGGCACTGACTGTTTGTGTGCTTTGGATTGGACTATTAAAGAGTACCTATTATGCTTTTTGTGCTTTTTTACCTTTCCTTTAGTGTTATATAGATTTTTTTTGTGCACGTAAAAGGTCTGCAATGTTACAAAGCCCAAAGTCCACAACAAAAGAAGAAACACTGCTCCTGAACGGGTCTGAAACAGGTCCTCAGGTCCTCTTTAAAATGTTTCAAACTGGTTTATAATGACAAAATTCAATATTACAGCCTGTGGATTGGACTATTGAGCCACATTATGTTTCAAAACTGTACAAATCTGAGCATTTAGCATTGGAATTTACCCCCAATTATTCTCACTCACCATGCATGTAGCCATCTACTCATGCAGATAATGCTTTGTTTACTTCTGTGAGCACCGCAAATTAATTCCACTCCCCAGAGAGAGGGATATCTCAAAATCTGGACAAATAAAACATTAGAGCTAAGCAGAAAAATGTCTTTTTGTAATACGAGTGAACTGGCGCTTTAAATTGAGGTTATAAATAACCTTCAGTACAGAGTTTGGGTGCTGCTACAGCTTTGGTTCTGACGGATTATAGTGTCCCCCAAGGGTTTTTTATATTCACCTGACGAGGTCGATGACTCGTTCTCTGGGAGCCGAGCTGACGGGCTCGTCATTGATCAGGATGATCTCATCGCCTGGCAACAGCTTCCCCTCCGACGGACCACCTACGGCGCACACAAACAATGATGACCCCGTAGAGGGTTTCAGTCCGTCACCCCGAAGATTGAAACAGTGGAAGAACAGCTGAATGGACACTGTGTGCATGTGAACGTGTCAGCTTACAGCTAATTTGTCCCGTCTCCTGACAAACACACAGGCGTTGATAAACTGCTGCGTCCTTAAGCACACACTGTATATTGCTTTCCTTGGCCCACATCTCTAAATGGAATATTCATTAGCTCAATTGTCTGCTTGGGATTCAGCGCTGATTGATTATTGAGATGCCTAATCACTGTGTGTGTCTGTGCAGCCACTGGAGCTGACGGCTGATAGGAGTCTGGAAGCAGTGGTTAGTCAGTAATTTGGCAATAAACCAATTAAAAGTAAACAATACTTCCAGTAAAAAAGTGTTTATTTTCTTTCTTGTATGGAGTCAATAGTACTTACTAGTCTGCAGAAGCCAACAGTTTCCTTCTAAGCAATCATTACAGCAACTGTTTGCACT
This sequence comes from Sebastolobus alascanus, assembly GCA_916701645.2. NCBI lineage: Eukaryota > Metazoa > Chordata > Actinopteri > Perciformes > Sebastidae > Sebastolobus > Sebastolobus alascanus. The sequence continues at coordinate 4,564,497 of CAKAOJ020000086.1, read as the reverse complement.
GATAAGCACTCTGCAAACACTAAGGAGGAACTGATTTCTGTACTACACCAGCATAGCCGGAGGTATCACAGCTTGTTTTCCTACTTTGTTTTGTTAGTTATCTTATTTTCAATCAGTTCTTCTTGTAGCATCGTATCATCCCACCAGGGTTGAGTGTTTTTTTAGTGCAGGCACTTAATACTGCTCTTCTTGCTGTCAATCAACTTCCGTACTTAAGTAACCCCACTTCCGTAGTTATTTTAACCCAAACCACGATCTTTTCCTAAACATAACTAAGTAGATTTGTTGCCTAAACCTAACCAAGTTGTTTCCTGTGAACACGGAAGCACTGCATGCATGTAAAGAGCAGAAATTAACACGTGTTGCTGGACATTTGTCGGGAAAAAAAATGAGGAATAACCTTTAAGATATCATACGAACCGTTGTGTGAGGATACGTAGAATATAACCAACACAGTTAACGCATGTGCGTGCATGTTTAGTGAAACTACTTGAAATAACAGGATGTGAACACAGCTAAAGCCACGGCCAGTATGAGAAGTGATTTGAGCCACTGTGTGTTGGATTTGACCATTTCTGACTTTGTGGTAACATCAGAAAAGACAGCTAGCAGAGTATAACGCCTACCTGGCGTGACAGAGCGGACCACCACCGGTTTCTCGCTGCCTGCCACGAAGCCGAAGCCCAGGACCGGGTCCCGTCTCATCTCCACCAGGCGAGGGGCGGGGGGGACGCCATCCAGGTGGACCTCCTCCAGGGAGCTGCTCTGGGACACTTGGCTGGAAAACACAGGAGGAGGAGGAACATGGTGACAACCAACATCTCTATGTGGCAAAAGAAATAATCATACAATTCACTTTGACCTTGATGAGTCAGCAAATAGTTTCACTTTAAGAAGCAGCAGGTAATGGGCTAAATTACTGTTACCGGGATCAAACCTGTCCTGCTTGTTAAAGAAGGGTCTCTTAGAGATTATGATGCAGTGCACATTAAAATTCAATCAATTCATTTATTACGACACTAGAAATTAGTTTCAGCTCTGAAAAAAACATTAAAGTTAGAATGAATGATTTGAGCTATCCGATCAGCTGCTCATAAGTCAGAGCCTTGGCTCAGGTTTGGTCATTAGCACAACATTTTATGCTTAAGAGCCATTTATAAACGAGAGCACAGGTCGAGCATTCATAAAACGCCTCGGATCTGCAATCTGGAACTAATTTGCCTCTTGCATCCATTTAACGAGTCTGCAGATTATTCCAAATAAAAGTGTACTGATCATATAAGCAAGTCACAATTATGCAATGTGAATTTATAAAGGTCAAAACGGTCTGCTCTCTTCTTAACTGCTGCTGCTTGATTGCGATTAACGTCACATTAGCAAAATAGCGTGTATGTAGCCATCGAGTGCATATTTACGACTGAGCCGTTTGTTTCAACGGTCATTTATAGTAACAGCTAGGGACAAAAACCAAGATGGCGACGGCCAAAATACCTCATTCTAGGCTAACGAAAACATAAGGATTCTTATTATACACTAAAGAAAACATACTTAATATTATATTCCATTTCTGCCAATAGACCCCCCTAAATGTCACACTGTACCTTTAAATGCAACGTTAATGTAGGTTAATGTTGGTGAAGTATCACATTGTCCTTTTCGTTGCCTTAATGCAAGTCACTCAGGATGAGAGCCGCCACTTAAATGTAAATGTACCGTATTAAATTAAACCTCTCCCGCTCGCTGAGGCTCAGACGTCTGTCCCGGCCGGGACACCGAGAATGCAGAGTGCCTGTTAATTATGAGGCGATATGTGCTTTCAGTAGGGGTTCGCTCATTCACTCGCGGTCTCTATTTCTACCTCCCTCCCTCTTTCACAGCTTAAAACGCTCCCTTGGCAGCCATCGCTTCCTCTCTGCACATTAAGTCCAGCGCTGGCCAACATCCATTCCATCTTTGTCTGCCTCTACTGTCCATACAGCAGAGCATATGAATCCCCTGCCTCATCCATCCTAACCTTCACATACTCACATTATTTGTTTGCAACTAATTTCTCTTTTATTTTATCAGGCTTTACCCATGGATATTTATCTAGTTATTACAATATATATACCTGCAGCTTTGCTTAAATCTGCCCTGGTGATGAAGCGTGTTTCCAACCGCACATGATGTGACTTTATCTCCAACCAATCAGTCTCTTGCGCTTTCTTTCTCATTCTCTCTCTCATTATCACCATTGATCTGTACTGTGCTGTACATACGGCGCGGAAATCTCAAATCTGTCTGTAATGAAGCGTGTTCCAATCTGCGATGAGAGCTCATCTTCCCTGTCAGGGTCAAAGGGGTTTAATCCCCACGGGAGGGCAGAGAGAGGATGTCAGGGGGTCAGGGGAGAGCTGGATACAGAAAAATAGGTTCTCATCAGTTGTCATTTTTAAGGTTTGCATCATTTAACCAAGACCAATATTGTAATCTTAAGTGGGTTTAGATGCCAACCATGTTTTAGTAGCCACGTACTGGAAAAAATGGTGTGAATAACATTCAAGGTTTAAGTGCATTATCACGAGCAAGTTTCAAAGGACTTCAACGGACCATGAGTCAAAAAGGATGTACAAAGAGTCCAGCACAAAGAGTACTACATTACAGTTACATAACAAGCTTAATAGACCTGGATAACCTAGTCTTAGCCACCTGGCATCACTGTGCACATGAGACGGGGCAGGGTTATATTATGATATATACTGTGAGATGATATTACTTCTATTGAGAAACATTTTGGTTTTGCATATCAGTGAGAAGAAGTGATTTATGGCACCGTTGGATTAGCAGGATCTTTATATAAAAAAAATCCTTTGGCCTTTGGATCATACGTCAACGTCGTCGCCATATTGGGGGAGGCTGTACTGGCCTGTAAACAAATACAAGTGAACGGGGGAGCTGCCGTTTTTCTGGATAAAAAGCACCAATTTCAATGAGTCATTTTTATATTCAAGCATTTATGATCTACGTGGAGTAATGTAAGTTAGAATTAATGAAAAAAAAAGGGGAAAAGGGACCAATGTTGGGTGTCAGCTGGGATTACTGCACCAGAGCAGCTGGCAGCATTTATAAAGCACACGCAGATAAGCTCATGAGCACACACCTGCAACTATCCATGTTAATGAGCATCCACGAAGGAAGGCATACGCTGCTCAGTCTACACACACACACACTGCAAAATCACTTATTCACTTAACTCTTGCATTAAAAAGTGGGCTTTTGTCACTATTTTGACAGTTATCGGTCCAATACAGTTAAATCAACTATTGGCTCTACTCACTCTCCCACTCTCTTTTCTCTCGTCTTTCTCTGTCTCGCACAAATCCAATTGTGATACTCAATCTGTGTCACCTCTTCTAAAGCCAGCAGCTTTTCTCGAAGCCACATAACCGGAGCTGCCTCCCTCCTCATATTTGACTCCCCGATCACGAGGAGTGGAGGGGTTGTGGCGGCAAAGAGGCGGAAAATATGAGCGATAAAACAGAGAAAAAGGAAATGAAAGGAGGAGAGGCAAGAAAAGATGGATGTATAGGAGGATAGAGGACAGGAGAGCATCGAAAGTCATCTCAGTGCACCCAGTGTTGAATGAGTTACTCTATCAGAGTTGAATTTGTCCAGTGAAGCCCAGAAAACCAGCGTTTGGAAAGCGGAAAGACCGAGGGGAGGGGAATTGATGTCAGGGGGTCAAAGCGAAGAGGAGGACAGGAGGGAGGGAAAGGTCGAGGAGAAAACGGAGGAGGCCAAAGAGAGTAGACATAGGAGATATAAGGAAGGATGAAAAGTTCAAAAAGACAGGAGGAAAAGTATCAGAAAGAAGTAGAAGTGCAAGACAAGAAGGAAAAGAAGAGGAGGAAAGAAAACAAACACAGATGCATCCATTGGCAATTAATTCGCTGTATAATTTTACCACCGCGTAAAGCAATTTGGGCATCAAACCACCATGTCAATGCGAGTTAATCGGATCGCAGCTTTATCAAAATCAGACCCGTCTGCTTCACACACAGAATCTGTTCCACAGCGTTTACATGTAGCTGGATTCACTGTGCACAACGTTCTGTATGCAGAGCCCTCGACGCCGCGGCTGAAAGTTTCTTCCCGCATAACAAATTGCCACACGTGAAATGCAAAGATGACCTGAACAATGGCTGCCTTTCCGTGCATGTGTTGGGAGGAAGGGGCTAGATGAAACAATACCCGTAACACCGGCTCATAAAAGTATATACGTGATTAAAACAGAGTGATTTTTCTCCTCAGTGTTCATTATAAGTCTGATAAATCTGCTTTATACTCATAATGTTATTCTCCAGCGGATCTTCATAATGCAACTATAGTGTGGGGATAATGAGGATGCATCATCTAAATATGTAAGCACATGCATGCCGGTGTTTATGATAATAGAGTACGTACTTGGTGAGGCAGTCCCGTCCCTCCCTGGTGCTGTTCATGCTGTCCCAGCTGTACGGAGGTCCCTGCAGTCCGCCCCAGGAGCCCGGGCCAGGGGGCGGCCAGCCCGACATTTTGCTCTTATGGCTGAAACATAGAAAGACGGGGGAAAAAAAAAATCAGCATTTCATCGTCATATATCATGTTTTTGTGAGTGTGCTGTGGAAGAAAATTAGCGGGGACCATATTAAAACTGAAGGAATATTATTGTCTCAAATAAATTGCAGTTTTGAGAAGCTTACGGTGTGAAAAATTGTGAAACGTGGGCGTGGAAAAATGACTCTATTTAGTAGTAATTTGGTAGGTATATGTAACATGTGGAGACGTACAAAAAATTCCCCTTGGAAGTATACTGTAAACCCAACAGGAAGTCGGCCATTTTGGTTTTTAGGGTGTTTTTTTTCCTGTTTCATTGTGCCTGGCCGTGTCCACTGACGTCCCGCCAGTACTCCCAACGTGCAGTAACTGCGAGGGCCCGATCATCGCTGCTTGCAGCTTTAATCAAAGTGTGTGATTTTGTCTCAATCTCAAATACACTTTCTGAGCAAGTAAATCCACTTGATTCCTACGTAGTTTCACTTTTGTTTTAGGAAATAACAAGGACCAGTATCTTGAATCATAGCAGAATGAACACACAAAACTACCTCACTCCACCTGCACATAGTCACTACTAAGAAATCAAGCATTAAACAACATTTAAACTACTGGTTTCGACTTTTAATGGCTGCAACAAATCTTTAGATGGCTTCTATGCAGGGAGATGATCCACCGAGAACAAAACCTCATACATAAACATCACAGCAAATGCATCTACTTATGTCAAGAGTTAAATAATTTAAGAGGAGAATCAAAGGTGAATTTATCATTTCTTTCCTCTCTCTGGATGCCAACACTCTGGTTAGATCCCTCTCGGCCCAATTAGCGTGACCTCTTGTCTCCCTGTGTTTGGCCCCTCGCGGTGTGAGATAGCACTGCTTAGTGCGATCGACCGCGGTCAAACGACAGCTCATCGGGGTCCGCAGATTGGTGATCGATAGCTGCATGGACGCTGCTCTGCAAAAACTGCACGCGTGCGGTGAGGAGAAGCACTGATGTGACAGCTGATTCGGTTATCGAAAATCACTGAAAACAATGTCACTGAGGATTGAGGATAAGGATCATCCTAGACCACCATCCTAAAAATTCTCACAGGCTACAGTGACTAATCATGCACGGATCATAACCCCCCCTACCCCACAGAAATAATCACAAATGCACTAAAAAGATCATCAAGCCGGAGAAATGCCGCCGAATTCAAGCATCCGTGCACTTTACTCATATCTGATTTATTTTGGAGAACACTTCCTCCCACAGCCGACAAGTTTATTGTCCTGACTTGAAATCTATGAACGCGAGCTGATGCATAGCTACAGTAACAACGGGTAGATTAATGGCAGTACCAGTGCCAAGATTCAGACTGTTACGCAGCATATTCTCCACTGTGTGCTTTACATCAGCTCTGGGGCCTTTTCCCCACTGCAAGCAGAGGCGCCAATTGATCAGTCACGTGCTCAAATGCTTAAAGGGATAGTTAGGGTGCTTTGAAGTGAGGTTGTGTGAAGTTCTTATCCATAGTAAGTGTATTACCTACAATAGACGGCGGTTGGTTTCTGATGGGGAACTGAAGCCGTTATCTTATGCACCAGACTCCATTGAAAAAACATGTAATTTTAGCTTTTTTCAATGGAGTCTGGTAGTTTTGGCGAGAGCATAGATGGATACATCAGCTTCAGTTCCCCATCGAAAAGGGCTGTCTGACGGCAAGATAAAGCGGTGAAAATATTCTAAATATAGCGTACACTTAAACCGATGGTGGCTTAGGTGGCTGTAATGTGTTTTGCTGGCCCCGTCCACAGCAATGCATTGCTTTGCTTCCATGCTGGTACTCCTGTCTGCTTCTCCAAACTGACGAAGCGTCATCTACTGTAGGTAATACACTGACTATGGATACCTCATACAACCCCACTACCAAACTACCCCTTTAAATGAAAGGAAATGCGTACTAGATGAGGACGTCATCACCGTAAGAATCCAGCTGATCGATTCCCATGTTGTGCCGTTGATGGGTCGAATGCATCAGTCAGTCATGTCATAGCTTGCAGTGTGTGAAGAAGAAAATTGGCCTCGGATGAAAAGCGTGAAAGCTCCAGTGAAGATGCTGGTGGAAGTGTCAGACCCTCTCAGTCACATTTACTAATGAAACTTCAGAAAAAGCAAACAAAAAAAGAAGGCGATAGATCCATTTCAACACTCTCTTGATTCTGTTGCCACGCACAGATTCCAGCCAGACGCTTCTGCTTCTGCTGATCTTCAGTCATCCGAAAGAAAAACACATCCAACGCCACTTCAGAATCCCAATCAGAGGCTCTTCTCGCGCTCGGAGCACACAGAGGCCGCGGCGCTAGCGGCTGCGCGGATCTCCAGCGTGCAGCCAGACATTCATCTGTGTTTGTCATTGTGCCGCTGCTGCTGAGAGCAGCTTTGGTCCGAACTGAACTAAACTGCCGTGGCCTCGCCTCCTTTATCCCATAATCCTTCTCATCACAGAGAAAACAAATCCATGCTCTGTGTGTGTGTGTGTGTGTGTGTGTGTGTGTGTATGTGTGTGTGTGTGAGAAAGAGAGAGAGAGAGAGAGAGAAAATGAGTGTATGCATGTATATGTGAGTAAAGAGGCTTTTCGGAGAGCAACGGCGCGTATGGAAACATCGCTCCATCTCGGAGGAAGAGGAAACTGACTCTCAAAGTTCACCTGGATGCCATTAATATTTTACTCATCACTTTTGGTCTTCCTCCAGCTAAAATTTCTTTTTTTTAATGTCTGAATGAGACAGAAAAGGGCAAATGTTTCTGCCGGCAAGACAAAAAATGATAGCTGAGTGACCATCCAACTGTTATTGCCATCCCTAGTTGCAAAAAAATACACTTTAAGGCCTAATTGTAAATGAAATAAGGCGTTTAAGGATGGATATTTTCTACACGGTCAGGGTGCTTTGCCTCCAAGCTGCTCTCTTTCAGCATGAATGCAGATTTACACGTTTTTTTTTCTCCCAGAGTATTTTTCTAAAAGTGCAAAAGGTGACTGACTAAAGAATCTCTGTGCAGAAACTTACAAACATCGACACATCACAACACAAAGAAATGCAACCCCTGCATTCGCATCATGAAAGTTGTCTCCCCGATGACTACGCAGCAGCAACTCCTGTTTGATGCATTTCCCTTCAACATACCTGAAATCCAAATATATGCATTCAAAAGAAGCGGCAGGGTGCTTCATTCTTAGGGTTGCTGAAAAGGCCATGGTATTGACTTTAAAAAAAGGTACTTTTTTTTCTTTCAAACTGATCAATTCATGTTCCTCTCTCTATCTCCAGGGATCGATTTCTCTCCGTCATCCACACTACAGCTCAAAAGATAAACTTCACAACACAAACTCAATACATTTTTCGGTAACACTTTACAATAAGGCACACAAAAATGTGAGTAGTTACTGGGGAACGAATGAGGATCTAAATGCTAGTGAGCCATTAGTTAACTGACTGTAAAAGACTGTAAAAGTTAAAGACTGTATGCATACTGTATAACGAGTGGAAATTGAGACGTGTTGCTGGACATTCGTAGGACAGCGTGCGAAAAATGAGGAATAACTTTTTGTAAGATATCATACGAACCGTTGTATGAGGATACGTTGATGTCAGGCAGAGGCAATTAAAACTGTGGCATGTAATTGACTTAATAGACAGATTTCATAGATTATATTAATAGAGAATAGATTCATTTTGACAGGGTTGATGGTATAAAGAGAGACTGCCTGTGCAAGTAATGCCAAGCTTGTCTAGTGCCATTACAGATATCGATCCTCTGTGTCTATTAATTATTGTTTAAAACACTACGAACAAAGGTTGGATCACAGTAGTGTATTGTACAACAAGGCATAACCTCTCACTGTGTGAGAGAAAAAGAGTTTCAGTCAGTGAACCATCGTTGCGACCTTCCACCCCGATATATTTCACCACATCACAAATAAATGCCCGTCCTTCTTTAGCAACAAAGATGGTGGTTACTGGAGCTAGTCAGGTTGTTTTTTTTGCCGCATCATATGTCAGAACTCCCTATCACAGAAAGCAGCGGAGCCAGCTGGCACAGACTTCCCCGCTCGGCCGCCACATGCTCCAGTCAGCAAGAACGCACAGCCTCAAACACTGAGCGCTGGGCGCATCCCTACAAACATTTATGGTATACTGCAGCTCGGATTCCGAGTGCTACTGTCCAGCAAAGTAATCCATCACTGGGTTCAGCCAAGGTAATATCTATAGTACAGCATGCATACGAGCCTAATATGTAATAGTCCATCAGAGTAGATTATAATCCCTCTTTCTCTGTTACATTTCATCAGTAAATATGATTGCTGTGGCTTTTTCATAGAGAATTCTGCAACCCAAGAGCCTCTAGAAATAGGTCTTTATGTCCGCTTGAGTTCAATGCAAAGTGTGTGTGTGTGTTTCCCTCTGAGACTTACCAGACTTTGACCTGATATGTGACTAATTTCTAGTTTGGACTCTGCCACTGAACCCTGACATTAGCCAGCCTCTGTCTGACTCTGTCTCTTCAAATGAAAGTCAGGAGCAGAGAGGGGATCTGAGTCACCGGGGCATTTCTGGGTTGATCTTTACTAACACACATTTTCAATTCAGAGCTGAATTGTAATTGAAAGGGATTTAAAGGGATAGTTCAGCGTAACTGCGTGGCTTATTTCTCACCTCAAATGTTTTCAGAAACAAATTTCTGTGAACTATTTTCGTGAAATAAGAGAAGAACGTTTCCAAGTTTCCGGTTCTGGGAGCAGCAGCCCACGGAGGGAAATCGTTCGTCCAATCAGGTGCCGAGTGTGTTGTGTCTAGTGGCAGCCCACCGAGCGTCCAATGCTGGGAAGCGACGAGTCCCCTCGCAATAAAAAACGCCCCGGTGGACACGTACCATAACTCCTGTCTGCTTCTCCAACCTGGGGCCGGCCGTCATCTACTGTAGGTAATACACTGACTATGGATAAGTACCTCATACAACCCTGCTTCAAAACACCCAAACTATCCCTTTAACTATCCAGCTGTAGCATTTCAAAGATCCGGCCTCAGGATTGAGGCCATTTAAAGGACTGTTTCTGCCAGTGGCTGGGCTTCATATTACCGTAGCTGGGAGTGAAAATAATTTAGTTTGACCTTCCTTTTTTGAATAGACCACACACACACACACACACACACACGCTTAATGTCTTGTAAAAACCCCTCAAGATCTTTATCAAGACTGACTGGATTTGCACAAAAAGCAAAGAGCTCTCCCAAGATGCTTTAGCCTACATCATGACAATGCTCACCACTTTACACTCTACAGAACAACTAGTGTAATTTAAGCCACAACTTTTTTTGTCGTCCTTTTAAAAGCTCAGCTGCTGAGTGTCCTGGCTGCACGCTGGCGGAGCTGAGAACCCCTCTCAGCATACAAGGACATGTAGGTTAAGTGGTGGGTGGAGGAGTGAAATATACATAGAAAATGTACATCAGGGTTTGGGTCATTTCCTTCTCAGTGTACTCATTTCAACATGTCAGCTGAGTCTGCAATAAACAGAAAAGTATTTTCTTTGTACACTGATATAATGACTTAAGTGCTTTAGGAAAATCTACTCCAATCAAAGGTATTTCAGCTCCAGGGACTTGAGATGAGATGCAAAGAGACTTTCTACTTGCTGTGATTTCACACTACTGAATATACAAATCTCAAAAAAAAGATGAAGAAAAGAAAAATAACTTTCTATAAAAAAACTTCGCAATTAGTCTGAAGTAAGCTTATTTCAAGAACGTATAATCTTCAAACTCAGCAGGAGGCTCCATTAAAAACAAGAAAGAGGGAAAAAAGGAGTAAAGAATGAATACAGGGTGTTTTTCTTTGGTTGAAGTTTAAAGATACAGATATAACACATGTTGTAACTGACTTAAACCCCGTACACACTGTGAGATAACAGTTTACAGGTTAATTGCATGTCACGCTGTGCGATTATAAAACGTCAGCTGCAATCTGTGTCAGACAGGCGATATGCATTTTGAGTTAGATTGTGTGATGATGAATGCCAAGTGAATCGTAGCACTGCGATGTAAATAGGAGGAAAAAATGCAAGCAGAGACTCATCATCAACTCGTGTCATTCATCCGTTCTCATGACTTAAAAATGCGGCAAAAAAAAACCCAAGCTTTGGATATAGTGCTAACAATAGAGTGAATAGAAGTGAAGCCAATGAGGAAGTGCCTTAAACTTGTATTCTTTCTAACAGCCAGCAGGGGGCGACTCCTCTGGTTGCAACAAGAAGTCTGATTGTATAGAAGTCTATGAGAAAATGAGCCTACTTCTCACTTGATTTATTACGTAATGTGGCACGATTACACAGTTCCATCTAAAGCTGAATTAACTGGATTTGTGTTGTTGTCAGTAGGATTGTCCAATCGGGCATTGATCTGTCACTAGAAATTCCCTAATTTGCTTTCTAATGGATCCTCTTTCCTTAGTCTTCCTCATTATGCTCATTAATGTCCCAACTTAACGCACTCGTAGCTCCTAGCAAGACGACTCCAGCCATCGCCTGACCTTCTTCCCGTCCAATCCTCATCCTCTTTCAATTTGTTGGCTTTTTTTTCCTACTCTCTCTTTACTTACTCAGTCTTTCTCCATGAGTTTGCGCAGTTCATAAATGAAACATTGGTGCGCGTTGTTAAAAGTTGCCCTAGAAGAAGTGCTTTTGTTTTATATAGCTTTACTATCTGAAGACATGCTTTGGCTCTCAGTGCATTTTTGCACACACACTTTCTCTTTATGTAACCACTTGAACATTAAGCTCCATTCTGCATGCTCTCTGAACATCTTGCAGAGTGCAGAAGTTTGCTAAACAAGCATAATGGAATAAAAAAAAAAAGAAGCAGAGCAGAAAAAAACAACAAGAGTTTCACAAAGTTGTTAATTTGCAGCAGGGGCTTCGGAAAACAAATATTCTCGAGAACAAACTCATGCACTCGTAAACTGAAGGGATAATGGATCCATCCATTCATATGATTCATGCTTCCTTTTCCAACCATCCATCTGAAGCTGAAAAGCTGTCTCATTTACAATTTGAAGACCATATTCAGATTTCCTTTCACAACAACCATTAGTAGCACGAGGCCGTCAAAAATGTGGACAGGATCCTAAAGCTGAAGCATTCAAGCTCCTGATTGCAAGGCTGAACTGCCATTTTGCTTCACTTCATTATCCAGTCGTCATGGACGTAGTCTCCGTGACGTCATCCATAGGTTTAGCACCGGAGGTTGCCGCTTGGTTGCATCATTCACTTTTGTTTGACCTTTCCTGTTGGAGTATAAACTACTCCACAAAAGAGGCAGTTACGAGACACGAGTCGATGGTACGAATACGTGTTTTAAACGTCCCATTAAGTTATTGTCCTTTTAGGTAGCTTGTTAACTGTCAGTCTGCTAAGTGTCAGTTCGCAAGGTCGTTTGCTTAAGAGAGCTTTTTATACCTCTTCATTCACTCTTTATTGAATGAAATGGTGTACAATGATGAGGACAAAATGCCAGGGGGAGTAAACGGCCCGGTACAGAGACGGAAAGAAGCTTGGAGAGTTATTGTGATCGACTAGAGCTATCATGTTCCCAACTTGGTATCCATTAGCTTCACCAGCAACAGTAGTTCACGACTAGCACTAACAACGCTCAAAGACGTCAATGAGCACAACACCATTGAATTGAATTGCTGAAAAAACATCTGCGTTGGTGGAAATGGTCTAATATTCACACCCAGTATGCCATTAATCTGAAATAAAAAGCAAAAAATGCTGATATTGAATATCTCAAAAGGAAATTTAAATAAACAAAAAAAACTCACACATCTGGTGTATAATACTCCACCATATGCTATTATTGGTATCTCCGTAAGCCACCAAGTTGCTATAATCCACATCACTAACTGCAGAGGGAGTGACTCACCGCCATTCTGCTATTTTATGGTTGCGGGTAAACGTTGCATTTGTCATGTTGCACTGTGCGGCGCTATAAAGTCTTCCCCCCTGCAAATTAACGCTCCTCTGAGATCATAATAAGGACTGAACTGTACTTGAGCTGATTAGTGGGATTTGGATCTTTATATCCTCTAGAGATGAAACTCCTTACAAACGCTGGCTGGTCCCACTGATGCGGAAACATGCCGACGGCGTGCCGATGATGGAATCAATTAAAAGCGCACATAAAAAAGCTACTCCTTACAAAGACATCAAAGTAGGTGAGCTGCTTTCAGCTGGATTCAGCACCACGGACAGCTCCTCTTCTGTTCTGTTCAGGATGGGAATACTGATTTTCAAGTCAATGCAGCGCAAAAAAATGATGTATGATCTTTTTTATCTACTGACACACACAGCAAGCACAAAGACATGCCAGTGTTAGGTCAATAAGTACACAGTCAGCTGCATCAATGACAGCTGTCCGGCCTGGTTAAACCTCCAGCCACCGCGTCCTCGTTTCACAATGAAGCTCAAACACACAAGTAGTCTGCAAACACTCCGACTTTTAAGGGCCTCAGCTCTATTTGTTCACTCGTTTGTTATCATTTCTTCCTCTTGACTCTCCTCGTTGCTCTCACCCTGAGTGTACCAGACCCTGTCCTTTCCCAATATGAAGATTTGGACTGTTCCACAGTCTGGTGGCCAGACTCTTCACCGTCCTTAACCGCATTGCGAATGACATTTAACAGCTTGAGACAAGTTTTTCCGAAAAAGCCCCATTTCTCTTCAAGTTTTTCTGCAGGGGGGAGAGCAGCATTTGGGTCGGAGGACAGCAAGCGTGTTCATTTATAAGATAAGATAATATCAGATGAAACCTCTATAGACGCCAGTGGGGGAGTTTAAGATATATAGGATCTCTGGCAGAGGATATAAGCACACGGAAACGGAATATAAATAAGTTGAATAAAATCGATTAAACATATGTTATCAAGCCATTAAATAGGCATTATCAGTTGCTATTAGCACCATAGATGTGGGTTAATAAGGGTCTACTACACCCAATAGTAGGTTTCATCATCAGTATAGATAGCATGAAACTCCATATGGGATGGAGGTCAGGGGCGATGGATGGGACACACAAACCACAGGGTTATCACCCAGGAGACAGTTTGTGCTCAATTTTCAGTTTTCATTCAGTTTCACATGTTAGAACCTGTTGATTTTAACTTTCGCTTTCACTTTTACAACGTAGTAGGCGTAGTAGGCCCCTACTGACCCACATCTATGAGGCTTGTAGCGAGCCATAACGCACATTTAATGGCCTGATAACAGTCGAATCGGGTGTAGATCTAAGATAAGGGGAAGAGTGAGTTACATGTAACGACTTACTTGCCATTACATCAATTGACTAATTATGAAAGTATCGATTACAAAAAAATACTTTGTGGATAAATACAGGTATAGATATTTAACATTTATTCAGACAATTTAAATGTCTGTTTTGCAAATTTTGTGCCGCCCTTTGGGAGGTGTGTAAGTCAAAGCTTTGATTGACAGACAGGATTGTCGGTGTGATGAAAATGCTGAAACAAGGATCAATAAGTCCCTAACAATGCAAATGGGGGTGGTGTTTGCTCAGCTAGAAGTATTGCTTTAGATGATATACTACCTTTTGTCTTTGGGATAAACTTACCTTTACCCACTTATAATTCTAAATGATAGGCGTTACAAGGGCAGGTCACAAAAAGGAAAACTACACAAGGTGAATGAAGGAGAATAAAAATTCATTCAGGCGTATCAGGAAAGTGAGGAAACATATTTTGCTAAGGTTATCTCGCTTGTAGGTCAGTTATGTCTACAACCTGTCACTGTGCCACTGTATCTGTGTCAGACCTGAAACACTTTACAGTGTTGCTTTTCAACCTTTCGCAGCGCAGCAGTACAGTCTCCGTTGAACAACACAGTCCACAGCACAACAAACCCATTGATTCTTTGTAAATGTCACATAAAGCCCGGTGGAACCGCGGGGCAGAAAACACAAAAGGGCAGCAGAGCAGAGTTTTGAATTATGTTGTTAAAATAAATCTGACGAGTGTCTGTTTGAATTATGTTTATGCTGGTGTTTGAATCAATGATTTCTGTATTTGGCCTAAAGCTCCACGGGAACTTTAAGACGCATAATTTCCATTTCAACGTGCACCTTTTGGCTGCCCGTTAATGGGTCCAAGAATAAGCTCTGAGGTGCAACTTAAAGACGAGGATCAAACAGATGGATCCCCAGAGACAACTAAAGGCAATTACTCACCATTCAACTTAATTTCCTAGTCTGTCATGAAGAAAACGAAAAACCAGGGCTTGGATTTTCCTGACAAACACTATTTTAAAGTAATACTGGTGGTTTCTGTGCACATAACATTATTTGTTCTAGATCTCTAAAAAACAAATTTATCTTTCTGTGTCAGAGCCCGTTAATCTTGTTCATATTAGGACTGGGGAGCAGTGCTTCCACTGAGGTCATGCCTACGGGGAGTTTCACTACCACTTAGTTTCTGGTTGGTTGACCGTACTCGCGTGATGTAATGACGGCCGAGCATCGACTACCTCCGTCTATTTGGAGTCAATTTTAAAGGTTAAAGAAAGAACACAGTGCGCGCATGCATATCTGCTTGCAGAAGGGTGCATTCGGCCCGTGTCAAACACACATGCATCATCTGCACCGAACATTGAAGCGTAATTCCGCCGGCTATAAATAACCGCGGCAGAACAAGCGTCGCCGAACGCTCCCTAAATAAGATTACACAGGAGGATGGTGATCATTACGATGAATAGGAAACACTTGTCACTCATGTCTGGTTCCTTCAATCATAATGTCGGGATGAAAATCTCTCAGTAAAAAGGAAATAAAGAGTGCAGATAGGGTGCACTTACAAGTAGGGGAAGTGATAGCTCAATCAGTGTTGGATTAACTCACATGCATGCATCCCAGTGCATGTATGCATGTGTAAGTAAGTGTACTGTACTGTATGTAGGTTTACAGTACACTGGGTGTGTGTGTGACAGCGTGGCTCTGACGATACACAGTGGCACTTAAGTATTATGTGATAGTATCTGGAGCAGAACTAATCACTCCACTGGAGTCTTTAGCAAACAGATGTATCAGCAAACTGGCTGAAGTCAGTGTGAGCTCAGCCGTCATGTGCCTTGTCACTCAAGTTATCTTTACACATCTTTTTGAGTGTATTTATTTAAAACTTATTTGTCAATTTCGCCTTTTTCCAATCCCTTAGTTATGTCCCAGTTTAAGTCAGAAGGTTAAAGTTCTGAGACGAAAACACGGACAACTCCTAGACCGGACAACGCCGTGGTAGCGACAAATGTATGCAACTAAATACAATGTCACCACTTTGAACAAATGCCATTAAAGATAAATGACAAGGATTCATTAATTCCACTTTTTTTTCTGTCATGTTTCATTCATTTGTTCCACAGTGCTGTCTCCTTCCCTGTTGAAAAACTCACCCAGATTACCAGTATGTGTGTGTGCGAGAGCGAGAGAATATACAATGCAAGATAATGCAAGATATTTTTAACTTTCCTTCTGTTCTACAAGGACAAAATCACTCACTGTATGTAGTAAAAACCAGCCAGAGCGATCAATTATTGAGTATAGCACTCCCTAAGAGGGAAGTACAGTATGACTGTGTTTGTGAAACATCCTCATGCACTTCCATGACAGGATGTGAGTGGTTGAATCTGTATGTATTTTAAGCTTAGTGATCACTTAGAGAAATACATAGATTTTCAAGCAACATACTTGTTAAGTAATGAGAACACAGACGCCAAAATCACCCATGTGTTGGCGTTTTATGCAAACACCGTGAGAATTTTTTTCTGAAAGGGGAACAACAGCAGCTGTAATGCATGTAATGACATGCACTTCATGCTGTTAATGTACTGGAAATGTAACATGTTTTTAAATTAAGAGTTGTTTTTCTGTAAATGTTGTGCTGAGAATCTGGGGGGAGTTATGTGCTGGACTATTTCTTGGCTTGGTAACTTCCAAGAGTCTCTGCTGGTTGCCTGGCATCCTCCTATGTTGTCTTCTGTATCATGTGAAATGCAAAGGGAACAAATGAGAGCCAAAACCGAGATATGGCGTCAAACTGGCAGCAGAACTCTACACGTCATATCTAAAAAGTGATGAAGTCCACGAGAGGATTAACTGGGGAGGTAGCGAGATGCATAGACTCTATAGGGCTGGTAATCAAGCTATGTCACTCAGTCAACGGGTTCAAATAGGTTTTATATTCCCTTGATGATTTTCAATGATTACTCACAGCAGGGCTCCCGCTGTGCTGACGGAGAAAAAAAAAAAAGCGCTGTGAATTTACCTCATCACATGAGCTCTGTGAAGTCCAGCACTAATCCTGCCATGCTTGAACAGAGTCAATATGGACATTTCCATAATGTAGACCTACAGATGGGGGACAAATTAAAGGAACAACCTGGAGAATTGTCTCCTCACGCTACACTATCAGGCTGTTCTCATACACCGTTCGTAGCTATACCTATAAAAAGCAATGCACTGTAATTCATATATATCCCACAAAATCAATTTGTATGTAATCCACATAATCGTGAACCAGGAAGTATAAAGAGCAACAAACGCAGCGCAGGGAGGAAGTTGGGGTGGATGGGTGGGTCAACAAACATTTTGCCCAGGAGACCGCTGTTGGTACCCCGTGTGAGTTATTTTAAGCAAAACCACGATCTTTTCCTAAACCTGACTAAGTGGTTTTGTTGCCTAAACCTAACCAAGTCGATCTTTTCCTAAACCTAATTTTGAAAAGACTGTATGCATGTAACAAGTTGAAATTGACGTGTTGCTTGACATTCGAAGGAAAACGCACGAAAAATGAGGGATAACTTTTCGTAAGGTATCATGCGAACCGTTGTATGAGGATACGTTGACAGTATGTATCCTGAAGTAATTCTAAAAATGAACCCGAACACATCGGCTGCAGAGTATTCATTTAAAAGAAGAAGTACTGTGGCCGCCTGCTAACTGAACATAATGTTCCAATGAAGTTAAAACTTCAGAAAGAAGATCAGTCACTTGAGTGAGTCGTCTTGGGACACATGGGTGGTTTTGATGCCTTTGTTCTCGGGGATTGCCAAGAGGTTCAACCTCGGGGCAAACACCATTACATGCCTTGTTATGATGGGCGTTAGGGGAAAAAAGGAAGGTTGTCTCAGCAAAAAGAAATTGAACATCCGCAGTCAGTTTGGTTACAGGAAGGCAAGTTATCCATTTATGAAGCAAAAGCCTATGCACCAATGTGTCATTAAATAATGCAAGTCACATGCAGAATACATGAGACATAAAAGCCCTAACAGAGAAACACATGCTGTACGTCGAGTTCCCTTAACGTTTAGAGAACATGTGACACACTGCGGTGGGTAAAAACTCAATAAGAGCATCACTTTTTGCATCACTGATCATCTGGCATATTGAGTCTGAATGTCACCAAGCTCGCTGTTTGAGAATTAAAGCGTAATTGGGAGATGACGCTTGTTTTAAAAGTTATTTGTTTTTGCGAGGCAGAGGCGAGGGGAAGGAAGTTGGAGTCTAAACGGAGCAAGGAACAAAATGGGTTTTGCCTCATTTGCATAATTGATCAAATTTGGTCTCTCGTCAAAAGGGGAGCGGAAGCACGGGGCACATCGCTTCAGTCTCTCAGCATTATCTAGTGTGAGAGATGACGGGAATTATGGGAAGTAAAATGTGGTAATCATAACATAACAGAATATTAGTGCTCACCAGGAAATGAATCCGTGCAGAAAGAAGGAAGGGCTGATTAAAGTATTCAGAGCTTATCAAATAAGCATTGCGAGATAACAAATGTGTTATTCTGCCGGGCTGAAATTAAAGTCGCTACTGTGGCTTTACGATTAAAAGAAAAGACATTTTTAAACATTTCAAACAATCAAAAGTCTGAATTTGAAAGATGAATCTATGAAGCAGACTGCTTTAAATTACAGGCAGGGATAGATACACAGGGAAGTGGATGGATGTGCTGCCATATAAAGTAGACAGATAGGTAAGAGAGAGAGAGATGTTGTGATGTGATTTCATATACTGAATGAAACAGCCAACAGTGTGCTCACCCTGCCAGCCCCCCTCCTGCAGTGATCACCCACCAAATCCCTTAGGAGGATTATCCAGACTCAAATCAAGAAAAATCGTGCAACTTTAAGGGTTACGGGCAGAGAGTGAGAAAGAGAGAGTGTGGGGGGGGGGGGGGGTAGCGCTGATGCCTGATGGTATTTATTCTCCTCTCCAGCCTCTGATTTGTGGGTTTTGACACATGTGCTCTGTGCAGCGACACGTCCACCCACACCACATAACTACAAATTTGTGAAAGAATACAAGTGGCTGATAAGCTATAGCGACATGTGCTGTTAAAGGATATATTGGTTGCTATAAAGGGAATTTCATACAGAAAAATTATGTAAGATTTCAAGATACACTCTTAGGGATGTCACGAGAATTTGAATTTGAAAAAGTGACTGTACTCGTTTTTCTACAACACCGTACTGTAGGGACCCAGGATCAGGGCTCGAGACTAACGCCGTCCCATCGTCCCCGATAATGCTAAATGGTGAACGACGAGCACAGTCCTGCTTGGCTAAATAACGGAGCTAACAGCTAACGTACAGAGGTTGCATTATGATGAGTTCAAACTCTATTCAGTAAAAATGAGCAAAGGTAAATTATAACGTAATCATGATGTATTCTTTGAACTTAGTTTTTAGCGAGAAACTTGAGGCGGATTATCAGGGATTGATAATAAATTAGCAAAAACCAGCATGCTAACGATAATAAAGGAGTGTATGTTGAAGTAACTGGGATTTATAATATATTTATACAGACACTCATGTCTGTATGCTAAGTATGGTATCAATCTTCTTGTCTAACTCTCGGCAAGAAAGTTAATTTCCCATATTTGTCGTGAGAAAGGTTTATCTTGTGGCCCAAACTTATGAGTTCGAAAAATGTTCGGTACTATAACATGAGTAAAACTGAGGCAGAAATTCCACGTGTGGATGATTTTAAGTAATAAGTGCCCTGATTTCCTCAAAATTTAAAATGACTCGGAGTATTCTTTAGGGTGCCACGACTTGTCAGATGGCTCTCGGTACAAATGGAACTTTGCCCTCTGAAGTAGCAGCATGCATTTGGCATAAAGCGGAAGGCAATTTGGCACGCATTACTGTAATCTGATATTCAGAACACAAACAAGCCCTGCTGGCTAGTTTCACTGCCAAAATCAGACGCACCAAAGCCAAGATTTTCCTACACTACAAACGCCGATACAGGTCCTGTCTCTGTCTTTTGGGACGCATGGATAAGAGAGATTAGGTTCCCCGAATAAAGCCAGATGTGTGATAGCAAAACTCCCATTAGTCCATAGTCGGAATAAAAACACAACAAACACAACAAGAAGGATCACAGATCTCTCTCACCTGCTGCAGCTGTTTCATTTCCCATCCGACAATGAATGATATATTAGGAGCATTAAAAAGGTGATAAATGAGCCACAACTTCTCATCAAAGTTTATGAAGCAAACTTGGCCTGTGTACGCCATCTGCAAACAGGAGGCTCCGAAACTGTATTGTGACAAGCTCACGGATACACGACGGCCATCTGGGTGCAGGCGAAGAGCAGCTAACTTGCCAGTGATGCGAAAACACTCTCTTGGTGCCTGTTAGCGCTACGCCATTATTAATTTTCGCCATTTTACAGTCTGTCGGCAACGGATGGAGCCAAATGTGCATAAGTGGGCGTGGCGAACATTACGACCGGCTGACGGATAAACGACGGCCCAATTTTTGGGTGGGAGGGGGAAGACTCAGCTAATTTTTTCCAAAAAAGTAAAATGCATATAACCCCTCCCCTTTGGTGCCTCTGAGCGTTTACTCCTTTAAATTTTAATTTTTCTCCATTTTACAGTCTTGTGGAAGGAGGAAACCAAAATGACCATAAGTGTTTACTCTGCCCGAACATTACGAAACGGCTGAACAATGAAGGTTTAAAAGCATGGAGGACAGCGTGTTCTCCCATGAAAGGGTGAAACTCACGGGAAAAGAAATAAGGGGAGGGGGAAGAAAAACTTCTTATGGCAAATTGGAAGCAAAAATTTAAAAAATTTCCAAATTGGACAATCAAATTTATGCTCCATTTGTAAGTTTGTACTCCTCATGTTACTCATCATCTAATTTTGGAAAATATGAATGTTCAACCAATAAACATGTGATTTGTTTCTTACCCACTCATTGAAAAATGGGGGAGAAAACTCTTTAAAGAACTTTTTAATAGTTTTTCTGCCCTTTATATTGCCCGGGTTTTTAGCTGTCCAGATTCGGATGTTAACAATGTCTTAAGGGTTAAAACGGGAAACAGCTGATCTTTTTCCTTATGATTTAAATTTTTTCTTCAAAACACTAAAAGAATTTATTGGCAAAGGCGTTTGTAAAATAACCATTGGGATTCATGGAAAAAAACCTATAAAGCTAACTAAAAATCCTCCAAATTAAATCACAAAATAAAATATGTGAATGGAAACACAGGTAATGCCATGGCTAAGCGTTAGTTAGGAGTAAAATAAGCACTTTGTTAAGGTTAGGGAAACATCGTGTTTATGGTAAACGTGGCTACTTCTCTAAGATTAGGGGACTTTCGTCATCATGGTTACACTTAAAAAAAGACTTCTTTAAAAGTAGGGAACAATTGTGGTCATGCTTAAAAACAACCAATGTTGACTGTCGTATGGAAACGGGAAAGAAACGGAGTTCTCCTGTGTTAAAGTCAAAGGTATGTTGAATGCTACGGCTGCTAAAGAGCTTCGTTACTTGAACGTAAAGTCGTTTTGGGGCACTTTTTGAAAGGACGGATGCTGTTGTTCTTCTTGAGAGGACAGTCTCGCCATAGACCGCAGAACCACCCGTATGATTTTCCTCATATTTTGGGGGCCAAGTGTTAATATACTTAAGAAAGACATGAACTGTTATTACACTCACTAATAATTATTTCAAATGTGTGTCAATGCTTTTGAATGGCACGTTAAAAACACATCATATGATCTTCAAATTACGTAGTTGAGTTTGTTTTATCTTAAGGTCATAAGTGCTCCTTTAAACTTCCAAACTTCAGTGTATGTCTTTAACAATATAGAAATGTTGTGCAGAAATGTGCTGTTAAGTCTGAACCACTATAGAGACTTGAATTCATTCTCTCTTACTTTCCTCAGAAGATGCACTCCAGATGCTAACCTCCGAGTGTGTGGGTTTAAGAGATTTGCCATGAGCCATGTTTAGCGGGCTTAGAGATGTGACCACACATGAGTCAGGGATCATGCAAACATGCATTTGCGTACACGCGTGTGCACGCTTCGTATCGGGTAGATTGTTGTGTGCTGAGCTCTTCATTATCGCTGCAGCTCCGACTTATAGAGTGTCCTCTCTCTTAAGACTTCTTAGTGAGTCTTCACATCTCGGGCCTGAGGGTGATTCAATTCAGCTTGTCCGGTGTAGTTTACGTGAATCTAAATAATCTTGAATGAAGCATTTAATTAGATTTTTTAATTGTTTTCCCTTATTGTATTATGGCAGTAAGGACTGTGCATCATGGGGACTGGATAGGGTTTTAAACATCTGTCTTTCGAAGTACTTAGTAGTCTTGTTACGACTCTTCCTTTGGCTCTGTGCTCTGCGCCGCCTCACTTTGTGTTCCCATCCTGTTCTGCAACCACTGTCCGTCCTCTCTTGTTTCTTTATCTCCTCCTTAATCACTCGCACTATCTGGTCGCTCCTTGGACTCTTTGTTTCTGCTTCCCCCCCCTTTCATTTCCCACATTCGCTGAGCCTCTGTTGTTGCAGTTGACACCGTGCATGTCTTAGTAGGAGTTGTATCTCACAGATCGCAACGTTTCTTAAAAATAACACAAACAACAAGACAAAAATACAACGAGGCCTCTACATGCTCACATAGACAGGGCAGAATACATCAGGAACCACCCCGAACATACCTCCATCAATTAATGCCTCTGATATTAAGGCAGTGGTGGAATGTAACTGAGTACATTTGTAGTGTACCATTTTGAGGTACTTGTACTTTACTTGAGTATTTCCATTTTATGCTTATCTACTCCACTACATCGTAAATATGTCGGAAATATCGTACTTTTTAATTCACTACGTTCTTTTTTTTTTATCTTGTAGCACAAGATAATGACTTATTATATTGTTGTGTATGGAGGACTAAAGCTGCCATTATATTAACTAAATAAAAAAAAAAAATGATGCAATAAATAAATAAATACATATTATTTATTTTTCTGTTTGTGAATATATATTTATTTTCAAATTAACCGTCACATTTATTTGATAATTGAGGCTTTTATTTCTACATTTCTTTCTTTATTATTTTACTATTTTATTTATTTACTTATTTATTCATTTATTGGTTTATTGAGTCATTTATTTATTTATTACAATGGCAGCTTTTGTCCTTCACAGTCGTGTGCATAAGATAAAGAGTATATATCATCTTTTGGGACCTTGAAGGCTCCATAATTAAACACTCTGAAAGGGGCCATTTTGCATTCTGAGTATTTTTACTTTTTCTACTTCAAGTACATCTTAATGATAATACTTTTGTACTTTTGGAGAAAAATTTAACACAGGACTTTTACTTGTAACAGAGTAATTTCACCGTGTAGTATTGTTACTTTTACTGAAGTATCTGAATATTTGCATATATAAAAATCTGTTTTGTGGAACACACACATCAGGTGCAGCTACTGTTTTTGCTTATCCTTCATCATCAAACAGTCTCCAAAGTCTTTCAATTGAAACACTTTCATCTAATTCATCATAAGAGTCATAAAACTTTTTGGGTGACACACATAAACCAGTGGGCAAAGTGACTGTAGAGTGCATTTCTTGGCTATTGCAAGCAGAAACTTGACGTGTAAACTCTGCAAAAACTGATCAGCCTCACAATACATTCAGACAACTTCCCAAGGAGGTGGCATTTGTCAAGAAATTGGAATAAAAAGTCCTCAGAGGACACCCAGACACTCACCCGGACAGCTTTGGCATCTTGGAGAAACCAAACATGTCCATGTGGTCCTGCTACAGCAACGCTACGTCCTGAAGCTCAGCTGCTCCACATCAGCATTCTAATCCACATCCAAATCCCGGACAATCCAGTTTCAACCCGGATCCATATCAACGAAAGCCTTTCTTCGAACACTCGAATTTCTCGGAAAATACACTCAAACGGCAGCAGGTATCACCCTTGTTGAACGCCCCATTCGGTGCGCAGACAGTCCAATTCCTTATCTCTCCACAATGTTGCGTTCTTAAGTGATGACATAGACGGTGAGGGTCACCCCCCCCCCCCTCCCCTCCTCTCTGGGACGAGTCAGCCCTTTCTGCTGCTCTCCACCTGGCTCAGCTGAGCTGCAATAAGCCCTCTGTGTGTGCTCTCCATCCCAGCGCGTGGAGTAGTGCAGTGATCCTAGCCGCGGCAAGCAGGGTAGAAAAGGAGGGAGGGAGGGAGAGTGAATGGAAGAGGGATGGGAAAGAGAGGGAGGGAGGACAACGCGAATGGATGACGGATGCTCCGGCGTTGCCCTCCGTTCATCGGGGCTGCTAAGTCCCTTCGTGGGGCAGAGGAGAGGATGCAGGAGGAGGAGGGGGTGCAAGAGTGGGAAATCAAGATGAAAGATGGATGAAAAAAGGAGAGTGAAAGTGCTTTGGTTGTAAAGAGGAAGCAACTGAGAGAGACGGAGACGAGGGAGGGGTGACGGGCAGAGGAAAGCTGACTCTGCAGAATGGGACGCTGATGGGAGCAAGACCCCATCTCTCAGGTTTTTCTTTTTTTTCACCCCTGCTTGGTTTTACTAAGTGAGCTAACCATCACCGTGATGCAAGCATGCATTAGTCTTGTCACAGACGGCTTTCTTGTTCATTCACATCCAGAGGGAATATTTGTTTTTAGTCTTTATGTCGTTAGAGAACGAATGGAAGAAATAAAAGTCCTGATGATAGTTATTTTTTTGCACTTGTGGGCGAAACACTGTATTTTAATGCAAAGCACACACAAAAGTGTGAGAATTTTCTTTGCATAACATCTTCACCAATAACTTTCAAAACCAGATTTGGGACTGAAAACAAATGAGTATTAAAGGGACTGTATGTAAGTTTTTACACATATAGTGAACAGGTTGTAACCTAACCTAAAAAATCAGACCTTCCGCGACTTTCTGGGTTTCCTCTATCAGCCTGGCTTTTAATCTGAAGAATGCAGGCACATTTTTGACTTCAAGTGCTTTTATTTTCAGCTCCGCTACAGGGCTAACAGTGTGCAACCATAGCTAACGTTCGGTTAGAAATGGAGTCCGCTAACACCAACAAACAGCCCCAACCACAACTCAGAGTGCAACACAAACTCCACGGAAGCACAAAAACAAACAAAGTTATATCTAGTTAAGCCGGTCGCAGGAAAAGTTACGACCGGAAGTGGATAGGTCTTGCATCGCCCTGTAGGGGTTTATTTCACAACAATGACCAGCTCGCTGTGCATTATCCCTTACATATTGTGGTTTTATCTGGCTAATGTTGCTAATCAACACGTGTCTATGTCTTGCGAGCACAAGCGCGAGCAACAGGACGCTGGCTGTCGTTGACGTAGCGGCCACAGGTATCCCTTTAAATATGCTTATTACAAGGGAATTGACTTAAGACAGTCTCCCTTTTAATTCTGACAAGAACATTCAAGGACTCCCGTCATCAAACCCTCAGAGCCTCGTATGTGTGCACAGATGGCTCAGCCTTAGCGCGACGCCGCTCCTGCTGGCCCCGTGCCACAAGGTGCCAACCAAGGACGAGCCACAAACGAACCTCAGTGGTGATGATAAACTTTAATTGGGCTCTAAAGAGCGTAAAGTATGTTTAGCATCCCATGTAATCCAACTCAACAGGGCGTGTAATGAAAGGAAGTGTTTTTCACTTATCTTATGAATGCAAGGAGTACATTTCTCTTACAGCACGAGGGAATGGGGATCCCGATCAAGACAGCGAGTGGTGCCTGCTGTCCCCAATGTCAACAAGACAGTCTTACGTGACAAGAATCACTAAATCCTGGCATTTTCTTAAATGTGCAGTTCCAGATCCGTCAGATCCGGACAGCAGAGGGGGAGACATAATGTCAAGCGACATGTGAAATGAGAGAAATGGAGGCAGATATGCTCAAGTTGAACGCCACGAGATTTAAGGCTTCATAAAAGTTATTCTGATGGTTGAGGACAGTCTAATCACTATTTATGAGCGTTTCTCCGGGGAGTGTCGCAAGGCTGCATACTTTATCACGTTAAAAGTTTGAGGCTTTCTTTTTTAAGAGAAAAGTTTTCAAGAATAATGCTCAGACTGTCCCAGGATACAGGGAGATAGCAGGATGTTCCAATTATACTTGTTTCTCTTCTTTTCTTTTAGTACTGTTTAAGATTGCTTGTGAGTTTTGTGTATATCTATTGCGTGTATTCAACGTATCCTCATACAACAGTACGTATGATATCTTTCGAAAAGTTATTCCTCATTTTTCGTGTGTTCTCCTACGAATACACAGCAAAACGTGTCAATTTCTGCTCATTATATGCATACAGTCATTTCAAAATAAACTTCCGTCTTCACAGGAAACAGCTTGGTTAGGTTTAGGCAACAAAACTACTAAAGCTTAGGAAAATATCGTAGTTTGGGTTAAAATAACACCGGAAGTGGCGTTACTTATGCTGCAATCCATAAAGCTACACCACTAGCATGGCTACAAATAAAAGGCAACAAGATGTGGACAATGATACACTTGATTAACTATGTTAAGCAAATTCAAAGTCTGTACAATGTGATTTTCACATGGAAATCAATGGGAACCAGGCTTTCTTGAAGGTAGAAATCCATTCAAAGCACTACTGTATAAATAAATGCGCTCATAAATGTTGGGAAATCAGTGTGGTCAAGGCATCGCGTCCGTCCGCTCCCTTACTCTTGAGTACAAAGCAGTAACTGCAAAAAGCAGCAGATTTGCGTCAGGCAGCTTTGATGCAAAGACCCTTTGATGACCCTGGTCTTCCCTTAGGCACACACGAACGCACATGCATGCACATACATCAAACAGTGAGTGGCAACATATAAAAGGCCTTGTTGCCCTCTCATAATTCCATACGGGTTTGCTCGCATCCCATCTCAGGGCGAGACAAATAAATGAAGTCCCCTTTTATCTGTTTCAATTTCCTGTCAGAACTTATTACAGATATAGAGCTATTTTTGGGATATCTAGTGTTGTGCATCACTGGGAGCTTTCGGATAACAGTTTTTAGGAATCAATCCTGATACTTGAGCTTTGAAATGGACGGCAGAAACGAACCAAAAATGGAAATAATGAGCCAACTCTGCAGCAACCCAGTTCATCCACCCCGACCAGATTTCAAATATATTTATCCTCTATCTATATATTAGACCTGACACACTGACGGAAGAGAAAAGAACAACAAGCATCGCTTGTGCAATGCATAAGTTCTGCAACATGACGATAAAGCAGTGTGACGACTTCTATGGTACTAGCTTCTTGCTAGCACACACAGTTCCTGTATTGAACACATGGTCTTAAATTGTATTAACTTTTAAATGTATTTATTTATTTTTTATTTTTTTGTATTTCAAATTTGTTTTTTAATGTATTTATTCATTATTATTATATTTTTATTTTTAGTATATTACATTATTATTATTATTATTATTATTATCAAAGTGTATGTATTTATTTATGTATTTATTTAATTATTAATGTATGATTTCCCCTTTGCACCATCCCCCTGTATATTTCCCCCAAACCCATTTATTCCTGTATTCTTTTCTTTATACATTTCTCTTCATAATAAATACCCTATATGTATGAGTATACAATCTAAACATACAGACTCACTTTGTTTGTCATGTGAAATGTCAAATGTAAAAATCGGCCTTTACAGCATCAGATTAGTAAAATAAATCCTCAGAACGTGATGAAGAATAAAATGTAGTAGGTGTAGTTGTGAGAAGCTGGAAGCACTAGAGGAGGAGCTGATTGGATTGGCGAGGGTAACGGCGCCTAACGATTGGTTCCTGTGTGAGTAAGTAAGATGAGTGGTACCTTTAGGCTTAAGAGATTGGATAAAGTGATTGAGGAAGGTGTTGCCTAATTTGAAATTGACAGGATACTAAAGGGAAACGGGGATCTATGAGAATGGATCGGGGCCAAGAGGCATAAGGTCTGAATGAAGAAGTGAGGGAGAGGGAACCAACTTTTGCCAGGGACCACAAATTCCCATTTTATTATTATGACTTGTTTCATAAAGGGATGCAAAGTACGGGACAAAGAGTGAGTAGGACGTGAAGGACATGCAGGTCATTTTACTTCTAAGCTGGTAATTTACTTCCGCGCTTCACTGATTCCACCTCCGGTGACTTTCCCACCCATTCAACTTTCAACGCTTCTCTGAAACAGAGAAACTCAAACAGTGCCGACTTTGAAAATTGCAATATGAAAGCTTAATACTACGACATACAAGCAAAGGAAACATGTAAAAAGTTTGTTTCTCCAACGTCTGCTTTCTTACTCTCTTGACGTGCAACTCGGCTTCAACACCAATGACTTCCCAGGCCCCAAAAGTTATAAATATGCAGACTGAGAACTAACTCTTCATTTCACGTCAACTGATGAATCAATCCAATAGCGCTCGCTCATGTTTCGATAGCAGAAGGGGAAATGTGCATTTGGCAGTGCAGGCCAGCAGACAGACAGCAGATGGTAACATCAGATTGTCACATTGGGATGGGACGACTCTGCAGCGGTCGATCAAAAAAACGGACGGCAGCGGTCAAAACAATCGGCTCAGAAATGGCAAATGATTGTAAATGTCTACGCACTGGCTCTGCTATTCTCCGAATGACCTACGCTACTCTTACAACAACTTGTTCTAGATAGGGCCAATCGCGTTTTCGAGTCGGCCAAAACAGATAAAAACAGATTTTGTGGGATATATATAAGAAATACAGTGTATTACTTTTCGTAGGTATAGCTACGAACGGTGTATGAGAACAGCCTGTGAAAAATGAAATAAAATAAAAATCAAAAATCACAATAAAGTAACACAGAAATAGTATTCTGTTCACCATATCATCATCATGGGTTTTCTTAAACATAATTTTATCTTTTATTTATTTATTTTACTGTTTTATTAGCATATTTTTGGCATGAAAACGTGTCAATTCCCCTTGACCTCCCTTGATATTACGTTACGTCATGTCTTCAGACTTCATTCCCTCTTTGTGTCCGTCACAGTGCAACCAAATCTGATGACACGTCATTAGCAAAACAGTCTGTTGGCGTTATCACTGGGCGTGAGAGGGAATGTGAAGTGACAATCCACAAATGTTATTTGGAAAAAAAGTCCATAATAATGCATTTGATTATTATCTTACTGTTTTCAAATTGCCAGTGTGCCAATTATTCTGCCTGCCGGTCATTTCTCTCTCTATGTGCGAGATATAAAGTCAGCCTCTCCACAGCTATTTCCTTTCCCACATTCTGAATTAAAATGTCATTTTAAAAAGTAATAATCGACGGTGTTAAGCACCTGACAGGACAGCCGGACATTTCTTTTATCTTCCGAGGCTGCCGTCTGATCTGTCCACTCTTCTTATTACAGTGGAGGACAGATAGGGACGCCGCTAGCATCCCACTGCTGGTTTGTGTCCCATAGAGATAAGAGGAGAGGAGGCTGTCTGTCCACTAATGAATAACAATACAGCCCAAGGTCACCATCCAAGAGTGAGTGAGAGAAAACAGAGAAAGACGAGGCGTGCGTGCTGCGTTATTACACTCCAGTCCTTCACCTTGTGGTCTACGGTGTTTGACACACACACACACGTAGAGTTGGTCATTAACCTGCCTGTGTGTGTGTGTGTGTATAGACCTGTCTCCTTTAAAAGAGCAGGATGTAACATGTCAAACAAAATATCCATCATAATCCTGTAATGAGATTTTCACCAGCGGCCGCTTCAAGAACAATAATCTTACAGTTAAACGTGTGGCCGATGATGAAATGATAAGCTTCGATTCTTCTTGTAGGAATTGGACCTTGATGACTTTGACGTTCCCTCGAGTCTCTGAGTGGTGCACGGTGCTCATACATAAATCACTGTCACCTCTCACTACTTCTTCTGCATTCTGCGGACCACTGACGGATATCTACAGAGCTATCTGCTACAGAATGTTTCTGTATGCAAACAACCGTCGCAAATTATGGTTAACATTTAACCAAGACTATTACACGAAACACAATTCGTCCCCAAATAAAGTTATGTTCTGCCTAAACTGCTAATTTTAGCTAACTTTTGTGAAAAGTTATATTTTAATACCACAGTGTTTCCCACATGGTTTTGTGAGACTGTGGTGGCTGGACCTCAGACCTTCTAGGGGGGGCCGTGCTCCCTTGGAAGAACATTTTGCACATTTTAAAGTTATTTGCATCAAGCTGGTGCATTTTGAGAGCAAATTGAAGAGGCTGGATCTATGAAGAACGTTGGGCTCTTGTAAGCAATTTTGTGCTCAAGCAGGGGTGGAATGTAACTAAGTTCATTTACTCAAGTTATGTACTTAAGTACAATTTTGAGGTACTTGAGTATTTCCGTTTATGTAGGCTAACTTTATCATTATTTAAGGCATTTATTTAGAGTCTGAGAACAGCCTGATCGTAGAAGCAATGCAATGATTTTAAAAAAGAAGACTGCAAGCCGTGCAATGAATGCAAGTTTAAAAACATTAAAATAGATTTGCGAATGTTTTTCGAGGAGGCAAATGCATTCATTTGTTAGTCTTTAAGGATGCACATAATGTTTTTTTTTCTCATCCTATATTTTAATTATTATTTGAATGTAAACCTGATTGCTCTATAACGTTCAGTGTCTGTAGGTCAAATCATCATCACACACAAATTTAACATGCTGTCCAATCTACACTGCATCACGATGATGTATGAACACAATAAAAGTGCAAATCAGACATTCATTAAACTCTCCTTCTGTAATCACATGCATGATTTCCCATCATGCAACAGTGCGGGGCCAGGCAGGCGTTCCTGGCCAGCTCCCTGTCATTACAGGGGATAAAGCGGACGCCACCCTTCGCATGCACACACACACACACACACACACACATACAGCAACTTTATGTGACTCGACTAAACAACGAGATCATAGAATTTCATTCCCGTCCCCCTTTAATCCAGCCGGCAATCTCTCTCTTTTCCTTATGACACAGGCCTAATCTGATAGGGCAGACAACCCTAAAGCGAGGGAGGGGAGGGGAGGGTGTGAGAGAGAGGAGGAATGGACTAGATTGATAAAACAAGGGAGAACGAGGGAGGTGTGTGTAGGGAGAGGCGATGAGGGTTTGAGGGGAGAGAGAGAGAGAGAGAAAGGTCAGGGAGGATAAATGGTGGATATTCTAAAGTGAGGGGTTTGTAAGACGAAGGTGTGATGTGGGAGTTGATGATGGATTTGGAGGGAAGGAGATTGAAGGATGGAGTGAACGAAATAGATGGGAAAAGGGCAAGTGGAGACGCACAGGGGAAGGGATTATATGACAAGAGGAGGGGACGAAAGAAAAAAGAAGGCTTCATATACACAATATGATGCTATTCAAGATTTGAGTTCTGATAATCATATATTGTCCGATAGTATTTTTTTTACACTATTTTTGATAATTGTCAAGCTATGCAACAGCATTAACCAACAAAGATCATGAATGCAACCTAAAAACATTGACTTTCCAGATCTGTGTGCTATTAGTGAGTGGGTAGTAGACATTAGCAAGTGGCCCAATATTCAGTGGCCGGATATATACACGTAGTTTTGGGAGAAACCTAGCGTGTAACGTTTACAACTACGTTATCTGTGGTCATGTACGTTTTTGATCGTGTCCTCAGTACAGTGGTAGTCAATACGTTTAATAGCTTGCAGCCAGAGACGCTGCCGGTGTTTTGTTACCAGATACTTTGATGCTGGTAACCATTTTAATTCAATGTTTGCGAAAACGGCACTTCCGTTGCCAACTTGCACGTGCATATTGTTGATGATGTCGGCTGTAAAAGAGTCTCTACATCGATACTGATATATATATATATATAACATAACATAAACCGGCTGATTTATCGATCCAGCTCTAATTGA
This sequence comes from Sebastolobus alascanus, assembly GCA_916701645.2. NCBI lineage: Eukaryota > Metazoa > Chordata > Actinopteri > Perciformes > Sebastidae > Sebastolobus > Sebastolobus alascanus. Next base: position 4,532,610 of record CAKAOJ020000086.1, on the reverse strand, counting down.
TTTGTTTGTTTACTCCTGCATAAATGTAGTTTCCTTATCAAAAGCATAGCTGAGTCTGGAGGCCTTGCAGTTAAGCTGCATACTATGTACTGTGATTTCAACTTCAACCTCGACCAGGGACCCGTGTCGCTCTCTCTGCCCTTACTTCCTGTCACCTCTCTGCTGTTCACTATTAAATAAAGGATAATATCTAATCCACTGTACCAGACATGGATCAAGTCAAAATCTGCGCTTGCTTTAAAAACATTATGGGGCACACAGGTTGGGAGCTTTACAGTATAAATAATACAACGCATGCTGCTAACAAGGACGGACAATGTCAAGACAACGTATGAAAGTGGATTTAGTTTCACTTACAGTGACTTCATTTCTAGACAAAGACAAAAACGTGTTGCAAACTTATAGTTCGGAAGGACTTTTCGATGAGATCACGACGGTATTTTGGTGCTATAGTTTGATTAAAACGATCACACATCCATTCATTTTCAAAAACCTACTAAAACTAAACTTTTAAGGTGGTGTTCCTCAAGATAATATGCCTGTAAAACTTTTTCCACAGGCCCACGAGAACTGCGTTTTTATATTAAAAGTTTGTCTCATGTTCTCCCAGAGTTGTTATCTGCCTGTCATACTGTACCTGCTGTACCTGCCAGATTGTTTCTGACACATTAAACTTGTTGAGCGCTTGTGTTGGTTTAAAACAAATACTGCATTTGGCTCAGCGTTTTGTTTCTACCCTCTCTCCGTCTCTCTTTCCTCATGCCTCCCGCTGTCAGCCTGCTAAACGTCCTCTGTCAGTAATGCTTGTAGATAAATAGAGCTTGTCGGAGACACTTAGGAGATAAGGGAGAGTGGGAAACGACGGCAGCTATTTGTCACCTCGCTGCATATTAGCGAGCTCCAGAACCCTGAGCTTTTTGTGAGCTTCCACGCAGACATGCATGAGTTGTAAAAAATAGTCCAAACAAACATGTTTTCCTGGCTGCATGCCACGCGCATATTCTCATCGAGTCTGGCGTGCACGCACATCAAGATGCAGAGATGGAGATCCATATGTAGAATTGATCAAATGCTATTAGCTATTCTTCAAGCCCGGCGTGACATTTAATGAGCCAAATACTCACTAAGCTCGAATGCTGACGAGAGATGTGTTTTTTAGCCGGCCACATCTCTCGAGGCGACCTGCAAAGCTATTACTCTGACTGCCAAATACATTCACACACAAACAAGCATTTAAAACATGTGTACACACAAGTCTGTCTAAGTAGAAAAACAGCTCACGCTTTATTATAATTAATGATCTGTGGCAGAAAATAAAACCCCATGACGAAATAAAGCAAAACATCATTAATCAAATAGAAATGAGAAAATGTAGAAATGCGATTTTAACAACCGGTTTCAGGAGTTTTCAACTGAGTTGAAATGTGAATAACTACTGCTCAGACTAAGTGTGATTACCAGGCTAAGGACCAATAATGTGTGATGACAAAGGGGCCCGAGGGGGTTCTGGTTTGGGCAACAGTCCCAGTTTTGCTGGACATAACTGGGCAGAGCTCCCAGTGATGAGAGAAACAAAGTGAGAGTCAGAGTAATGGTGGAAGTGTTCTGGGCAAGAGTGGAAGTAATAAATAACCGCTTTTTTTTTTCCTGGAACAGAAGCTGAGAGGCCATATTTTGGTGGTTCTCTGTGTTGCACTTTTAAAGCGGTAAAGTGTGTTTGGACCGGAGTGTTACACTGTGACTGTAAATAATGGATTTCCAGAAGGGTTACAGCACAAACTGGCAAACTGTAAAATGCACCACCGTCAGACGGTGCTGATAAACTGTAAAATCTTTGCAGAAAACACAATAGAGATTCGCCAATAAGTACAGTCCTATAGCATGTAATGTATGCTATTTCCAGCCTGGTCGCACGAAAAGGTGTATGAATGACATGATAATATACAAGGCATTTAGCGTGCAATAAGAATGCCTTTCTTGCTTTTTCAGTGCCACTTGTGACGTGTTTTTAGTGCCGTTTGTGACGTGTTTTAGTAACGTTTGTGATGTGTTTTAGTGACGTTTGTGACATGTTTTAGTGACGTTTTTAACGTGTTTTAATGCGGTGTTTTAGTGACGTTTGTGACGTGTTTTAGTGACGTTTGTGACGTGTTTTAATGCCGTATTTTAGTGACGTTTATGATGTATTTTTAATGACGTTTGTGAGAAAGTATTGGTCGGCAAATAGACTCAGATATGTACACCTATAAACTCCAATAAACAACCAGCTGCTGGGCAATAGGGTTCAAGAAGGAAGAGCACCTTAATCAGGACAATCAGGACTGAGATACAGACCGTGACAGGTAACTCTTCTAACCACTGAGCCACAGTAACTGATGCACACTGATCTTGAGTAAAGCAATTTTCCTACCTGACTTCAAACCACCAAATTCAGCTTTTAGTTAAAGATTAATGAACTTGTCACCCACAGTTTTGGCTGAGGTGCTGTGTATTTCACAAACAGTACAAGCATGGTGCAAAGGGAAAGGAGAGCCACACATTATTACTCCATTTTTCTTTGCAGGTCGTTTTCAGTAAATCATGTTGCCTGGTCACGAATACCGATTTTGAGAACTGGCTGTAAAAGGCCTTAAAGGGCGGGTCCATCTGTGTTTTTTCCGTTTATTTCAAACGAAAACGGCCACTCAGCTGTTGCAAAAAGCAGTGACGTAGGTGACCAAATATAAGGTTATGAATAATGTGAACGCTAAACTGACTTTGAGTCAGTTTGACATGGACGTTGTAGCATCAAACAATAAAACGTCACAAAAGAATGTTACGGGTGACAGAAAACTTGTTAATCCAAATCTCATCCATCTGTTGTTGTCATTTAACATGCAAGAGAACAGCTCAGGACATAATGCAACTAAGTGGCATAAAGTGGTTTTAAACCTCACAGTTCCTACGGTAGATACTGTATGCAGTGATAAACATCACGTGACTCTGTTGAATGTAAACGCGCTTTCACTGCTGCCATATCTGCATTTAGTCATTAAAGGATTGTGGCTTTTACACATTAGCTCATCTGACATTTATGAAAGAACTCCGACTGTTTGGAAACAGACGACGGATTTGCACCACAAATCCCCACTTAGCACGACACGCGGTTACAAGTCTAGTCCACACGGCCAGATAGACACGGATCTCTGGATATTGTGTTTGTGTGATAAGTCCCAGCGAGATTATCATCAGCTGCTTCCATTAGCTCCTGCCTGAACAACAATAAGGTGAAATGAATACACAACTCCAACAACAACCAACCAAGATAAACAAGCAAACATCCCGCTGAAGCCTTGTCGATACCTGCCAGCACAGCTGCACATTGTGATATTGATGGCTCAGACTTGTTGTTCAATGATGAGGTCAGCTGTTTTCTTAACACTGTCTTGTTAAATGTCATTTTTTTACAGGACAAATACACACGTCAGCACAACCGCAGCAGGGTTTACAGTACAATAAAAACAGTACGGTGCATGGCGGGAATTTGCTTTTAATTCTGATAATGTGTCATACTGCGTCAGGGAAGGGAAGGAAAGGAGAAAATGCATTGCAATATTTTCATCTTACATAAGGTTTATTGAAATATATGGTGTTTTGGGACCAAAGCGATATAAGTAGGTGTTTATTTATTTTTATTTTATTTTATTAATTAATTAATTTTTATTTTTGTATATTTCTTTATTATTATTATTATTATTATTATTATTATTATTATTATTATTATTATTATTATTATTATTATATTTAAAATGTTACATGTTAATTTATATTTGTATATACATTTCTTATTTATTCTTATTTTATTTTTTATTGTATTTATTTATTTATTATTTATTGTTTATTCATTTATTTTATTAACATTTTCTGTCCTCCCTTGTTTTTGAATATTTTGTTTTTCAATTTACAATTACTATCTGTTATTATATGTACATATTACTTATGGTTTACGTTGTTGTAGTCATTTTTCTTAAGGAAACAATAAAAAGCTTGATTCAAGAAAAAAATATTTAACTATTAGACAAATAACTAACTGAAAATGGACTTAAGTAATGCCTGGAAATTTTTCAAATTTAATCTGCCATATTTTCACTTTTTTTTTTAATCAAAGGCAACATCATAAGTAGTGACATACAGAGATGCCTTGACTACAGAGGCAAGCCAGCAACAACAAAAATAAGTGTTCAGGCACAGCAATAAGCAAAAAATATACAATTAATAACCAAAAGAAATGAACTAATGGGTATGCTGGTTAACTACACCTTGACTTTGGCAAGTTCTCAATAATTTTTTAAGCATTTACAAAGCAAGAAGGTTTAGTCAGCCACATGCTGTCTAGATGCAAACAGCAGAACGTAGTTTACTTGACATTTGCTATCAGATCAAATTCATTTCTGTGGGCAGATTTGTAACCTGTAGTGCACTTTTCAGAAAGCAGCAAAAGTCAAAACATATTTGGAATGTTTAAAACTTTGCTATTATCTGTGTTTCGTACATTTCCTTCCAGAGATGATTTGTAATCTGAATTGGAAGAGCCGAATAGGTGATTGTGGTGTTTTTTGTGATGCATCCAAAATTTTGCTTTGCCGCGGCCAACAGGAATTAACATGAATTTCCATCTAACAGGCGGAAGGAGAAGAAGAAGACGAGGAGGACTAGACTTTGAGCACCTGCCAGCAAACTAATCGGCCTGTGACCGATTTGGCCTCGAGGCCCTTCCAGCCTGACCCGACCAATCCGAGCACAAACATCCCGCGGTGCGGCGGGGCACAGAGGTGGAGCGACCGCAGATTATAATCAAAGGAAGTTCAATAGACGCACAAATTCTCTGCACTTTTTTTGGGGGGAGAGTGAGAGGATTGGATTTGGTCTCTTAACAAAGCAGCCAAGGTGGAAACCACAAAATTTCATCACATGAATGAATAATGACGATCCTTGTTATGTAAGTGCAATGAGAATGAAATTGGGGGAAAATGGGGGAAAAAAGGAGATCTCCCAAGGGATTGTGGGGGATGTATGTGCACTTCTCTAATTTCCATTGATTATCTCTAGGATGCACCACCTTTACATCATCACAGGTTAGAGCCTGCAGTGATTTTTTTTTAAGGAAAATTATTCAATTGGCTATTGAGATGAAATGGTGGGTATTGGTTTTACCTTTTTCTTGCATGAATTGTGTTTGGTTTATGTTATTATTATTATGCACTTTTATTTTCCAGAATACAGAACAGAGTAACAGATTTTTGTTTTGTTGGAAGCTTTCTGTAGTGCAAACAGGAAAGAGAAAAGCAGCACAGCAGGTTCACTTGGTTTCACTTGTATCCCAATGTGTGTCACTCATTCTGCAGCTGCTGAGTCAACATTCAAATATTTGGAATATCAGTGGTTTGAAAACCAGGAACAGCAGGTGGAGAGATTGAAAAGAAAAATCAGTCCACGCCTGTCTGTCTGTCTGTCTGACTGACACAGCAGAGCCGAGTCTGAATCTGAATCAAATTTCATTTGTCTGCTTTCTGGGCCACATGTTTCCTGGCCAATGACCTATCAACTCGTTGCTGTAATCCTTCGACAATGATGCTACGATCTGGCGCTTCCTCAATCCCACAGTCCAACGCTGACCAGCAGCTGTACGGGTTTACGTTTAGGTGGAAGGAAGGAAAAGGAGACAGAAGGGGAAACTCACTTCTTTTCTACTTTTCTTTCCTAACTCCTGTGGTTAAAAAAAAGTGAAGTACGAGTATCACATCTTTTGTGACAGTGTTTTTCAGACGTACCCCCCCAGTCCTGTCAGATAGACTCAAGTACCCCTTCATCAAAACCATAGACTATATATAAAAAGTGGACGTAGTCACCGTGACGTCATCCATTAGTTTGTGGACTACCGTTTTAAAGCCTTGAGTTTGGCGTTTTGGCCGTCGCTCTCTTGATTTTCGTTTGTAGCCATCTTGGTTTTTGGGAACCAGAAGTGACACGAGAGGGTGGAGCTAAGTACAACCGAATGCTGAATAAGACATTTTTAGTCGACCAACTTTCATGAACTGAAAACAAAAAAATAAATTAGTTTAGCTGAGAAGTCCATCAACATGATTCAAATGTGTGTTTGGGGTTATATGTGTGGATTATCACTCCAAATGACAACCAGTAAACACACCATCCGGCTCCTGAAGGGACGATATTAAAACAATTAATTCTCCTCGACTCCTGAACATTAGAGCCCGCAACACGCATGCAGTATACATACATGCAGCCTGCATTTACATACTGAATATGCACAGTGTAGGAAGCAACATGGATACAAATATAAGGGCAAAATAATAACACTTTATGAGACCACACCTCACACACACACACCGCCACACTTCCCAGCAGCCAGCGAGCTAAACCCCCTCAATCCATGATGTAATCTCTAAGTGTGTTCAGTAATTACAAGGTCCTGGACTCCTCTGCCGCTGCTTGGAGCCACCTCGGCCTTACGTAACGGACGACTCACGTGCCGTCGATTCACTGGACGAGATCACAATATGGCTGCTTTAAAGCCCGCGGCAAGACGGTCGGCCATTACGTCCATCGACTCGCTCAGATCGGCTACGACGATGAAGAAAAAAGAGGTGGTGATGCTTTTGACCTCAAGGGGATCACTAGCAATAACACTAACAATCAGGTACGACGACAAGTATTTAACACATCAATAAACTTCATTAAGGTCGTCACAGAGTCGATATGTGACTGCCGTTTGCATCCCATTCACTTCAATTTGATTGGGGATGCAAAATCGTACACATATTATGTATCCATAAAAAATGGTTTGAAAACACAGTGTCAGCAGAAAATAATAAACACTGCAGAACTAAATAGTTGTGTAAGGTAAATTCTGCTTGTGAGAGCAGTTTTCTACAGTTATCTCATGTATTATGGTTTTGCAATTATAACCAGTGGTGGAAAGTAAGTGTGTGCATTTACTCAAATAGTGCACTTAAGTGTATTACATGGAGATCTATTTGGGGGGCGAGGGTGGAAGTCGCCATTAGTTAGTTTATTTTTATTTATTTATTTTTGAAAGGGGTATTTATTATTATCATTATTAGTAATTATTTTATTATTTTTATTCTATTTATTTATTTATTTTATTTTGTATGTATTTTTTTTCTATTAATAAATAGTGCACTTAAGTACAATTACTTGTATTTCCATTTTATGCTACTTTATACTTTTACTCCACTACACTTCAGAGGGAAATACTGCACTTTACTTTACTCTACTACATGTATTTGACAGCTATAGTTACCAGTCAAGATTTAACATACAAAACATATAACCCATTTATAAAACATGATGCATTAGTATAAATTAAACTTCCAAACAACCAACAACATCATCAAAGCACCACTTACATATTAATACATCAATAATACAATGATCCAATAATATGACTGGGGCCATTTCTCACATTGTACTAATGCTTTTACTTTTCATAATTTAAGTATACTTTGTTGCCAACACTTCAATACTATCAATCAATTACTTAAGTAAATGATTTGCATATTTCTCCCACCATTGATTTTAACTACATTCTGATTCCTGCTTGGTCTGAGCCACATGTTTCAGATTTGAGTGTTTCAACGTCTACAAAAAATGTTAAATTGCATTTGGTTTAGGATACACTCAAGACTGACATAAGAAGACACAACGGAGAGCTGACTTTGGCGAACAAGAACAGGAAAAAACGCATAAACTTAATCTGCAAAATCCATGTACGCGTGTTTCAGATGAAAACAGAAACAAATCAATAACGGAAGGCATCAAAAGATCACCAAAGATGGCCTGAAACAGCACAACTCTTCATAATCTGTGACACCAAGTCATAGGCCCATAACAGGCTCCAACAACCAGCAGCAACCTCCATGTAAACCTCCCATGGAACTTAATCAACAAAGCCCTCGCTAAAGAGCTTTAACACTCTGATTAGGAAGTGCTGAAAGACAAAATGCATCTTCAACTCAAAGAAACTCTATTTCCAGCATGGCGACGACATGCAGCGAGCGGACAGCAAGAAGCAGCGTCGAGGGACACCAGAACTTACTGGAAAGCGGCTAACATCCCTAGTTCGTCATCGTCGTCGCACGGCTCCATCCTGTCGGCCGGACCGGACGGACGAGGCAAATGAACGGGTGGAGTAGAGTGGGACGGACGCCCCCGGGCCCCACCACCACCGAAAGGCTCAGAGCGTCGGAGAAAGAGCTCCTGTCCCGCTCCCTGACTCCAACTCCTCCGCTAAAAAAAAAAATCCCCAAACTCAATTTTCTGTGTGTGCATATGTGTGTTTTTTTCTCTTCATTCCTAGCTTGGTGCCAAATGTTCCAGCTTAGCGGTGCTGTGCAGCACCGCTGGTGATGGATTTAGCCGGGAGATCTGGGCCAGCGGGGATAAACTCCATTCACTCACACACACAGATGCAACGCACACACACATATGCATGCAGAAGAGTGTCATGCGGTGTGAGATCGCAGGGGACAATGTTGGGAAACCCTCCCCCCCCCCCCACACAACATCATCAGAGGGATGCACGGTGTGTCCAGCACACACACACACACACACACTCCCTGTCCCCGCACACAGAGCGGGTGGATCAATGCATGAACAGATGTGTGCCAACTTCAGAGCTGCTACTAAGCACAGACATCAGCAGCTGTACTCACAGCGAGCATGTGTGTGTCTCAGACACAAAGATGCTACTCTTAAAACCCCGACGCCACAGAGCGAGGGTGACATATAGCAGACATTCTCTTGTGTGTGGATGGATGAGAATCGATGATCGTGACACGGTTCTCTCCTGTCGGAGCAGGCAGAGGTCAGCGTTGCCCCTGGGCATACAGCGTGCAGGCAGCGGGAGATTAACACAACAATAATGTATATACAATAAGAGAAGGACGCGGCATAATAGTGCGATCGTCCTTGCTGACTCAGAGGAGATAAACAAGGAAGCGGTGACAATAAAATCTGATTGTGTGGAGGGAGAAAGAAAATTTATTCACACGGCATCGCATAAACTACTTCCACCCTCCCCTTTCTGTCTCGGCCTCTCTGCGAAGACGAGGGTGAGTGCAAACTGTATGAAATTACTAAAACACGCTGTAAAATCAACACAGCCTGGTCTATGTGGGGGTGTAGGGCACTGGAGGAGTTGGAGGGTCATTCACTCCCTCTGCATTATACGTGGACAAATAAGAATTCAAGGGCATAGTTTGACTTTAAAAATGCACCGGTTAAAGTGTGATTAAAGAAAGGTAAAGAAAGATTTCTTGTATTTTATTTATTGTTAGTGTTCAATTTAGGGTTGTCAATTGATTAAAATAGTTAATCGCGATTAATCGCACATTTTTTTATCTGTTCAAACTGTACCTTAAAGGTCCCATATAATGCTCATTCTCAGGTTCATACTTGTACTTTATGTTTCTGCTAGAACATGTTTACATGCTGTAATGTAAGAAAACTTTTCTCATACTGTCTGCGTCAATATGCCTGTATTAAACCTCTGTTTGAAACGCTCCGTTTTAGCGCATTTCAACGGAATTGCAATGGAATTGCGTTGCTAGGCAACAGCTTGGGTCCATGTTTACTTCCTGTCAGCCGATGCTATTCACATACACTGCGACAGGAAATAAACCGGGACACATAGAAGCCATTTTCATTCACATGTCTTGAGGTCAGAGGTCAAGGGACAATACCTATGATAGCAAGCACTATTTTGATAAGTGCTATACAGTACCTACAAACTGAAACACTCAACTTTATAACATCTAGCCGGCTGGTGAAAAGTGCTGCCTGTCTGATTATCCTCAGATTTATCACTGCGTGTCCTCTACTGTCTCCCTCAGTGGGTGAGTACATCACTCTCTCGACAGCTGAATTTGGCGTCCGTATATTGCAGTTTGTTTGCGTTACAAAATGTAAATGGGTGTTCCCACTAAATTCTACAGTGACATAATGATATAATGCTGGCCGTGCACATTCCAGCTCAGTGGAGGCTCCAGCTCCATTTGCTGCCTCTGAGAGGCCACCTGGTACTGACCCATGGCCAAGTAGCTATCTATAGCCATGTCTACAGGGACGTGACTACTATATTTATATATGGCATGATATCTGCTGATGCAACATATCGTGTCAATATTAAATGTCAGATGCTAGTGTTACGGAGGCTCCTCTCCTGGCCAAATGACTGCACCTCCATCGTGACCATCTGGAGGCTTTGTAGTCTTTATGTAACCTTGTTTGTTTACTGGGAAACGCGAGCAAAAGAGTCTCCTAAGTAAAGGCAATTTAGTTTTTTTAATCCACTTACTACCACGAGCTCTATTTTATGTAATATTACGTAGATTGTCGTGGGAAAGCAGAGGATGGGAGTAAGACAGGGTGGCGGGAGAGAGAGAGAGAGAGGGGAGGTAGGACACAAGGAATGGAGACGAATGGAGGGAGGAGGATCTTGGTGATGACTCATGTTGCAAGATAAAACATGATGGATTTTAAATTCGAAGCGCAGGGACTATTAATTGGCAAAATGCGACGTCATTCCTATTGAGAACAAAAGCAATGACCCGCCATCAATTCTCATAAACTGTATCACTCACATCTCGTTCACAACTAAGAGTCTCATCTGGTGGATTTGACGGAGCAGACGGCTCTCTCCACAGTGCCAAAGGTCCTTACTGTTTCATTAAAAAGAGAATAGAGATTCATCCTCTCTTTAATTACACCCTCTCCTATCTGTCATAATACACCGTGAATTAAGTGACCCAGCCACCAGCTGACCCGTACAGAGAATCTGTTGCTTCTGCCTCCTGTGCTTCACTGTCTATACTGTTGGTTGTTGGTCTAATTACTGCTTAAAGGTCAAACTTTGGACAAAAAGACAAATTGTGCCATCTCAGATAGCACTGCTCTAGTTTTTGATGAATCCTGCATGTATTATCTGAATAAAAGCACCGTAATTAAATGTTAAAATGGCTCATTTGCTCATCGATAGCCCCGAACTCTCAAGTCTGTATTCCAAACACATCCAGCCGGACTGGTGGTCCATTGAGGGGCAATTAAAGGTCAAAATGTCACACTCAAACGTGGCACATCAGACAACACTGGAGTGATTTAGACATCTTTGCACTGTGTTCTTGTAAAATACATGCTCTCCTTTCCCATCTCATTACTTCTCCCATGTTTCTATATTGTGGCCGGGCTGCTTCCAGTCTGACCAATCGATCAATACATGTTTCTCTGCCGATTCCATATGTGGTTTGGAAAATCCAGCATGAGCAAAAATGTGATTTGAATGCATCAAGACCTGCCATATAATGTTATTGAGTCTGGCTGGATCATAAAAGCCCCACTGCTATTATGTGTAACCATGTTACTGTGCAACCACAGCGATGGTGTAACCGTAGACTAATTCAAAAAGGAGCCAACTGCCCTAAAGGGCCATCAAATAATTATAATCAGGTACTAAGAAAAGCCTTTAAATGCTCCACTGTGTTCACCAGCCAGCCGCTATCTGTCGTTTGGTGCTGGACAGGTAGTATACAGTGAGGTTCTTAGATCATTTCTGCGGAAAACAGGTGCCTGCTGCTGAAAGCGGTAAGACCGAACCAAAGCAGTGAAGTTGTAGGTCGTAAAACCAAAACAATGAGCTGAAAGACACTAAAAGACTTCGAAAAGCTGAGGGGAACTGAACCATAGACTGTATATGAAATTAATCCACTGTTAATATACAAATATTGATTAATGCAGCTTTAAGTTAAAGTAGTGTTTTGTGAGTTTAAATTACTACCATGCTGGGGTAGACAATAGTTTTAACAACATTTTCTGAACCAACTGTGAAGATTCTCTACTGGCTACAGAGCACATTAAACACTTAATGACCCATCATATTGTAATGCCTCAAATTAAATATGTTAATATTGTTTACTTCCATCGATTTAGGCTGGGAAATAGCAGACACTGTATGTGGGTTTAGGCGGCGGCCATCCTACAGCCTCACACTAAAGCCCGGCTTTAAATCCTCTCTAAATTTTATGTCGAAACCACAGAGCTTGAAAGAAGTAGAAAATGCAGTTACTCCAGTGAGATAAGTGGGAGGGCTCCGATCAGAGTGCCTCCACCCAACTGTGAAAATGTCTGTCTGCCACACTCTGCGCCTGCCTGGCCAGATATAAACAACTTCCTCCAAAGCTCTCCGGAAGACCGAACCATTTGCAGCCAGTCTGCTCAGACGAAATGAGGCACTGAGTGCACTGGAACAAGGAAGTATTTGATTATCTGTGCTGCATCATGAGGAGGTAAAATTGTATAGATACAGCATTTTGAGCAAAAGGTTCTAGTTCAATCTAAAAAAAAAAATATCTGAAATGAATGATAAAGCTCATCATTACATCATACAAACACGGAGGATGAGATGTGAGTAAATGCTATACATCTTCTCCTACCTCATGACTCAGTGTGCCATCATGCTGCGCCTCTCTGCCCGACTGTATCCTAATCCCCAGGCTGCCACCAGCGGAGGGGCAGGCTCCAGCAAAAACAATAACCGCAACTGCCGCAAAATTACTTTATGTTTGGCTCGGTGGGGGGTGACGAATGGGAGAAACAAAAAAAATTGTAGTTGAGATAAGTGAAAATGGAGGAGAAGAACAAAATGAGAATAAATGATGAAAGGTGTGAAGCTAGGGCAGAGGGTCCAAAAGAGTGGTGACGGGTCAAGTGATTCTGCAGCAACGTTGTTCAATCTGCTTTTATTCCCCTTTTCTTTAAATCTCTGTAGCTCCCTCTGTGGTATGATCCTCAGGGGCTGCCTCTCTTTTTTTTTTCACGCCCTTCCTCTCATGTCTCTACATCTGGGGATTTAGTTTAGTTCAGAAAAATACAGCACAGCTAAGGCAAAAAAAGTTAGTCAGTGAAACAGTAATTTATGTCCATAAATTATATTATTGTCACGTGAGGCACCGCATCTCGTTCCAGATGGTCCAATCATCGCTAAGCTTCCCAAAACGTGCCAGCCAATAGGGTTTAAGCGCACTGACCGCTGTAACCTTTTTAAGACTTTAAATACGGCACAAGAACATTAACTATTTCCCTGCACATTACTGAGTCAGAGATCAGCACAAGGAGGGAAATATGAGGGGAAGACCTGAAGGAGGCAGAGGAAGAGTGGACGTTTGCATCCAACTGCAAATTTTCCTGAAACATTTGATGTCTTTTTTTTTACAACAACTGGACAGTAACTGGGTTTTCTTAAAAGAATGGTTTGACATTTTGGTTGATACACTTATTGGCTTTCTTGCCAAGAGTTAGATGAGAAGGCCGATACCCGATAAAGGTCGAGCCTCAAAGCGATTAGCTTAGCTTAGCAAAAGGACTGGAGGCAGGGGGAAACGGCTAGCTTGGTTAAAAATAGTATGAAGTTTATGTTACAAAATAAAACAAAAACTAGAATTACCGCCTCGCGGTTGCATGCCTCCGCCAACAAGTCAAGTTGCAGTCACGGTGACCTTGACGTTTGACCACCAAAATCGAATTAGTGCATCCAGGAGTGCCAACTTTTAAGAAATTCCCTCAAGGCCTTCCTGAGATATCACGAGGACGGGACGGACAGACAGACAACCCAAAAGGCATAACAATCCCTTTTTGTAAATATTGTCGACTGTATATACAATATTATGCACAACATAATCATCTACTGTATGATTACCTTATGCCCAAGAGCAAAACATTTACATTCACTTTCTTCACACCTGATTGTGAAAATGTTTAGCAACACAAAAAAAGTGCTTTCTATCTAGACATCCTATTTTATTGATGGAAACCCAGCGACTGACAAAGACAGCTTAAAAAGAGCAAAATGCATTTATATTCCTCAGCCGGCTCTGAATTATTCCTCAACCAAAAGTTTAATCAGTCTCCGTGTAAAGATACAGATACTCCGCGGGGAGTTCGGGGTGATTTAAAGACACGGTGAGACTGTTGTCTGTCTGTGGAAGAGTAATTAGATGTATCAGGGCACGGTGGATGGAAGAAAGAAAGGGGAGAAAAGGGAAAGCTTGATGAACAACACCCCGGGTTTTCCCACTTGCCACAGACTCTCCGAAGAATTCAAGGAGAGGTGATTTATAGTCTCTATCTAAACTAATGTCGGGGCTTGTTTTATCCACTCTCACAGTCCTTCTACTGGGAATCAGATTCCCATTACAGAACCACTCATGATTAGAACCAGATGAAACAGATAATCATTGCCACTGTGGGCTGAAAGCTAAGTCTCAGAGAGAGCGCTTGCATCCATGCAATATTGGTAATCCTCTTCTCTTCCCGTCATTTCTAGAGGTTATTTTTTCTTGCTGCTAAAAGGGGTAAAAGAACAAACCTTGCCTTCGCCGAACGAAACGTAACTCTTCTTAATGACCTAATGAGGTGATTAGACGACTTGTCAATGGAACGACATCACGCGCTCAAAAAGTACGCAGAACTACGTGTTGATATTGGCAGGCTTAATGAAAAGATATTGACCCAACCTTGCGTTGTATCAAGGGACTCCTTACCTTACATTGTAATCTACGTCAGTGTGATTGGACAAGCCTACAGGTCAAACCAAGGTGGCGTATTTAAAACAAAATGCATCAATGTCCCCAATGAATGCGCTAGTTATTACAATACTTACTCATCATTTCCGAGAAAAGACGTCTCCCTCCATACCAGCTCCCCAGTTCCCGAGAACTTGACCGACTTCTTTGGGTGCTGGTCCCTGAAGGGGTTCCGGCAACTGAGAGCTGTCGGAGGAGTCGAGACTCGGTCGGAGCCGAGTGATGTGAGGTCAGTGCTGAGGTCAAACGATGTCCAAGAAGAGTCGGAGGAGGCGAAGGAGCTGGTGTCCACCTTCCCCTCTTGCAATCTATCTCCTAGGTCCATGGTGCAAGAATGGAAATGGAGAGAGCGGGACGATAGGGGGGTAAAAAGGAGATGAATGCGTCAAAGGATGGCTTGATAGTGGATGAAAAGACCGGGAAGCAAGAATTAGATCAAATGAATGGAAAGAGTTATGTCTGCGCACTCCGATTGGCCAAAGGCGTTTTACTCTCTTTTCTCTCAAAAGAGTTCTGAAGAGAGTGGAGGAGAGGAAGACAAAAGACCAATCAGAGGAAACACGAGACAAAAGAGATGGCAATATGGATGTGAGGGCAGGAAAAGGAAAACCACTCAGGGACTGAAGAGGAAGCCAGACGCAGAGACCAGAGAGTGCGATTGGGAAGATAGGACCCGAACGGTGCAGATGGATGAGGGGGGGAACACAAACAAAAGAAGAGGCGGAATCAGGTGAAAGGTGCGAGCAGCAGCACTTACGAGGTGATAGCTCGCATCTCATTACATCCCATTTCCCCCCCCCCCCACGACAATTGAATCATGTGGTAAGTGGATAGAGGCGGAGCGGGACGGGAAATCGATTGGAGATGCATGGAGAGGCTCGGACTGGTGGCTTCTGTGGTTACATGATAGCAGCAGGCAAGAGAGTGCCGTCTTGGGTTGCAGTGATAAGCAGTTTATTACAAGAAGTCCAAATACAATTATGGCTCACCACTAAAACCTATTAGGACCCTGATATGGGGAAGCCAGGTTAGCCAGCATCCCATAGGTACAGTAAGTGGACAGTAAAGATACAGTATACAGGTGTCGAAGAAGAGACTTTAGAGAACGTTCATTCCCATTCAAATCAACACAGCAGGATGGGGCCAAATTTAAAGAAATCCCCTCCAGGCGTTCCCGAGATATCGCATTCATTTTGTTTCTGTCGAGTTTGAATCGAGTGCGTTCTACGATGAGTTAAGTTTGGTGAAAGAAGAGGAGAAAAATTCAGAAGGTGTACGGTTGTATTTTTCTGTTAAATTAGGAAAATAGGTCTACAGATATTCCCTTTCTTGACTTTTTGCATGTTTATTTTGTTTATTTATTAGACTAAAAAAGCTAAGGCAGCTTGTGGAACGTAGCGAAGTCACTGCTCAACCTCTAAGTCTAAGACTAGACTCATGCATGCTCATAATTTCCTTGAGGTCATTGTTTTGGGCCGTCAAGCATGTTATCAGCTGTTCTCATCAGATGGTCACATCCATCTAATAGCACAGCAACACACCTACCTTGTTAGCCTATAATCCTGCTGCTGTCTCTTTCTAAATAAGATTCTCTCCACCTCCCCATCACCGCTCAGTCTTTGCAGATTCACGAGCTTCATCATTTCCTCAGCCTAACAGTCTCAGCAGAATCATCAGCCACCAGCGTCTGGACTCCACGGGGGGATTTATCTCGCTGCTGCTGCTCGGGGCAGACGATCCTCAATTACCAATCTCCCTGTAGAGTCTCAGCGCCAACTTTCTGTCAAGACTTTATTATCGCATATCATCTGTTATAATAAACACTTGTCTTTCCTTCATTCACTTGTCTGTCCTGATTGAACTCCACTGCAACCTTAGCGGCGGAGCATCAATGTGACAAACTTTACTGACGTGTGGTGTCACCATAAAAACAAACACCATTTTCTTTTCAACTAGCCAAATGACCACGGCTAATAGTTCCATGTCTGTTCTACCCTCATTCTATTTCTATGCCATGCACACATCAAGTGTTTTCAGGGTATTCAAGCGTGCACCTATAGGTCAACTGCACCAGAAGCTTGGCCAATAAATCAGACTTGTAATATACAGTCCACTTACTCAATGTGACAAAGTCTGGCTTGTAACAACTCCAGGTTATGTAGCTATTGTGCACATGTACTGTGGAGCTTCTACATGAAGCAACCGTGTCAATTACCAGACATTTACTGTAGTTATATTGTATAAAACACACTGATCACACTCGTATAAGCATTTTAGTTGGCCACACAAGGATACTAAGGCCTTTAAAGGGGACCTATTATGCTTTTTCCCTTTCCTTTTGTATGTTATATAGTTTTTTGTGCATGTAAAAGGTCTGCAAAGTTACAAAGCCCAAAGTCCACCAAAATACACCTGTAAATAAGCATGATGGGTCCTCTTTAAGTGCCTCACTCCCTCACGCAGCTAGCGTTTCATTGACACAACACTGGCTGCTGCAGGAGGGACTAATGAGTTATGGGATGGTGACCCTATGACCTCAAACTCTTCAACTCCACTGGACAGTTACAAATGAAGTGTGACAATATTTTAGACTCTCAAAGTCCCTGAACACAGTTGTGTTTCAGGACAACTAGTTCCAAAAGTGCCCGATTTATAACGACATATCGAACTTTCGTCTCAGCCAAAAACATGTCCACCTCTGCTTAGAACAACAAGCACGAGGAGACTCCCATCCATCTTGAGCAGACAAGGGTGCATTGATTAGATCAAAACTCCCAACTTGTTCACTAACGCTCACCAGGGGACCCGTAGCAGCATCGCAATCAATAACAGGTCTGTCCTGCCACGTTGGCTTTCTTAAATCACCTTTAATTAAATAGTGTCAAAGTAGTGCAAAGTTGAGCACCACTGGATTCGAATAGGTTTGCTCCCAAGCAGCTCAAAGACAAACAGAGGAGCTGTGTTAATAAGGACGGCAGACTCAAAATGTCAAGCTGTGGCAAAAACATCACCACGGCCTAAGTTTTAATCAGCTATAGTGCGGGGACATGGAAGGTCAAGGTAGCTAATAAAACTCTCCCGTCTACATTTAACTTTTAATAGACTTCGTGAGGTTGTCGGCGATTCAAATCAATTTGCATGCCCCCAGCTGATTCATCTCGCGGTGAGAAGTACAAAGGCATCAAGATAGTACAACCGACGTGCCTAAAATTGGCTAGTGTAGTGTAGGCATACAGGATCGTGGTGCTTTATGTATATGTGAAAAAGATGGAAGTCTTTATTTAAACTATGAAGAAAACAGGGTTGAAAAGAAACATACATCATTGAAAATAGAAACAATAGAAAAGTCTAAGGCAAATCATAGCTCTGTACATAACACGGAAAACATAGATCCATTGTATTATTGTATAGTATTTGCTCAATAAACAACTGAAACTGTGTATTAACAAGTTTGGAATGAGCCTTGTCAAGTATTTTATAACCAATTCAACAAACACATGAACAGGGTGATCCAGTGGTGTGCAAAGAAAAATAAATAACAGTGTTTTGTATTTACATTTTCACAATGTCATGACCAGCAACCATAACAATCGCTTTTGGTTGCATTCACAAGTAATTTCTAGCACTTGTTTAGCTGATTATTTCTTAAAAAACTATTTAGCAAATGGCATCAGTTGTTATGCTACACATAAATGTATGCTAAATTTTTAATTCAATCTTTCTGGTACTCAATGAACTGAGCTCGTATAACAATCTTTAAAGGTGTTATTGATAACATTTTTATGTAAACGAATATTTAAAAAAAAAATGATACATCTACAGAGCCTTTAGAAAGGTGTCGAAATAAAAGTATGTTTTTTCTGGATAAAAAAAAAAAATATGATTAAGAATTAATCATTTTAAACATTTTGGCGGGTCCAAAATGAAAGTTTATAAACAAAACATTCATTTTGGACCCGCCAAAATATTTAAAATGATTAATTCAAAAGCATAACAATGGAAGATATCCGATGGATCCCACGTCTAACAATGCTTGTGAGCCAAAAGTAAAATGACGCTGGTATCACGTGGGATCTCTGCGTCGTCAGTTAGTGTGGAAAAAACATGGCGGAGATTGACGGTAAGTGCCTGGCAACGACTTGTTGTGAAGTAATTGCAGTGAAACGGGAAAGGGAGAGGGCGACATCTAGTGGCTGAATGTTATCAATAGCACCTTTAATATTTGCAAATACATCCTCAGGTCTTTAACTGTAAATTAAAATTACCTGTTGGTAAATATTACCTTCAGAGGAACAAGACATTATGACATTGCTCTGTGTAGGAAAGGAAAAGGCAGAAAAACTGAAAACAAGAAGCAGCTAGACATTTATCAGACATGCACAGGACAACGTTGAAAGCAAGACAAACCAAGAACTAAGAAAATCTCTCATGGACACTTTAAAAGTGTAATACTAGAGAGAGAGATCCACAGGAAAAACATTCCCGATTGAAAGTTTTTTTAAGAGTCAGTAAATTAGAATTGCTGAGAAAAGCATCTCCGGGACAGGAGGAGCAAGTCCAACTGTAGCTTTAGAGGAATCATATCCGGGAGAGGATCACTGGCGGCGCTGCACGGGAGGCGCTTACAGAAAGTCACTAGAAAAAGAGGAGCCAAGCTACCAGACAGGCGAACCAGCATACATGCCCTATCCAAAAAAAGTTTATTTGGCGGGCAGAACAAGAACACAGGGCGATCTGTGTCTCTGAACAGGCCACAATATTCCAACACCGTGGCTATGAGGAGCGCCAGTCTCAGCCATCCTGTTAATTATGAGCCCTACAAAAAGGTAGCGCATGCCAACACACAGCTCTCCACATGCCTAGGAGCAGTGCTTTGAAGCAAATCAACATGCGGGACAGTCCTACAAACAGAGCGCGGGCGAGGGTTAGTGGCGTGGTAGAAGCAACTGGTTCCACAACAGCAGGAAAACTAATGTTAGGCCAGAGGAGAAGAAAGGTTGGTCCAGGAAAACACAACACTCCCGACAGCTGCAATTTATTCCTCCGTACACCCGACGGGTCGGTCTATAGAGTAGACAAGCTGAAGGTTAGGTCAGGGTAGAGACAAGCAAAGGGAGGGAAAACACAACGGCCGACGTCTCCTTCAATAAATCGGCCTCGGTTGTTTCATGCTGTAGTGGGCTTCTGATGCCGACACATATGCGGACTCAGGGAAAAAATCCTCGTGGAACTCGGCCAGAAACCTGAGAGAGAGGGCGGGGAAGGAGAAGTACAAGAGAGGGGGGAAATGTGGTGAGATATTGTGACTCCGACAATGTTCATCTGACACGATAGGCTTACATGACATCTCAAATGTCACGTCCCAGTTCACTTCTGGTTTTCCTAGATATCCCTGGCTCATTCCACATAAATCCCAGACCCCGTGCCCTCTGCTCGGGGGTATATATGTCGGACACAAAGCCCGCTCATCCATCCCTATACCACCAGAGAACCAATCGCTACGACAGAACGACGGAGAACATGAGAATGACCGAGTCAGAGAGGGAAGAGTGAAAAATCATCCCCTCCCTCCTCCTCCCATCTAATCAGTAGCGGGGAAAACTAATCCGGAATCTTCTTAGTATCCGCTACTCGGCCAAATCCTCTAAATCTTGCCATCTCATCTTAGCTCCACCGGCCTTCCTAATCTCAATGCAAACAAATTATCCTCATCAGAGGAGAACTTAAGAACGCTTCGACAACGAATGACAAATAATGGGACAATAAAGGGAATATATGAATGAATCAAAGAGTTTATTTAAGCCTAA
Source organism: Sebastolobus alascanus (assembly GCA_916701645.2). Taxonomy (NCBI): domain Eukaryota; kingdom Metazoa; phylum Chordata; class Actinopteri; order Perciformes; family Sebastidae; genus Sebastolobus; species Sebastolobus alascanus. Next base: position 4,512,149 of record CAKAOJ020000086.1, on the reverse strand, counting down.
TGCTTCACTGCAAATGAAAAGAGATTCATTGACGGGTTTCAATGCATATTTATTAATCAGAATATTTTTTTTCCGCTGCTAATCTTCATTGCCGATAGATCAGTAATAACACAAGGCAAGCCGCTTTGGGCGTACACATTGTAAATCAGCATAACGTGTGCACACACACACACCCACACTTAATCATTCTCGCGGAGAAAGGGAGAGTGAGAGATCAACTGTGGCCAAATCCCAGAATGCACCGGTCTCTTGACTGCGACATCAATCGCTTTTTTTTCGCCCGCTCTGCACAATCTGCCACGAGGCTGATTTCAGAGTTAAAAAAAGGCATCAAGGCTTTCCCCAAAAGACGTCGACGTTTTAGTCTGCGTCCAGTGTCCTGCAGAGTCTCCGACGCGGCGGAAATATTAATTAGTTACTGACTATCAATCCTGTCTTAGCGACTTATAGTCCATCACAGAGCTACGGAGGAGATTGAAAATGCAAAAGTAATTTACTTTTAAGCACTTCAGTCGGTGCCATTATACAGAATAATATTCCATGAGAAGAAATGCACCAGTGATGAGGAACTGCTGCTGAAAACAATGATGTATTTTATTTTGTGTTACAGTCTCGTGTTGACAAGAGAGACCTTCTGTCTCACCGTGAGAAAAAAAAAAAAAATCTGCATCACATATTGAATGCTGTAATCATGCTGTACTTCCCAAGAATGCCAGCTCTATTTTCAGAAGACCACCTCGTGATTTTGTGGCACCGACTACCGAGCTCCGCTTTATTTATTTATATACATTTTCTGGTTGAGTAGTGGAACAGAGGTAATTCTGGCTCTCGGACAGCTCCGCGGCGAGTTCAGGCGTTGCTCCGCAGCGCTGCTCGGTGGCGGGGAGGCGGTACCGCGCGTGTTTGATTAGAGAATGAGAGGCACTAAATCCCCCAGGTTTGGGACCGGCTGAACTGAAGATCGCTGGAGAGGATTTAAAGATTAGACTCCCGCGCTTGTGTAACGCCCACTCATCTCCCTCCCTCTAACACATGCTCTTTCTCACTCCATCTCTCCACCCCCCCCATGTTCTCATTTACTCACTCTTCCTTGCCTTTTTGTTTTGGTGTTTTAATAATTTCCTGACAATTTTGTCTTTCTATGAATTCTATTGTTGTTCCAAACTACATTAGGGAGCATAAGGCGCAAACACTCAAAATTTGCATCATTTGCGGGAGTTGAACTGTTTCAACTCGAGCAAGAAATACTTAATATACTTTATCTTGAGTGTTGATGGAGCAGCTGCCTAGCCTAGCACTGATCGATCCAAACTCCTTTCAGAAAACAAGCAATTTAAAAGTTGTTTGATTGTTGACAAATCAACATCATTATGTAGTTATTTCGGCACACTTGTTTTCTGTTTATTGCAATTAAATCACAGCACAATCTGTTTATTTGGGGTTTTTACCGCAGTAGCGACGTGTGGCTTGCTAGATACAGTCAGTGCAATGGCACTGTAAGTGAATACAGCTCGCCGCCGGGTGACGTTATGAACCCAGACACGACAGCGTTTGGTTTTCCGACACATCTGGGACTTCCACAAGATGTACAAAGCAGCAACAGTGGTTATTTCTTCCTATGGTTGATGGCGGAAAGAAAAGTTGTTGGTATCTATGGAGACAAGCTCCTTCTTCTCTCTGGTGCGTCCAGCGCGAATAAACACAAATGACTTCCAGGTCCCTCTTTCCTTGCGAAATGAGAACTTCCTGCAGCTCAACACCGGCACTTACTATTGAGCTGTAACGCTTAGCTGGGTCAAACCTCGGTTAATGGACCGCGCAGGTTATTAGCGAGGTGCATTTTAAGTCAGAGTGCTTCCAATTCCCTGTCCCGTTAATTGAATGCAGCACCTCGTCTTTTTAATGATTTATCCTCCGTGGAAATTCTTACACGGTTTCACACAGTTTCTGTCCACCTGACGGCACAATCCGTTTTTCAAGAAATGGGGTGAGATTTCAATATTATGCCTGAATGTTTTAGCGAAGGAAAGTGTAAGCCTCCAGGCCTGAGTGAATCAAAGATTTCCCATCTGCACAGCGTGAAGAAACTTGAAAACTGTGCTTAATCTCTTTAACCTGTTTTAATTAAATAGTTTCAGTCCCTCTCTTGCTTCGTAAAGCACTTACCTCTGAGGCTAAAAACACTGATACATTTCATTTGAACACAATAATCACTTACCTGAGGAAGAGTTCCAGATGCTTGACGAGGGCTCGGAGGTTCCTCTCTGGGATCTGCATTTTTCCAAGGATCTCAGGAAGCTTCACTGGAAGAAAACGATGGGAATAAGATCAAAATCATAAAATAAAAAAGGGAAATTTCCCCCTTCACCACAATCAAACCACTGGAATCATGACAGAGAAGTGAACCGGTGAGTAAAATGATAAGAGACACCAACCAAAAAGCCGTAAGAGGTGCTGCGATCCGTACAGGTAGGAGGGTGGAGGAGGCTGGTCGTGCAGGGGGTAGTTATCAGGAGTCAGCTTCCAACTCAGGACCTGGTTGATGGAGTAAAGGAAAAAAAGCAGTTACGTAACTATCCAAGTGTCCTTGAGCAGGACATTGTTTCCCTTCAAGTTCATAGAACGTTCATTGCACACACAATTTCATCACCTCATTGAGCTCGTTGTTTCTCCGGCTCTCGAGGCCGTAGAAAGGCCCGCTTCGCTCTTTGCTTGGCGTCAAGGGCAGCGGGGAAGAGGAGCCGCTGTGCACTGGGGTTTCTGGGTAAAAGGAAAGGGTAAACAGAGAACAACAACATGTTTACAGATACATTTCTATGGCTTACAAAGTAAACAAATGACAGCAAAATGTTTTGAGAGCGCAAAGTTCTGCATAGAAGAGTACAGTTGTTAAGCACTTGAGAGGGGATGAATGTGTGAGGAAAGAAGTACAATAACACCATCTACTGGTCAAAACTGGTTACTACACACACAAAACGTTGTCACTACACTGAATAGGATTATACTGAATGTTTCATATTGACATCAATCTGACTGTGTGCATCTTGACTTGTCAAACACAGGTGAAACTAATAACATTAACGATAGAACAGAGCCATCGTTGATGTTATTAATTGCACCTGTGCTTTTCCTACAGTCTTACTTAGATAAGGATATGGTTGGATAATTGCAAGCCATGAAAACAGTCGTTGATTTTTCAGATACCAATTGAAAAAATGTCAAACTAGTTCACAATTTTCAGAAAGGGACAAAAAGAAGGGGTAGAAAACTCCACAAAGGCCCAGTTCAGACCTGGTATTAACATGCAACCGTCGGAGATGTGTCGGTGTTTTTGTTCCGGTGTTCGGCACGGAGCTGACACCCGCCCGCTCTCTTGCTCGCATGTTCACGCCAGGTCTGAACAACGGCCAACGTCAGGTTGAATGTTACAGTTACAATAAACTGTTATTTGAAGTGGTGTCATCTTACTTCTGTCGAGGTTGAGGAAGAACTTGGGCTGGGAGGAGGTGTCGACCAAACGGCGTTTGAGCTGCGGGGACGCTGTGGCACTGCCTCCACCTGGATCATTGCATACATTGTATTAATATATGTATAAATAGCTCACCAGTGTAATCATTGTAAGAATATGCTTGTTAATGCCCCTTTAATATGCAATGCATTGTTGGATCATTACCTCCACTGCTTCCTTCAGCTGGCCGGTCACCTCCAGACGTGTTCCTGGTGGAGCGTCTGAGTGACTGCGACTGGAACGAGATGCAGTCCATGTCGGGGTGGCGCCGGCGCTTCGGGGTGGGGGCCGGGGCGGTGGGCGTGGTGGCAGAAATGTCGCTCAGCGCCGGCTGGCTGTCTGTGGACTGTGGGGTGGGCGGGTTGTGACCCAAAGGGCTCGGGCTGCGCTCTCGCTGGGCGCTTCAAACACAACGGGAGAGAAACAGACTTAATGGTGGAGCACAATAGTCAAATGCAGTAGATCATTCCTGAAACAACACACAAGACTTAAAGGTTTATTATGACACTTACTTGCTGGAGCAGGGGGAGCTTTCGTTGGCGGCCAGGAAAAGCCTGGAGGAGCTGACCTTTTTGAACTGGGCTTGTTCACAGGGGTAGAGGAGGATCATGGGTAAGGTGAAGTCAAACGTGATCCTCAGGCCGTCGACCATCTCCTTACACAACTCCTCGCTTAAAGCATAGGAAATTTAAGGATTAGTTAACGCTCACAATCATGCATGCAGTCTGGGCCAGATGTAGAAATTAATCCTACAATTTATTTTTGAAGTTTAAAGTGTGTGCAGATTCACCTCTTCTCTGGAGGGATTGGCTGCGGGCTGCTGCTCTGCGTGGTGCTCTGCTGACGCCGGTACCTCTCGTTGGCCATGAATGCTTTGTTGATGGCAAAGTGCTTAACGTAGGACTCGAGGATGTGCACGACGTTTGTCTGACAGGGAACCATCACCAGCTAGGAGAGAAAAAAAACATGGCTGATTATGGACAAGCTAACAAAAAGTACCAAAATCAGCACCTCAACAAATGTGTAACACTGCTTAATATCTGCTGCATTGTACCTTCTTCCTCTTGTTGATGTAAAAGCAGTCATCCTCCAGTTTCTTCTTCAGAGTATCTGGGATGTTGATGTCAACGTGGACGATCTTCTCCTCACATTCCCTTTTAACATTAATGTCGGGCTCAACCCTCTGAAACAAACAAGGTATGAACCTTCAGGTTGAGTGGCACTCACTGCAAGTTGGTCCAGATAACAGCATCATCTACAGGCCTAAAATGTAAATGTTGGTCTATATGTCTGAGATGGAAACTGAACTCACCATTTTGTTGATATCCTCAGAGAAAGCGCTGTCCCCGCTATTAGAAGATTCAGGGTCAGAGTCGTCCCCGTCACTGCTCTCTGAAGATGAAATCAAACCTAGAGAAAATACGGAGCGGATTAATTTGATTGCTATGGGAGACAGGGAGCAAAACACAAAGGCCTATGACAGGGAAAGATTCCTCACATGCGTCATCGCTGTCGTCCTCCTTGGGGAGAGTCTTCAGAGAAGATTTAGTACCAGACTGACGACGACGCCTCTTCGCCCATCCCTTTCTCTTCCTGCCGCCAGGAAAGATAACAAAACACACACCATCTGTATCAGTCTAAAATCAACACCAAAACAGACAGATAATCAAGTAACAAAAGCCATTCAGTGATGTTACTCTCTCTACTAAGTGATACACATGCAAGAAAATACACTCAATGGTTATACATCGATGACTGAATGAATGAACGTAAGATGAACTTACATGCGACCTAGAGCTTTTCGAGCCAGTTTATGTTGCAATTTACGATTTTCCTCAGAGTCCCTTAGGACATGATCCTCTGCAGCCCAACGATCCCAGCTACCCAAAAACACACATTTAGAAAATAAAAATCACTGCATGGTTTGACAGCAGTGTATATCATTACGCAAGTTGATGAACATGAGATTTTGATAAACACTACAATGAGTATGATATATTTAAGTAGGTAGGTGATTCATGTTCATGTGATGTTAATCAAAGCAAGCCAGTTAACGTTACCTTCTGTTCCAACCGTTGAAGTGAATCAGGTACTTTGGGATTCTTCTTCCATGTTCTTCTACACCAATCAGGACATCAATGACCTGTAATGTGAACACAAAACAATAAGGACATTGCTTCTACTCACAATTCAGCGAACTTCATTACTTAAACACTTTGGTCAAGTCAGCACAGCTGGAATGTATGTGCTTTTACTCCACTACTGTTCTTCAGCATGCTCTCAGAATATTTCCATGTTTTGACAGTATACTTTCAGTTCCTTGGATTGCAACAGGAAATATTAGTTTTTATTGCATGTTTTTGTATGCTGCTGGTGTTACACCATAATCTGTGACCATTGAAAGCAACACGCAACACAAAGTCACCATTTCTGACAGCTGTCGTCAGAAAATGTGACCCCAATGTACCTATCTTTTACTTTTCTTTTAGAAATTTTGTGAATATATCTTTAAATAAAAAAATATTGAAATACATTTATGTTTTTTTTATCAATTTAGTTTTGTGTGTTTTCTGTCAGATATTTGCCTCATTTATATCCAGGTTCACCTTATGTGTTGCTGGCTTTCTGTGGTCACAGATTTCGGTGTAACACCGGATGTACTTGTTACTTTGCATAATGCAACACTGTCCTGGTTTCATATTATACGTTGAGTGGAAACAAAATGGCAATTCTGTCATTATCATTCAGTCATATTATCGGGCTAATGAAGTATTAAATAATAACCTCTTTAATTATAATGTAAGCTAGCTAGTAGCTACAGCTATAGTTTAGCTTGTAACTGGAAGCCTTTAGCTTTCCTCATACTGCAAGAGGCTAGCAGGGAATATCCGAGCATTTGTCCAACTCCAATTACACAACACTATGTCACTTATGCACATCTAATGGACCAGCTTTAATACTAAAACGATGCTTACATGATATGACATTGATACTTTAAGGAGGCTAGCTAATGCTAGCGTTAACTTTGCTGCAAAAATGTTGAATGCATGACTTATAACTTTAGCTAACGATACTTGTATATTGGTATTAAATATTGTAACGTTAGTATTGATACTTAACTACGATATTGGAGCTTCTCACAACACTGCAGCTCACAAACATACAGCTAAACAACAGCTAGCTGTTAGCTAAATGTGGCTAGCTGAAGCTAATGATGTAAACAAACCGTCTATTAGCATTAGCTAACTAGCCAGCTAGTGAAAACGACATTGAGCACCTATTCAATAATACTCAAAGTATTAATCTGCTTGAAGCACATTAACATTATCGTCTTAGCTATTATGGGATGGCATTTAAATAGCAATAGCGTACGCTAGCTACATTACAATAGCCAGTGTTAGCCACGTTAGCTTAGCGTGTGTTTGTTTATTAGTTTTTTTGGGCGTTAAACTGACGTTGCTATGACTACTTCACTGTTCTATAAAACAGCTCTAATGTTAATTTAATTAACGTTATTGCATGCATTTGGTGACACTTCTTTGCAGAAATGCTTTATGGAGCAGCCTCCTAAAAAAATAGCTAATTAAACACCCCACAATTTGCATAAACAATTTGCTTTTTGTAATTTTAAATCACTCGTTTGCACAAAGTCCGACACACTATGAAGAGTGTAAATTGCTTTAACATTTACCTTCGCGTCGTACAACACTTTAGCCTTGGTGGGGTCGGGTTCAAAGCACAGGACTCTCTCTCCTTCGTGAAATGGGTATTTAATTCCCCGCGAATTCATTTGTTCATGGCGAACGTGTGTGTGAGAGAGGGGGGCATCGAGTCTGGACCCTGAAACTCCTTAACTCCTTCCTCTCCGAACACTTTTTCCCGTGAAGGGGTCTCCCACTAACCGAAACAGGCTGCGGAGGGATGGCGCTGTTGTGGGATAAATGCAACCATGCTCTTGCTGCCTTCACTGAATCCTCGTAATTTCCCCTTTCGAACCTGTGATATGTATTTAAAGACACCAAGATTTTAAGATTTAGAATTATTATTTCCATTTATGTATAAGTGTAGTTGGCTCGACTCAACCAAAGGAAGACATCAATCCTCGTCCATCGTGTACAATTTTGTTGCTTTGTTGGCTCATTTTACGTATGCACAACTGCCGTTCACAACATTCCACAGAACCCTGAAGGCAGCATGGAAAACGCAATTCAATAAGTTGAAATGGTCTCTCACGGACACCGTACTAGCAGTGCAATTACACAATCTGGCCAGCAGATGTCAGTATAGGAGCACAAAAAAATATATATTAAACTCATTTGCCTTAATTTTAAAGTCACCACCAGACTTCTTTTGTTCAATTAGTTTAATTAGCTTTAATACAAATATGTAGACTACTTATTAGCACGCACATTTACACAGTAAAGCAACACATGTCTTGACTAAGGATAACCTACAGTATGTCTCTGCGGACCATGAATAATAGGTTTCTAAACTAATGTCCAAGAACCCCCAGGGCTCCATGTATTGTATTGCCTAACAAACATGTGAAACAGATTTTTACTGTAATTCACCTATCCCAATTTCAATCACACACTTTACCATCATCTTTATAATAGCTACATCCATATGAAAAAAGTAGGTCCTACAAGGGTCCCTGGGATAACATCTTACCAAAGAGGAAAAGCCATCTGTGTCTGTTTAGGGATCCACAACATGAAAATTATTAAGAACCCGAGGGCGATTTATTGGACTATTGCAAACGACCTCAATTACAACTCTGTTGCTGATCATATTCTAAGATTAAATATCTATCTTAAACCAACCTATACAAATTAAGCAAACCATGGGTATCATACACCCCATACCATAGAGGAGCAAAACATGTTTTGGTATTCAGTTAGCACAGTTTCCTCGAGGCAAAAATGCAGTAAAAGAATATGTCTCAATAATCTAATCTTCCTCTATTGGAACAATATGGTGGCTCTTAGATATATACAGTATGGGGATGTTTACATGTGCAGCCAGAAACACGTGAAATCTTTGGTTGGATACGTTGCTTTAGGGTACAAACTGTGTGTGTGTGTACATTACGTTTCCAATCTCAGAGTTTAATCACTTAAAGAAATCAGATTATTTATTTGTTAGAGTAATACATCTAGAATGATGTTAAAAATAGACACTGTATCACTGGTTTATTGTTTCATATTTCATATCTAGGTCTACAAGTAATTTGATTTCCTTTGTTTCCTGACCTCGTGACCTTTCTCATTCATATCTGTCTAACATGCTTGGACAATGAAATGCACACTGATCCCAGGCACAGGAAACCATGTCTCTACCGCTGCTCATTTTTGCTTAAAATGGTTTCAGGCAGTGCTGCTCTACTCTGCTATTGTATACCAAATATGGACAGCGTGTATATAACACTGAACGCGACTGGCTGTTGATTTGTTCTCCTTCCCTTTGACCCCGGCTGCATCTGATGTATTTTGACAGTCGTGTCAAGTGATCACTGTTTCACATTACATGCTTTCCATGGTTACGCTGCATACAGTCCTGCAATGCCTAGACTGTCTTTAACATATGATGAAGAGCTTGCAAAATGAAGTCAAGGATGCTCTATACTTTCTAGATCCATGGTATGGGAACATAGGCTAGATAAGTTACTATTAATGGCTTGTAGTTGTGCTTACTTTTGATAGAGCAGTCTATATAAGTGTGCCAGCTAGTGAAAACAACATTGCGTGAAATAATACTTCGGCTGGAACATTATCTTCTTAGCTATCATTGAATGGCATTAAAATAGTGAGACGTAAGTAAGTTAAAACCTGTTCAATTACAATGGCCTCCATGTAAAATTGCGGTTACAATGTAAAATCTTCCCAATTATGCACTATTGTTCCATATGACTGTTGTTTTTGGCTTTCCCCCAAACGGAGGGGCACGGTTCAGGGCAATAACGCCTCAGGTGCTGGCTCCTTTCCATAAACTCCCCATGTTTTCTTTCCACGATTCCTGCTTCTGTGTTTTCACTCAGCCCGCGTCTCATTCTCTCCCCCCGCCGACTGTTTTTAGAAGGGTCAAATCTATCTCAGCTGTTATCAGTGTCACGTCACGCTGCGTAGTGTTGTATGTGTGCGAGGGTGTCATGCGGCGTGAGCTTCATAAGCCCCTTTATCAGCCGTCCGGCACCCTCCTCTCCGGGCTCCTGCTGTCTCTTTTCATTTTTCCCATACTTTCACACACTGGGCCACACATGCTCTCCCTCTCTCACACTCTCTCCTTTAAACACACGGCCATCTTAACACACTGGAATTACTCCTCCACAAGCATCTGTGTAAACAAATGTCTGGAATATACAGCCTCTTGCACAGGTGTATAAAGAAAGACTATTAATCCTATGGCTCACTTATTGTTCAGCTAATAATAGCACACGGCGTGGCTTTGCTGATAGGCCTATTATTCCTAGACGACGAGGTGGATTAATGGAGGTGGATTAATGGGAGACGAGGATTAATACGCCTATTTTCATCCCCGGCTAATTCATGTCTGAGTGCCTGACCTTCTGCCCGTCTGATTATTATGTCTGTCTACTTGCATAATTATGAAAACGAGCTTATTAATTATAGAAACATATCTTACCCCATCATTTTTAATTGCAAAGGCAGCAGAAAAGAAAGTTAAGCTTAAATTAACGCTTTTCTGAATGGAGTTTGGTGGAGATTATTATTATATGCATGTATCTGGTCTCCTCTGAAAGATAAGAAGTGAAGGAATATGAATCCATCGTAAGTAAACTAAACTATATTACCACAAAAATTACAATAAAGATGCAATAAAAGAAAAAAAATAAGATTTCCATCCTCACCTAGTATAAAGTTTCAAAGCTAGTGTGAGGATACTGGCATCATGAAACTAGAAAACCTGAGGAATCCATTGGTACCAACCATGTCATACTTGTCATGAAGGAGGTTTAATAACGCTCCAAACTTACGCTAAATTTTGGCTATTTTCAAAGGGGTCCCTTGACCTCTGACCTCAAGATATGTGAATGAAAATGGGTTCTATGGGTACCCACGAGTCTCCCCTTTACAGACATGCCCACTTTATGATAATCACATGCAGTTTTGGGGCAAGTCATAGTCAAGTCAGCACACTGACACACTGACAGCTGTTGTTGCCTGTTGGGCTGCAGTTTGCCATGTTAGGATTTGAGCATATTGTTTTATGCTAAATGCAGTACCTGTGAGGGTTTCTGGACAATATCTGTCATTATCAATATCTGTGTTGTTAATTGATTTCAAATAATAAATATATACATATATTTGCATAAAGCAGCATATTTGTCCACTCCCATGTTGATAAGAGTATTAAATACTTGACAAATCTCCTTTTAAGGTACATTTTGAACAGATAAAAAATGTGTGATTAATTTGCGATTAAATATTTTAATGGATTGACAGCCCTAGTTTTGACATGAAGCAAAAAAAAAAAAGTATGCATGGCAAGCAATGAAGTTTTCTGAACCCCCTCCCACACTCTTGCGCACACACACACTCTCATAAACTGTGTTCTCACTCCACTCTAGTTTGGGAATGACCAGAGGAACACACTGCGAGGAACAGAAGACTCTCCACTTTGCGCAGCGGCTGCAGCCAGACGCAGCACATTCCAGTCCCTCAGCAGCTTGTTGGACCTTTCCTTTTGATGGGGAGACACTAAACTGGTGTCTTATAGCTGTAAGGGAGCTTAAAGGTGACGCGTTGAGCAGCGCTGATAAGGTGGGAGCCATGTCTGCCGCGCACGGACTCCTCAACAGCGTCTTCTCCTGCTCCTCTCCCAACTCCAAAGCCATCACCAAACGGAGGCTACGCCAAACCCGGAGCCTGGACCCCGCTATCATAAGACACTGTGACACCGGGACCGAGGGAGTGAGCGGTGGTGGTGGTGGTGGTGGCGGCGCACCGTTCTCCGGAGCGGACGCAGGTGCGTCTCCGCCTGTGAAGCCGTCTTTACGCACCAAGATCCCCACGCTAAAGGAGCCCATCGCCCCGTCCCTCTCCTCTCCCTCCATACCTCTGGATGTTTCTCCATCCTCAAACTCCCACTTTGACTATGACATAGTGAAGCGCGCCAAAAGGAATACCGCGGGGGATTTACCGTATCTGGTGCGGGGGCCCGGCGCTGCGCCCTCCGGGAGCACCGGCGCGCTGTTCTCCCCGCGGAGGTGGCTGCAGAGGAAGGCGCAGCCGTCCAGCTCGCACGCTTACGTCGTGTGGAAGTCAGAGGTAAACTTTCAAACTTTGATTCCAGTGCAGTGCATTCTTCTTCTGTGTTTTTTTAATTCAGTCATCCTGCAGGTTAAGTTTTCAGTTTACGCAGTGAATATTTGAGAACCACCTGTTCCCATTTCTTCATTAAGTTATTAAAATGCAACTCCAAGTCCAACTCCATCCCTTGATTTGAACTACACACCACCCAACTCTTTATGACAGCTCCTGGAACAATTAGAAAAAGCAATCAGCAGACTTTTGCACACTGATTATTATTTCTACTAGAAGCAGAGCAAACCTTCTGAATGCCAGAAGACACATCTGCTGAAAACCTCTTTTCAGCACTCTGAAAGATGTTTTATTTTTGGACCCAGAACTGGAATTCCACCTTCTTCTGAATCAGACAGCATGACTGGAGGTGTTGGTGTGGAGATGGTGGAAGATTTATGGGGTTTTGAAGAGGGGAGTGTTGACCCCGCGTTGACATCTGCACCTGGAAGCTGTCCAGTATCAAACCACTACGAGTGGTTGGTCTTGCCCAAGGGCACGTGGGTAATTAACAGGGGGGAAGAGGGCTTCACTTCTTCTACCTGGATATTTGGCTGGACTGCAGAGTCCTCAAATGCAAAAGTCTGTCACTGAGTGACGACTCCAGGTCACGAAACTTGGACCAAGCTGTCAAACTAGGCGATCTAGTTCTAAAATGAAGCGAGATTCAGCAGTGGCATCACCTGTTTCTCGCTTTTCAGAAGTAGATTTTGGTGGATTGTTTAGACGGAATAACAGGAAGTTTACGAGCAGGCCGCCATGTTGTTTCCTGTTTGAAATGAGCAGAAAAGCAGGGACCAATCAGATGCGTTCAACGAGAGGGAACGTCACCGCTTGAACGGCCAGTTGAGTCAAAGAAACAAAGAGACGAAACTCTGGTGCTTCTTTGACAACAGCCACTGCCGCCATTTTGGACTGCTAATAATATTTATAATATCTCATATCTTATGTCTCGGTAGAATGTGACGCTTGAATAGAAATAATTTTGTTTTACTTTCGTACGGCACTTTGTAGCTGGGCACTGATGTTGCAATGGAACGAAAAACTGACTTTCACTTCTTGGCGATATACGTTCTTTGGTTGAGTGGAGCAGCGCGTCCCCTAGTGTCCTCGCCGGACCTGGTGGACATGTAGCGCTGGATTTAACATTATAGACATGACCACTGACTTTTAAATTCGCAGACTGACCATACACGGTATACTCGGAGTCTTGTTTCCCTGTGTTTTCAGTCATTGTGAGAGTCACATCTCACACAAAAGCTAAAGAAAGGATTAAATAAATCCAACAAAAGTTTTTCCCCTCAAAATCCCTTTTTCCCCTCCCACTGTTGTCGTCATTGGGCTTTTGGCTTCATATAGGCTTCAAATTGAGTGTGAAATCCTTACCAAAACATACTTGGGCGACTTACTTTTTAGCAGGGGGGCTGAATAGTTGGCACGAGGCCACATGCACTGGTGAGAAGGTATGATAATTTCCCTGCTTCTTGTGTGCCTCGGTCGATATGTATTGCGCTTGTCTTTCCACGCTGAGTGTGTACGTGCAGCAGCGGCTGTGTGAGATGCGAGGGACTTAAGGACTCATGGCCCGGGACTCGGTTCTCACGACTGCGAGTGGTCACAGGGTCAGAACCATGCGGCCCTCAAACAGCTCTCCCATCATTTCCTATTACAAAGAGCAGCTCCAGCTTCACACAGACACGCATCCACACTCTCCTCTCCTCCCTCTCTTCCTTTCTGACATGTCGAGGAGGTCTCACTCAGCAGAGTTTCCCACCGCTGCAGCTCTGTTTTCCATGCTGCTTCCCCCCCCCCCCACCGAGGATAACATGAGGCCATCGGTTTGGAGTCATTAACGCAAGCTGCACCATGAAGTTATTGCACCTCAGAGTGTTTGTAAAAATACCGAGCTCCAAGAAGTGTTGCTGGTCTGCTGGGAGGTTTCACGCACTGTTTGGTGTGAAGTGAAATCCTGAAATGAAGTGTAAACAAAGACTTTGGGTTGGTAATGTGGCAGAATTTAGATTTAGTTGCAATGCAAATTTTTTTTTTCAAATGCAAACTGAACAAACATGTCAAAAAATAAACAGCAGTTTTGTTCTTGAATTAAGGAAAAAATTAGATTTACGTGATGTTTTCCCACGGCTCTGTCGACGATGAAATATTCTAAAGGTTATCAGAGGGACTTTTAGTCCATATCAGGGGGTTCAAGCGTTCCATCTCAGTTACAACACTATTTGATTATGTCTTACACATTACCGACCCACTGGGAGAGTATTTCTCCATGTTGAAATTGCACTTAAAGGTGCAGTGTGTCACAAACTGCCAAAAATAACAAATTGAGATGCATATTCTGAATGTATACATGTCCAAAGAATGCTCCAAAAAACAGAATAATATCAGCATATCCTACATGTTTTAATCGGAAAATGCTCCATTCGTAACAAGGCCTAACTCAGATTATTCAAACAGAATATGCTGTTTACATGACCTGTATCAAATTCACAATATTGTCATATTTGAAATAATTGTGGAATATTAGTGTGCATGTAACATAGTCAATGTCTGAATCATATCAATATAGATGTACAGGTTTATGTGTAGGTGCAAGGTCATGCATCACAATCTATATCCAAACGTTTGCTCTGGTTGGGATCCCACTTTAAATGATTTGCATGTGTACCACTGAGTGTGTGTGTGTGTGTGTGAGTGTGTGTGTGTGTGTGTGGCAACCTGTGCAGATAAGTCTATGCCTTTTTAAGGAGGGAGACACGGACAGAGAGGCAGAGAGGGAGAGAAAGAGTGGAAGGGAGAGACAGAGACAAAGTGGAGATGTAAGGGTTTACACAAAAAGCAGCGTCTGACAGTTATATTGGCCATGATCGCTTAATAGCTATTTTTCCACGGTCAGGTTGATGTTGAAAGAACAATGACGCAAAAAAATCTTCAGAAAGTACCCTCTGTGTTATCGCAGCAGGAGGGTCAGTGGCTGGAAGTGGTTCATCTTGTGGAGTGATTGACTCCTGAGTTGGGTGTCGTGTCAACATGTTCTTGCAAAATAGCACGCGTGTAAAAACAGTGGAGGTTTTTACAGGAACACACTGGAATTTGTGAGTTTGGCGTGTGAGACATACACTGAGCAGCCTCTCTGCCGATCCGACAACACCATACTCATACATGCTTACACAGTGCTCGGAGAGAGGAAACAGTGGTCGGCTAATTTAATCCTGGTTGTTTATGGGGCGCCACAATGTTGACATTGTGCAGTCTATTTTTAGAACCACTTACCCTAATGCTTTAGAAGAGGGGCTAAGTGAGGAAAATCATTCCAAAATCAGATCTCCACCATTAAAAACACTACAGCTATGGCTACTAAATGATTGATAACAGAGGCATTTAGCAGTGATTCGTTGAGGTCAGAGGCGAACTCCCCGCTTTGTGCCCCAATGTTCGAAAGAAACACCTGTGGTAGATAAAACATGGTAAAGTGTCCTCTAGGGGGTCGTTATAGTCGAGAAAACATGATGAAATGTCCTCTAGGGTGCCCTTCCAGTGGAGAAAATATGATGCAGTGCCCTTCCAGTGGAGAAAACATGATAAAGTGCCCTCTATGGTGCCCTTCCAGTAGAAAAAACGTGATAAAGTGCCTCTTAGGGTGCCCTTTCAGTCGAGAAAACATGATGAAATGCCCTCGTGGATGCCCCTATAGTAGATAAAACATGCAAAGTGCCCCCTAGGGTGTCCTTCAAGTGGAGAAAAAGAGATGCAGTGCACTAATGGGTGCCCATAAATGGAGAAAGCGTGTTGAAGTGCCCTCTTGGGTGCCATTACAATTAAGAAAACATGATGCAGTGCCATATAGGCTGCCCTACATGCTAGAAAACTTTCTGTGTGCTGGTGCCCCACCGTGTGCAGCCCGTACCCATTTTATTGTTTCCGCCCCTCTGACAGCCTGTCACTGCTACTAACACATAGTGGAGTCAGAGGAAAAGTGAAGGAAAGGAAAAAAAAAAACGTGTGCTTGCTCAGGCCTCTCGAGTAATCTCATCAAGTAAGATAATGTTAGTCGTGAAGGCTAAAGAGCTGCTATTAGCGCGCAAGAACTGTTGATCCCGAACTTTATCTGTTTTGATTGCTTTAATGACACCCACGTTGAAACAGTAGGTGGTTATTTCTGTGTTTGCGCAAGGCAAAGCCTACTCTTTCTATTTACTTTGTGCCTGAACCATGGTCATGACAACTGGGAATTTGGAAGATTAACATTTGGAATTTTCTATTTCTTACTACAGATGAGTTTTATTTCAGATAATGGCTCGTTTGGCTGCTTTCAGAGCAGCAAAGAAATGTTGGAATCACTCTCTTAAAAGCGTGTGAAGCGGAGAGAAAACACATAATTTGAGTGTTTATTGAAGTGTCACTACTTGAGCGGTGTCTTCATTCAGAATACCAACAATTAGAATGACAGTTGCTGACATGTTGTTGTCATTCTTAAAATTTTCTAGATGCCCCCTGTGTTGATTTATGTTTACGCATCATTGCTGATCTATGTCAGAGTACTCAGAGCTCAGAGAAAAGGTAGAGAAAGACACGTGGTCGATTGTTTGCTCTCTTAGGATCACGAAATATGTTGTTTTAGCCATGCTAGCGCCACAGCTCTATATAACAATGGCGGTCGGTCAATCAGTCCACCACTTTTTGTCCAGATTGAAATATCTCAACATCTACTGGATGGATTGGCGCAAAATGTGGTGCAACCATTCATGGTGCCCAGAGGATGAACCCAAATGACTTTGGTGATCCTCTGACTTTTCCTCTAGCGCCACCATGAAGTCAAAAATGAGGGAGATGCTGAACTACATCCATTTATACTTCCAGTAAAAGTGATGAAGAAAGAGAATATTTCCTTAAACATTTATACATTCTCCAGTTGGAGACAGTTTGTTGGCTATTGGGTGAAATTTCCGACTCAACATTACTGTGATATATTTTGATATAATCCCCCACACGGTATGTGAAATATCTAATTAATGATAATCTTACTCATCCTGTAAAAGCATTCCTTCGAGCTCCCGGCGTAGTGTTTCATTTATCAGAAATTATGATTCAGCCCCCATGTTTTGTGTCAGTATGAGCTGCACATGTTGGCCATTGCTTATGCTACGAACCATACAAGCCGGGGCGTTGCCGCGGGTCATGGCTCCCTGCCAACAGTTGTGTGTCCCACGTTGAATAACAACAATGACACATGGTCTGAGCATTGCAGCAGCAAAGCTTCTCATCAGTTAGTTAGGAGGAGAGACTTAGCATATTGTGAGATTATTGTGCAGGAGCCCTTTGGCAGTTCTGAGGTCTAGACTGAGGACTAAAGGGTCATCGTGCCTTTGCTGTCAGACACTCATGGAGGATGGTTTTATGACAAAAAGAAAACCCTGTCTCCATCTATATGTACCAAACAGTCAAATTTGTGGAGCATTCATTTAAATCTCAATACTCTTGCTTAGATTTGTTTCCCTTGCTTTTGTCCATCTTTGTTTGTCTATTTTCTGACATTCTCGTCATTGTTTGCTGTAACTTTATTTTGAAATGTCCTCTCTTTGGCTGCAACTTCCGATTATCGTCGTTAGTGATTAATCTGCTGATCATTTTCTTGATTACATGATTAATCATGTGTTTATAAAATATCAGAAAATAGTTTTTAAGAAACTGCATTTGCGAAGAATTTGAGGATTTTTGCCAATTTCACTGTAGAATAACTTTAACCGATTAATTGATTATTCAAATTAAAAAAAAAGTTACTGATTAATTTTCTGTCAATATACTTATCAATTAAGCATTTCAGCTCTTCTCTATATAAAGGCTGTTATTAGTTAATCAAAAATACCAAAGAAACAGAAGTCTACCACACTTCCTCTCCCCTACTACGTCCTTCTCTCCTATAGATTCACATTCCCGTCATTGCCACAAAATGAACTAAACATACAGTATATAATTCATACACTTCACAATGTTCCCCAGTGTTGGAAACATGCTCTGTCTCAGGCTTTAATGCTTAGTTGCTGCATCATCAATCACAAAAACTCAGGAATGAGGCAAATCTAACTATTGAATTGGTTCAAGACTCCAATGAAAATCAAAACTAAATCACGCAACAGGGATACAGAAATCCATTTCTTAGCAGTTGAGACTGTATATTTGAGATTTGGATATGTTTCAGTATATTTTCTCTTGCTTTAGGAAACAGAGAGGCTTGAACTTGTGAACCTAACAGCTATCCATTTTGCCTTTCCTCCCTGATTTCCTCCCTAAGTTCCCTCAAAGTGAGGAGGCTGCGTTGGAGGAACGGGACCTTGATGGTTTGACGTCTAGGAATGCTGCGACCAAAACACGCACTAAAAATTGATTCACACCTCGGACGACTCAGCCGAGGATTTGCAAAAGTCTCGCAAATCTAGAGATACAGTATTGTGCAGAACGAGTGGACCGTATTGTAGATCAAGAAGTAGGATGTACTCACGCTGTTGCAACAGCTTTAGTCAAAACACTGAAACTGTGATGGAGTACAGGTTGACTTTCTTGGCTTCCAGCGGTAGTTTCTGATTTGGATCTGCTCACTGTAGTCTTAAAGTCTGATCTGCCGGGAGTCAAAGGACCTCTGTTCTTGTCTTTATAGGATTTAAAGATCAAAAACACCATTGGACCTGTGGTTTCTTGCTGCTAAACATCCCCAGTTGTGGTACAGATGACCTCTGCAGCATGTTCTACTCCAGCTCCCCTCCTGGGAGACGCTCTGGATTTATGAACGCGGGTCTGCACGGGCTCTAGTTTGATTATGGTGCTTATTAAGTTTAATGAGCCTGGCTGTTAACATGTACAACCTACTGACAGAGCAGACTGATTTCTGTTTTCAAGGGGGGGTAACAGAAACACCCTGAGCCATAAGGACACAGAGGAATATTACACAAGCTCTTTCAGCTGAAGTAGTTGCATCTTAACATCATGTCGTGAAATTCCCTTTTATTTTTGCAAATGCAATTCTCAGTTGTAAACAGGATGGGAAGATAAAGGTGAATGTGAGTGACTCAATGTTTCTAAGTAGCAGTGGTAGCTTGGTATGTCTACACCAAACAAATGAGACACCAGAGATGCATGCATACAGTCTTTTCAAAGTAAAATTCCATCTTCAAAAAAAACTTTCGGCAACAAAACTACTTAGTTAGGTTTAGGAAAAGATCGTGGAAATGGCGTTACTTAAGTATGGAAGTTACATGACAAATAATAAGTCAACGTTAAAATGCGGAAGTGACGTAACGTAAATACTGAACTTAGGTGACTAACATGGGATACAAACACTGGTCTCCTTAGTGAAAGTCTGGCGTTTTTTGACCCACCCATCCACCCCGACCTCCTCCCTATGCGGCGTTTGTCTCTTTATACTTCCTGGTTCACGATTACCTGGATTACATACAAACTGATTTAGTGTGATATATATGAATTACAGTGCATTACTTTTCGTAGGTATACGAACGGTGCATGAGAACAGCCTGCATAAAGTAATCAGACAAACTAACATAGCAGAGTATGAAATGCAGTTTCGAGGCCAATAGGATATGACATCAACATTTGCTTCCAATGACATGTAACCAGCACTAGAGACCCCACCATACTGTATAATGTGTGTGAAAGAATATTTTAAGCTTCTTCTCATTTGTGCACAGAAACACGATACCTCACGGGGCAATTTTTTGACAAGTTTGCATGATATTTCCCTTGAAAAGAACCATATGAAACAGCGGGGTTTGTTTGGCAGTGTTTTGGTTTTTGCAATCTCACATCTCCTTTGGGATGTTTTCTCAACAATGAAGGAAAAACGAGAGCAGTTTGAAATAGAGACGGCTGAAAAGTAAACATTAATTTCCGCAGCCAGAATCTCTCTGTCTGGTGCAGATTAAAGCCTCTCCTCCAGTGAGAAAGCGGCGGTGTCGGGTTACTGGTAGTGTGCATGAATGTGTGTGGGAGAGCATCCGACAGCAGTGGGCGGATGATCTAATTGTGCACTTTTCAGTCTTGAGGGCAAAAATGGCCATCCCCTTGTGTATCTGTGTGTGTGCATTACAGTGACCCCAGTGTCCACTAATGTCCTCTCTAATGTGGTCAGTCATGGGCCAGAGGGAGAGCATGGATAAGATCCTCTCACATCTGCCACGCTTTGTTAAATTTACAACCTTCCCATTTATGCATTTGTCTCAATCAGTGTAAACTCTGGTGATATGATACTCACACTGGGTTAAAGCGTTTCACAACATCTCCAACACACCCGCTCTTTGTCTAATCTTGGAACAGTAACAGGAAGTATATTTAGTGACTCCAGAATTATTTTAAGGTTTTTTTTTTAATGCTGTGGTTGTATATTCCCTCCCATGTATTTAGCAAGAAACAAGCCACAAGAAAAGTAGCAGCAGCTTATTTGTTTTATCGTAATCAGATAAGCAATGGAAATGTATTTTTTGGCACATTGTTTCACTTCTTGAATCCATGCATCTACTTCCATCATGTGGCTTGATATTGTCTTTTCAGGAGCTCTAACAAACAGCTCACACTTTGGTGTCACAGTGTTGTCTTAAAGGGTTACACCAACATTTAAAATAGAGGTAGACCGATTAATGGGTTTGGGCGATTAATTGGCGCCGATCGTTATCGGCAGAACTGGGCTCCGATAGTGTCCGGTGGCTGTGCAGCCTCCACGAGTGACGCGGGGACATACAGTATATCACTGCTGCGTGGAGGCTCCATACACAAAGTCAAGGTACAACAAAAAGTTCTCTCTAATATATAACACAACACAATCAGCTCTTTGTCAGATACAAGACAAGCTGACTGGGAGGAAAATAAATCATTCACTGTTATTTTAACTTGCTTACTGCACCAATTTGCCGCTCTCTCTTCCTGATAATCCAGACACGTAATACTGCGACAGCCACAGATACCAGATTTTTTTTTGTCAGAGCATTTGATTTACTGATTGCTGTCGTGATGTAATGAAAATTTCAACAAATATAACAAAAAAAGGTTTTTGAAGAACATTACCAACCCTAGCGTTAACTGCTCCACAAACAAGGAATGTTTTGATGACATTCATGAGACAGGAGTCGGTGGTACAAATACGTCTTTTGAATAAACTGTGTGAACTTATAGCTCCATTAGCAACCAAGTTTATGAGTTTTAAGCAAATGTCATCACTTTGGTGAGCACAGTATTATCATAATCAATAGAAATGATGGCCAAAACTACAAAAATAAGTTTCAAGGAGCCAGAATTATCCTTTAATTTATGCAAATTATGAGCAGTTTCGAGCCTCAAATCACCACAGTTGACCTGAGTTTGAATAATATTATAATGTTCTACATTATCCATTAAATTTCTTCTGCTGAGCTCCAGAATGATATCAATCTAGAGAGTTTTCCTATCCTGATATATTGCTCAGGGTAATGGATGTACTGTACTTTAGGTCTGTGTTTCAGCGAGTGTGTGCATGCGTGCAACAATCTTCATAAGGAATATCAAGAGGACGCTGCATGTTCATATCCTGTTCCGTTGCTGAAAAATGAGCCCAAAGGAATAAAATCCAATTTTGTTTTTTGATTTTATCAAGCTATGCCTTTTTGTCGGTCTGTGAACTCGGTACATCCGAGTACAGTTTAGGACATCTTGCTTACTTTCTTTGTTGTTTCTATTGTTCTGCTAAGTCTCCCTCTCCCTTAATTACTTGAATATACTGCAGACCTCGGTGTCATGCCTCCCATTTATTACAGAATAAAAGAGTTTCATGCTGTATTTAGTGAGGATTTACTGCTCGCACATGCAGGATTTAGGCTACTCCGAGAGCTAAGCTTTGACAATTAATACCTTCGAGTGTTTCGTGCATGCATGTGTGTGTTTGAATATATCAAATATACCCTCAAATACTTGGAGGACTAGTTTAAATAAGCCGTGGTTTTGGAGTAATTGTGCATTTTGCCCGGTTTGTGTGTGTGTTTGAGTCTCCTTCGGCGGGGAGGTTTAGGGAATTATTTATTTGGAATTCCAGGTCAGAGCTTCACGCCGAGGCCCCGAGGCTCCGACTGAAAGAGGGGCTGCTACTGACTGAGTGACCCCCCGACTTCCTCTTCTCTCCTCTCCTCTTCACCCACCCATCCCTTCTCTGCCTGGTTTCTTCACAGAATCTTACTCCTGTCCAAACCCCCTTTCTTTCTAATCTCTAGTTTATGCTAAATGGAGCAAAACCATGAGATCACACCAGCTTGATTTGTTCGATGAAACAAGAACCGAGCTGGGATCACAGCCTGAGTTTTGTTGGACACATCCAGCGTTGCCCTTCCTAAGACTGCACTGAAAGCATGCCGCAATTTGTTCTCTGATACGGAGGCTCCTTTGAACCGATCCGCCTGAGGAGCTGAGCTAAATCAGTGTCATCTTTCAAACCGCTGCGTAAGACTCCCTTTTTAATAGGCAACTGTTTATGTGGTTTCCACTAAACTAAACTCAATTTTCATCTCAAAAACTAGCCAGAGGATGAATCTTAATGTTTCTGATGACCTCTCGGGCCAAAGGTCCAATTGTAGACAATACAAAACGTACCCTAACCCTATATGTGTGTAACATACTTAACTTATGTCTAACATGTTTAACTTACATCACATACGTAACATGTCTAAGTTTCAGGTATGTAACGTACTTAACTTTCATCACATATGTAGCATACTTAACTTGTGCCACATATATAACAATTTATATCACGCACGTAACATACTAAA
This sequence comes from Sebastolobus alascanus, assembly GCA_916701645.2. NCBI lineage: Eukaryota > Metazoa > Chordata > Actinopteri > Perciformes > Sebastidae > Sebastolobus > Sebastolobus alascanus. The sequence continues at coordinate 4,489,512 of CAKAOJ020000086.1, read as the reverse complement.
CGCGCTTCAAGTATGTAACATACGTATCTCATTTTAACCCAAACCATGATCTTTTCCTAAACCTAACCAAGTAGTTTTGTTGAAGTCTATCAGACTCACCTGCACATTTACAAATTACGCTAAAGGGGTACCCAGTGCATTAAAAAGGGACACCAAGAGGTGCTGACCAAGCGTCCCAATGTGCTGGATGAGGCATGTTCTCACGTCCAGTTTGTTTATGGGAAGATGACAAAACTTGAACCCTTTTGGCTACGCAGACGCGGAAAGTATAACGTAAGCTTTGGCGTTAGCAAAGTCATGAGTAAGCTTCCTTCCTTCCAACACATTCATACTAACATTGCAGCCTAAAGTTGCACTGGTACGGCTTCAAACTTTTGCTGTTCTAAAAATGATTTTCTATAAGAGAGGAGGAGGAGGAATGTAGACATAACTGGGAGGACAACTGGACAAGACATCCATCAGACTTTCACAATCAACCAAGTGTAACTATCTCTGATTTCCCCACAATGAGACACAGTGTGTTCACTTCGCAGAGAGCCATCTTCTTCCCAGCGTCTTATCTCCTCCCTTCGCTCCTCTTAGCTGGCAGGAGTCACCATTATCTGCTTGGAGCCAACTTGGGCTCAAACAACTGGCCAACACTGAATCCAACTGGACTTTTTCCAAAACAACACTGATTTGTAACAAAGCACAACATTAACTCTGGCTGCATACATCTGCTGCAAGTTTCTTTTAAGGGTCAAGAGGTCAGTAGGGTGTAAGGATTAGAAGTGAAGTCAGATACTCGAGTGACACGGATGCAGATACTCTATACTTTCTAAATGGATCTACGACAAGTTGAACATCTGTTTAGCATCGAATTAGACAAATGACAGACTTATGAAAGCAAATCCTTTGTCATATAAATATGACTCCAGGCCCCTGAAAAGCAAAGTGATTTAAAGCCGGAGGACCTCTCACCCTGCTCCAGAGAGGGAGCAACACAGAATGAGACAGCAGGCATTTTAGACACAGCGGAGCTCTGCGGCTATAAATAGAAAAATAGCTCAGCGGAGGAACACTCGAGTTCCAGAGGAGAGGAGGGAGAGTCATATCGGTTGCAGGTGTGTGTGTGTGTGTTGAGGATTGTGCAGCTTATGCATACACATCCATTTAAAATGTGACGTGTGTTTCATTAAAGTCAGAGGAACTTCTATGCAAAAGTGGCAACAATGTGAGAAAACCACCTCTAAGTATGTAATCAGATAGGTATTATAATGGGAATGCTGACTGAGAGGTAGTATCAGTGTTTTAATGCCATCTAGTGGGCATTTAAAAGAACTTCGTCTTATACTGTTCATGCATGCCATCTTCCATCACATATCTTTGCCTCTATATTACACAAAAACAAGAAACTAATTTGCCAAATAAATTATATATAAATATTAGTGCTGTAAATCAATTAGCACATTTGTCCACTCCCATGTTGATAAGAGTATTAAATACTTGACAAATCTCCCTTTAAGGTACATTTTGAACAGATAAAATAATGTGTGATTCATTTGCAATTAATCACGATTAATTATGGACAATCATGCGATTAAATATTTCAATCGATTGACTGCCCGCCGGGCTTGCAATACACTGGCGGAAACTCTGGACTTACATCTCTGGTTTCTGGCTTTGAGAGAGAGAGTAGCTCATGTTAACAAATATCGATTGAACTTTCCGGGACCATGGAAATAATATATTGAAATTCATAATTTAGGTGATGTTCCCCTTTAAGATCTCAAAAAAAGATCTGGGAAAGGTGAAAACATCTAACAAACAAAATGTACCTCACCTTTAACAACATATATTAAAGCAATAGCTTCCATTAAGTAGAAATTCCCTCCATCATAACTTCCAATCTTCAAATTGAGGCTGTGAGGTTCAAGTAGCACCAGCTATAAACCAGTTATAAATTGACCTCCACCACTGTAATTATTGGTGATATTGTCATCCAGTGGATATTTAAGTGAAATACATATGAAAGTGCAGAATAAAAGTAAATGTAAGGAGTTGTTTTTGCCACCAGAGGGCGCCAGTCAGCTTCCAAAAAAGGAGTTGGAGTTGGACGGACTTTGGGAACAAGAATGATGAATCACAGCAAAAATGTGGGTGGGCTGCGTCGTGGCCCGTCACAGCTGCGCACATCTGTCTCCTCGGCCCACTCTGTGTCATAAGAATCTTACGAAAACATTACAATAGCCGATACCAGCTGCAGGCTATTTCACAGCCAAATAAAACTGTTTAAAATGCATCGGACAGGGAGGGAAAAACCCAAATAGTATCCCTGAGATGTGTTCGCTTTAAAAGGATATTTCACAGGCTGACAATCAGCAGAGAACTTATACAATCAATGCATGCATAGATTCCTCTATAAATAACCCTCCCTGCTTACTGTTAAAACAATTTAACCAATAAAACCTTCTGGTAAATGCGTGTTGTTATTGTTACACACTCGCAAAGTATTCTCATAAGACATGTCCAGTGGAGTGGAGTTGTTTGTACTGTCACCAACACCCACATATCCCCACACACACACTCACAAACATAACAATGTGTGTTTGTACTGCTTTAGTCGGGGAACAGCGTCACTTCCAAGCAGAGATCATATTCTCTCCTGCAGAGTACCTTCCCAGAACATGAATGTGAGTGTGTGTGTACGGGAGATATTAGTTTTTGAGAACCAGTAGTCCCCCACATTAAACAAACAGTATCGTTGGCCTACTTTTTGGACTTTTTTTTAAGTTTAAAGGAGTCTGACTTCAAGTAAAAACGTTTAAGCGTGCAATTAAGAGGCTATTTATGTTACTAATGAATACATGTCCGTTTCGCCACTCTCCGTGGATGATTGCTATAACACAAGAGCAAATCTGCCAGCTCAGGAAGGGTTTTACCTTTCTGGACACCTGGCGGCAAGTAGGACTTTCCTACAAAAATTCCACTGGTGCAGGAAGTGATGCGTCTTACATTTCCAGCTGCAGCAGCAGTTTGTTTGCAATAAACAGAAGAAGAAGCGGGTGGTTGACGTGAGCGTGATGACAAATTGTATTGTTCCCAGGATAAAAGCGGTCTTTCATGTTTCTACCAGGGCTGTCAATCAATAAAAATATATAATCGCACATTTTTTATCTGTTCAAAATGTACCTTAAAGGACAATTTGTCAAGTATTTAACACTCTTATCAACATGGGAGTGGACAAATATGCTGCTTTATGCAAATCCATGTATATATTTATTATTGGAAATCAATTAACAACACAAAACAATGACAATATTGTCCGGAAACCCTTGTGGGTACCCATAGAACGCATAATACCGGCCAACCATCCACCCGACCTCCTCCCTACGTGGCGTTTGTCTCTCTTTATACTTCCTGGTTCACAATTACGTGGATTACATACGAATTGAATTCGTGGGATATATATGAATTATAGTGCATTACTTTTCGTAGGTATAGCTACGAACGGTGTATGAGAACAGCCTGCTATTTTACAGCCTCATTATTCAGGCACACAGCTGAATAAAACAACACATTCCCATTCTGTCTTTCACACTTTAAATGAACATAAAGGGGCGAAACAGACGGATGTAGCAGCCCAGGTGTCAATTAGCATGTGAGATACACACTTAAAGAATCCCTTAACGCGAGCTGGTGACGAAGAGAGACAAATCGACTCGAAGAGGAGAAATCTACGACCGTCTTTTGTGACTACGGAGATGCCAGCGCTTAATAAGATTAACAGTGAGGTGTGTCAGTCTGGTTTCCCGCTGAGAAATGCAATTTGCCTTAATTTGACCTAATTGGAGGAGGTTTGCTCGGTCGCGGGGCTGCCAGGTTTGAGGAAGAGCGTGGGAAATGGAGACTTTTGTTGGAGCAGCAGAGATATGAAAAGGGGGGGATATAAAGAGAGACAGAGAGAAAGAGAATGAGGCAGCGGTGGGGTAAAAACACTCACAAACACACACCTGGGTTGGATTAGCTCGGGCTAGCAGGGAGGCTGTGTGTTAATGGAGATTTAATAGGTTCTGAAATGACTTACCGCAGTCGTACAGCGTGCGTGTGTGCAGTGTGTGCTTGGATTTGTATTTTTTACCTGCATGTCATCATGCCTTTTGGCTTTATGGAGTTATTAAATCTTTCCATTTCGCTTTTCTGCTGACAGTGGAGACTATTGAAAAGCCAACATGCTGGGCAATCATAACAGAACGAAATAGATGTTTGGATTTGGTTCATTGAGTTTGTTTTTCAGGATCTAGCTGGGAATCCACATTGGACTGAAGGACGCTGGCATACTGTACGCATAGACTGTATATAAGAAGTGGGCGTAGTCACCGTGACGTCACCCATTGGTTTGTGGACTGCATTGAGTTCGGCATTTTGGCTGTCGCCATCTTGGTTTTTTGCAACCAGAAGTGACACAAAAGGGTGGAGCTAAGTTCAACCGAACACTGAAGACATTTTTAGGTGACCAAAATGTTATATATATATATATTTTTTTATAGTTTTTCAACATTAACACATACAACAATGTGGTATAACTTTGAATGGTTAGAGAGGATTTATTCTAAAATCCGACAAGCTGAATTTGCTAATTATACTATGTTGTATGAAGGTTACTGTATTCATCAAAGATATGAGAGCAGCTGAGAATACAAGCTGATCAAATTGAAATGAACTGATAATTCTGTGTAGCATAATGCAACTCGCACTCGCTTTGTTTTCATATCACTTTTCAAGGATTTCCGAATCCAACTCTGCATGCAGACTCTCCTATTTGTGGCCGTGAGGTTCTGTCTGTTGCCACGGCAACAACTCGGGTGATGTAAACACGGCGCCGACCCTGGCCGTAGGAGTGAGAACAAAGCAAGCATCATTCTCGAGCGTAAGCATTAGGAGATAGTTTATATGTTCAAAGGCTCTGACGCAGTTAGTGCAAGTTCTCGGCAATGGAAAAAATATCAGACATGAACTGAAATTATAAATAGAACTGAAAATAGCAATAAAGATGCTGAGAGGTGAAAAATGCCATCTACCTTGAACATCACTCATACTTTACCTGACATTATGGGCGCATAATGTTACGTATTGGGGTGATTGAGAGTGGCACTTGCAGGGAACATTTACATTTTTGAGTAACTCCGCTGCACATGTTTAGCTGAGATTTCTGTGCAAAATGTGCGACCTTTATAAGTCTCAGTACAAGTCGTTGTAACTCATTACAAACTGTGGAAAGTATGTCACGTTTTACGGGAAAAAAGCCTAAATCATCCGAAGATCATTACTCTCCGTCTTTTTTATTTACCTCTGTGTTACTGGCTGTGGAGAATATGGTTGGTATGAATTCAAAGACCTCATACCCTATTTCTAAACTCTTCTCAATATGCTCAAGTAAATTTTTAAGCATATTGTGATTTCAAAGTTTAAAGTTATGTTACTTACGAATGCATATCCTAGATTTATTGATTGAAATATTGCAAATATCTTTCAAATAAAGCTGAGCTTAAGAAGCCCATGTAAATACGGATAACTGGCAGGTTGAGGAGGAAGAGAATCAGATATGGATCATTATCAGCTATGCTGTGCAATTTGCGAAATCATTTGAAATACATGTAAACTACAACATTCACGTGCACTTTTTTATTCTAACCTTCAGTGCACCTTCACATCCAGCCCGTCTCTAAGTCGACATAATACACATGTGTTCAGGCCTGCAGGAGGTGGGCTCATTATTCAGCCTCTTTACCATTGAGACGTTACCTCGCACATGTTGCAAATGTTGCTCTATCATTATTCATTTTAATAAGGTATTAGAAAACCCTGAGGAACTTTTCTAAGCAAATTCCATTTTACATGCATATGTGTGACAGAAAAATAAAAATACAAAAACAAAAGGCATGAGGCTACATATCAGCTGGACAGGTTAGAACAGGCAACCACTTAAATGACCTAACAGAGGGAATAACTGGAGCAAACCCAGCTTGTGTGTGTGTATGTGTGTGTGTAGCATGATATGAGGTGGTGGGAGTGTGGGTGGACCCGACAGGGGAGTCGAGCTTGGATTCCAGCTGCATTCCAGCGAGAGAAAAAGAGATGGGATGGATCTGTCAACCCCCACCTCCTGACTTTCTTCCACTACTTTCTTTCTTCATCTCATCCTATGCCTCCACCCAAACACACACCGAGTCTGCCTGGTGAAGCTCATGTTAAACCACATGACAATACTGTCTGGGAAATTACGAACAACAAAGTTGAGTGAGCGTGTGTGCATAGAAAATCTACTTTAAATGAAGTTTTTTTGGGAGGTTGGCTTGTAGGTTAACTAACTTGTTAAAGCACAAAGCTGTCGATATTCTATATTCGTCTTTTTGTCAATAAATCCCATGAAAAAACAACAATAAATTGATCCTTCTAACAACAAGTATTGTCAGTGCAGCCATATAGAATAACACTATCCTTACACACCGGTAGCATTTTTTTTTCGTGCGATTAATTCACACATCAATATATGTTTTCGAACTGTTGTTTTTGTCATGAATACTTTCACACAGTAAAAAATGTGAATATTACGTGGTGAAAAAGTGCACATTTTTTTCATAAAGAGGTCGATTTTTCTAAGCTTTCGCTCCGCGAATAAAGACATCAACAAATCAAGTTGTGCAGAACGGGTTTAGTTGCGCCTATATTTCTAAGGATTATAAAACAACAACATGTGCTGTAGTCCAAACAAAGGCGGCAAACTTTATTACTCCTCTTAACCTTGACAAAGGCAGCGCAGACCAGATCCACTCCCTCCGTTCTCACCTTTCACAATAAAAGCCCTAAACATATAATTATTCGCAGGCGAGTATTTTGCATTTTCTTTCGAAGTAATATGAGCATGAACATCTAATTCGTCCATGTAGTATGTCATTAACTTCGGCACTCGATTAGCTCGGTTAGCTACGCGCTAACACTTGGTATAAACGCCAAGTACTTTAGCAGTAAAGGGTCTATCACTGTCCGCCTCTCCAGTGGAAACAGTAAAGTAGTTCCTGGGAGTTCAGATCTATTTTTCATACATTATCTACCAATTTACTTCAGACTTAGCCACACGTTATTTATGAATCCCAAACATTTAGCTTCAGAGCTGCTACAAATTCACATTTTATCACTGTAAAGATAATGCTAATCCCCTCGTATTACGCTGAATCACGTTTAAGCTATTTTATATATATCATATGTTGAGGTATTAGTGTGGAGCACGAGTAATAATGATAGTGAGGATATTTCTTTATGTCAGAATTTACTGCAGAAGCTTTCCAATGGGCAGATTGTTTCAAAAACATCTCTGATAAAAACGAGATAAAGAAGAGCGACATAACTTGCATATTCGGATGAATCAACAGTTTTGTCTCTCGCCCGTTTTATCAGTAGACGGATAAAAACACTGCTGTCATTTGTGCACATTGCATTCCTAGAAGGCCGCTGTGTTTATACTGCAGACTAAATATTTACACCCCGAACCGAGAAGAACTGAGGCTGCTCGGTTGGACTGTGATAAAGGTCTGATACGCTTCAGGCCAGGTGACTTAGATCGCACATTCGTAGACAGTGTATACAGCTATGCAAACATGATGTACGCAGTGTCTGAATGCACAATTTACTGAACGTGTGCATGCATACTTGTGAAAAATGAATATTGGAAAAAATCTTGGGAATCCAAATACACGCACTGTGATAAACACAGATGAAGGGTATGTCCAAGCAATGTCACTTGTGCTCGTTTGTTATGGCTCGAAGGGTTCAAATGAGTCCGCGGTCCATAGGAGGCCCTAACACTGACGGATTAACACTGACGGTCTGCAAATAAAAGAAACAATTGTCAGACGAGATGGGGTGAAACGGGGTAAAGGGCGGGGACGGACTGCACCAAAAACACAACTAGAAGAATGCGAAGAAAGAAAAAGGTGCGGCAGAGAAAGAGATACAACTCCAGGGAGGAAGAGGAGGGAAAGGGCAGAGGTCGGGGAAAATATGTAAACCTCGTAAAAGCCCTCAGATGTATTCCTAATATCTCTTACTTTGGATATGCATGATTTTAAGAACATAAATCTATGTCCATTACTAGCTTTGAGAACCACCTGATGCCTGATCGCCACATGGAGCTGATTATCATGAGCAGAATAATAAAGGCACTTCCATATTGTCTTCATGTCCTCGCCTCTGGCGCTGGAGTGATTTCGTTCAAAAGTGTATTTGCATAAAAAAACATGTGATTAGACAAAGCGCTGGCGAACTCATTTGCATGCAAGCAGGCGATTGGATGCTCGCCCATCACCTCGCTGTGTACATGGAGCAGTCACTGTCCACAATATGGGACTGATTGCTGTCAACAGCAGGGCAACTTGATCGCTCAATGAATAGAGTCAATTATTCCTTAAAAAATGGACAACAAAGCTGTCATTCATCCTTAACTTTACGTCATTTCAGAATATTTTGAATCATCATATCTCCAGTTTGATATATCTCAGCTGTGGCCAAGGAAAACCAGTCCAAATAACCTCAACAGACACTAGGAAGACATCAGAGTCGCCCCCTGCTGGCTCTTAGAAAGAACGCAAGTTTCAGGCACTTCAGCGTTGGCTTCACTTTTCAGACCCGGAGGTTTGGTGTAAAGGTAACAAAACCTGCCTACAAGCACGTCTAAAGCTCACAAATTTACATGTTATATCTTGTTTGTTTAATCCATACAATAATCAAAGTGTAATAAAGACAATTCACCGTTTTTTCGGCCTCAAAAGTAGGCACAAATGTAAACGCTGCCTTAGTTCATGATGTACTTTAGTGGTGCAAATTTTCAATAAATCTAATTACTCAAAAAACAATTGGCACACAATGAACGTTGAGCTTTTGGGGCCCTATGGGGGTGTTGGATAGTTGCCGGCTTTGCACAGTTAATGTAATGTAATGCCTGGGCCAACATCTTGGACTCGGAATGCTTACTCATAAACTCTAAACACTTCTTCAAAATGTCCCAGAATAGTTGTTAATAGATCTCTAACATCCATGGTGGCAGATTCACACAAAAGCAACAAAGTGTTTGGATGAATGTGCCGAGAGAGACGCTATCCTTCAGCTGAAGGAGGCCGAGCCAGCACGCTTGCGTCACATCACTCTGTGGACATTTTATTCTGTTATTCAAGCTCTTCCAAACCCTCCTCTGAGGCGTCTCTGGAGATCCGCTCAACGGCTGCTCCTTCAGTTTACTCAAGAGTCGCTCCACACCCTCTACGTCAGGCAGAACTAAAAAACAAGAGTTTTTGTTGTTGTTTTTCCAAAGTGTGGATCTCTTGGCGTATTATAGCAGGTGTGGAGCTGGTAGCTGCCACCTTTAATTAAAAAAAAATGTCTGAATTTGTGGGAAAGCCTTTCTTTTTAGTATGCAAGAGAGAGTAGTGAGTTACAGGATTTGTTCTTCTTAAACTTTGCCGCATTTTGACCCAAAGTTCATTCCTAGTCTGGTGTTGTTTCCTAGAACACGTCTAGTCTCACGTCTAGACTTCAACTCAAATTTGGAGTTTGGCATTTTAAAGAAATATTTAAGAAACCCCAGACAATTCTGTGACTTTTCCCCCCCAAAATCTAAGCTCATGTTAATCTTACATCGCTCCCTGTTTCCCATAATGACCCAGACGCTTTCACCGTGGCGCTATGGCAACAAGTAAAGGCTATTTTCTGCTTTCCTGCTGCCAGCAAATGCATCACACGGCATAAAAAATACAGAAATCTCTGCAATTATTTTCCCACGGCCTTTGGCAATGTTTTCCCAACAGCTTGGCTTGATGTGAAAATAATTCTGAATGGCAGGAATGGCATTTATTATATTATATGACAGATTTGACAGACGTGATACAAATCGGGTGTGAAATATATAACTGATGGTTTCCGAGGGAACGTTACTGGGTTTAAAATGCACTATTAAAGGACATATTATATGCTGACACGTGGGTATACAAACACATGCACACTATCGCAGAAACACACACACACTTGTTATTGTGCTGTCCGGCACAGCTGGCGAGCTGAGACGCCATGGCAACTGTTGTGGCAGAAAACATTAAGGAGGCGTGGGAGGTGGAGGACGCTGTGTGTGTGTGTGTGTGTGTGTGTGTGTGTGTGCGCGCACGTGTGCATTAAGGTGGAGGAGCTGGAGCTGAAAGACAAGGTATCTGTATGTGAAACAGCCTCTATTATACCGACAACAAGGCCATTCAGTCGCACTCGAGGCACAAACAGGTTGTTGTTTGTGGTGCACATGAGCTCCATATGAACGGCGACAGAAGAAAAGATGATACCCACTCATATAGTATGATTAAATTATGCTATTTTCGATAAGATTATACTAGTTATTCATCAATTCCTTCATCAATTTTCTTTCATAAGAATGTATTGTGTTTTAGTACCTGAATAAATAAATAAATAAATAAAATAAAGATGTTTTTAAAATCTTGTTTATCAGGTATGGATGACTAAAGCTGCCATTATAATAAATAAAAAATGAATAAATAAATGACAATAAATATGTAAACATAATACATAAACGAAGCCTCGATTATCAAGATTATCAGATCGCCCTACTCTGTGAGCACCGGACCGGCCTACTATTCCTTGTGAGGCGGCTGAAGCGTGTTTAACCTTCCTTCTTCCCTCAATTATCAAATAAATGTGCAGGTTAATTTGAAATTAAATAAATACGCACAGAAATAGAAAAAAATCAACCAATATATTGTATTTATTTGACAAAATACTTATTTTTGCTTTCATTTATTTTCATATTTAATTATTTTCCAATTTATTCTTTTCTGTTATTGTTTTTATTCATTTCTAAATTCCTTATTCAAATAAATAATACATTTTATTTATTTATTTTTCTATTTTTGTGCAACACTTTTTTTTGTACGGTTATTTGATAATTGAGGCTTTTATTTCTATATTATTTTATTTATTTATTGAGTCATTTATTTTTTTTATTTAGTATAATGGCAGCTTTAGTCCAAAAGGTGGTAAACAAAAGGTGAAAATTTTAAAAACAATAGACATGCTCTTGCTACATTCCAGTCTTTAAAGCACCTGACACTAATGGAAAACCTACCCAGCATTACTAAGGGATTCTCAGGGAGGAAGCTGCCAGCCGACCGGTCATGCAAACAAGCTGACAGAGCGTCGAGCAGGAAGATGGATAGATGGGTAGAAGGGTGGAAGGTCAGATCACCACATGTATACACATGGACAGCGAGACAGACAGATGAGGCAGATAAACATAAGCACAGATGAGTGGAAAGACTGACTGACACACACAAGCAGACGTCACTGACAAAAGCCGGGATTTTCTTTTTCTTCCTCGGAGATGACGTCACTAAAAGCCGGGCGATGAAAACACGCAGGCTCTGAGAGGTGTGCATGCTGACATGCATAACACCAGCGCGCACACACAAACATTGAGACACACATGCTGGAGTGAGTCAGACTATTTATGTATTTTCATAATGTGTGAGAAAGTGGTGACATACTACCGACAAGTATTTAAAGGGGTCCATTATTCATTTATTTATTTTAGGTTTTTATATAATTCTGTAGCTTCCCAGTTCCTTATATATTCAAATGCATTCACATTTTGGTCCAAGTATGTTTTAGCATCAAAACGCCATTTTCCCAAACCCTTCTAAACACTTTTTCCCACGTGACCTGACGTAGGCTTCTGCATGATGATGACGCTACTACATGTACAGTATGTTTACATCCTTATAGTCAGTGTATGCTGCGGTAGATCAGTAACTCCAGTGTTCTGCAAGGTAAAATTACTGTTTTTGTCAATGGATTCTGGTGGGAACGGGGAACTGAAGCCGTTATATCGCTCTCTTCAAAGCCACCAGACTCCATTGACACAAAACAGTAATTTTACCTTGCAGCATAAATACAACTTCACTTCAAAAAGTCCGGACTTACCCTTTCTGTTGTTTCCAAATTTAGCACAGCTAACTTTGACTGAGCTAGTGCTAGCGTTCACATTATTCATAACCTTATAGATTAGCTTACTTCGGTAACCTACGTCACTGCTTTTTGCTAACGGCTAACCCCAGAAAAGAACGCAGACGGACCCGACCTTTAAATTTTATCCGTTCTAAAACAAACTTTTTTACTCTCGACAACCGTTTGTGACTCCTACTTGAATCTGGTGCGATCGAACACTTAACTTGAGGTGCTGCCCTTATAACCAATATTTGAGAGGCTGTTATACACGTCGCAGTTCATTCAGTTCACTTATCAGGTGACCGAGTCAACAATGCTGGTTCTTAAGATTGTGTTTCAACTGGAACACGACCAAGAACAAATTTAGTGTCTACTTTTCTTTATCTATGTTTTAATAAAGAACGCATTCACGCCAGGCAAACAAACACCAAACCAACTACAGGAAATGACCCAAAACAGACACAAAAGCATTTGTATAAGAGAATGAATGTCGACATGTGATAGCAAGTGGTTCCTCATGTTTGGAGAGCTTGGTGTAACAAAATGAGCTGTGGACAAACAACAGTCAAACTACTCTAAGAAAGTATGCGAGAGACTTGGCGAGATTTTAGGGTTTCTTTTGCCAAACCTAATTCTTAACCCACCACTTGGTTTCAATCAATTATTCCTCAAATGAGGAGATTTCTCAATGCAGTTTTGAATGAATACTTCAAATTTTAGATACTTTACACAATATTTGTGACCATACTATGGTGGTCCTTTGAATGTTGATTTGGCATCATGATGTTACTCCAAGTGTATCGTGCTACAAGGAACCTCCCGAGACTGTGTTGAAATCAAAACATTACATACGATCATTGTGAAAACATTTGCACACCTATCTTCTCCAAGTACTGAGTCCAAAAAACTGTACTCGTTTCTTCGTCATTAAACTAAGAACGGTGCAACACATTGAGCCCAGATTGGCTCTTGGTCAAGCATTGGTATCAACCAGACTCAGGTGTGTGTCATTGAATAAAAAGTCTTATACACACCCAAAGGTGTGGCTACAACCAATTGGATTCCTCATACCACGGTTCGTATGATATCTTACGAAAAGTTAGATTCGTTTGCCTCCCTTTATACTTCCTGGTTCACGATTACATGGATTACATACGAATTGATTTTGTGGGATATATACGCATTATTTTTCATAGGTATAGCTACGAACGATGTATAAGAACGGCCTGATCTGCCCTATTTTCTTAAAATGGAACCTCTACACTGAGTTCATCCAAATTGCAACCAGAAATTCGACAAAGTGCACCTCTCGACTTTGACATTTTCGCGTTCTTGCAAAACACATTTTTTCTCCATCTTGCGAAATGTAGTAGCCCCGAGGTCAGGGCCGAGCATTCCCACTGCAGAGCAGTCCTGACCTGCCAGCCGATTTAAGCACGCTCTAATGGAGGTGGTATGGAGATGAAAGCCATATAGCCACGCTGGGCTAGTACCCAAAATTCTTTACTTACATCCCCCCCCCCCCGTCTCTCTCTCTCTCCCCTTCTCTCTGTCTATTGGCCCTCAGGACAGAGTATGGAGATTTAGGACAACTGGGTTGGCCTGTTGATAGAAGCGTCCAGATTGAATCCAGACCCGCGCTGTCGTCACGTTGTGTGTGTGTGTCCTGTGTTTGGTGGATGTTGAGTGATCAGTTCCTCTAAAAAAACATCTTTCGCGCTGCGCGACGGTCGTCTCCTGGAGGGAGACTGCGGTCTAAGACCCTTGACAAGACATAATTCGTTAATATATTTGTTTGCGTGTGTGTGTCTTCTGTATTTACCTCCCAAGTGAAGAACTGTCTCTCTCTCTTTTACTCACTCACATTCCCCAGTTGTGAGGTCATCCCCCAGAGCTGCTTTGTGCAGCTCCTGCTGTAAATTCGTTTATGTGTGCCCAGTTTTTACCATTCTCCCCCCCCCACACCACACACACACACACACACCCTCTCCCCTTTCTCTCATTTTATTTCTCTTACACCCATTCTTCGGGCTGTCTTGTGAAACCGAGGTCAAAGTTCATCGCCTGAATGAAAGAGAGAGAAAACACACGACCACAAGCTAATAAGAAGGAAAACACTCCATAGTTTTGCTCTTGTGTCCTTTTCAGCTATTGTCATATTGTTTATTTTCTTATTTAGTTTTGTTTTTTTCTAGAATTTGATCAACTGTGTCTGATTAGGCAACATTTAGAAACTGGCCCACATATGACAAGATTATTGAAATATGTTACAGTATATGAGATTCTTGTGAATAACTTTCAATAACAGGATTTCCTTTTTGACACCTCGCTCAATTTTTTTTATTTTTAGAGTGCTCAAAAACATATGACGGCGTATTAGGGCCATTGTAGGTAAAAAAACAAACAAAAAAATCTATGGAGCCGGGGGAGGTGGTAATATCAAAGAAAGATTTTCTCTGAGATTAAAGTGGCAAATGCACAAGAAAAAACTCACAAATTCGCGAGATTGGCGTTGACCAATAGTTAGTTAGTTGTTGATAGTTGTTGAGTTACTGTAGCTGGCGAGCAAGTCCGAAACTATAATAAACTATCCCTTTATTTGTTGTTGTAGCAGATTACAGATCGAGAATAACCTTTAATGAGATATGATTCTTGACCCTCTGCTCTCAGTTTTCACCCAGCGTCCTCTGGGACCGAGGGCGAGCTTGTGCATGTGATGCAACGCCCACAAATACTTCGATCGGGGGCCTCGCGGCGACTATTTTGCGAGTGTTTATTAAACAGATCGAAAAGCCCCGCAGGATTTTTCTCTGTCATTTACAGCATCGTCTTTAAGCACTTTAACAGAATACTTTCCACTCAGTTGGAGTGATTTCACAACTCAGGCATTCGGCTTTTGGAAGGCGGGTGCCGAACGATGTAAACATTTTGCAGCGCGCCTTGACCATACAGCTCTGGAATTATAGGCTGGCCTCGTACGTGCCATGTAAAATAATATTTGAAATTTCAAGATGTGCATTTATGGGAGGTGATGTACGCAGTGTGGGTCCAAAGAATCCATGTTGTTTTTTATTACGAATAGCTTTATAAGAGGTTATTTAGGGATTACAAAGAGAGAAAAAAAGATGCAGATTTAAATGGCTGTAAATACTCCTCACTGTCACTTTTGTTGCCTGAACTCTGAGCTGACACTCAATAGCAGGGATGTGATACATCAACACAAACAGGCCCTGCCAAATCCAAGAGTGGAAAATCCTGCTTTGAAATTGATATATGATCACACGGGGCCTCGTTTCAGCATCCTTTTAACAAAGTCAAGATGATATGAGGAGTGATGGCCAGCTGAAGGGACATAAACAATCACATCGTGTTCTCACGTGCAGTTATAGCCGACTCCCGCCAACATGCACGTAAAAACACACATCCACGTTTCTCCTCTCCTCCCTTCTTCTCCTCGTACTCCCTCTCCTCCATCCTTCCCTCCCTCTCCCACAGGCTCTGTGTATTGTGTGAGAGCCGTGGTCATACTGGGACAATTGGAACACCATTTTAGGAGACAATGGGCTCCTCCTACAGAGCCATAAAACACAGCTTCTAACCTTACGACTGAACTCCAGTCAGTGGTTTTAAGGGGGAAAAAAAGCTGACATTAGTCTTCACGTGGCTCTCTCCTCCCTTCTATGTTCCCTCCACATCATCCACAAGAACGTAGCTAAATTTTTACAAGTCCATTTTTTAAGGCCATTTATTTTTGTAGAGAGAAATTTGCTATTTCTAAACTGCTAATTGCTTCACCGTCCAATTCGTGCTTTGTCAAAATATTGAAACTTGTCAGTGGGCAACCTCCAGGTCTGAAAAGTGAAGCCAATGCTGAAGCGCCTTAAACTTGCATTCTTTCTATCAGCCAGCAGGGGGCGACTCCTCTGGTTGTATAGAAGTCTATGAGAAAATGAGCCTACTTCTCACTTGATTTATTACCTCAGTAAACATTGTTAACATGAGTTTATGGTCTCAATCACTAGTTTCAAGTCTTCTTCAATACAGCATGATGTTCATTTAGTAAATTATGGTCCCATTTAGAGTCAAATAGACCATAAAGCAGGGGATGCTTTAGGATGCTTTTTATTTCTTTATATCCTCTCATCAGAACATCATTCTCATCCCAATAAACAACTTGCATGCAGCTGATTGAATAACTGAGGATTAAGGACTCCACCTTCTGGCCCAATTTCATTCAATCCAGGACAATTTTTTTTCAAGCAACTTCATACAACGCCTCAATTTAGACAAGATCTGATAAGCATTCAGCCTATCAAAGAGCTATTCTCTGCAAGAACAGGTTTTCTTTATAACGCTGCAGGGGTTGTGACGATGTCTGAAGGAGATACACACACTTACAGCACGTAGCAGCACCTGGTTTATGGCTGAGTCAGTCCTCAGCAGTTTATCTGCTCACATCTCCAGATTTCAGAGTAAGTGTCCCCTCTCAACGTCTCGGCATTCTTTGAATTACTACGGCACTATCTGATAAGCGGGAGGAATCCAGTGTCTCTCTCTCACTCATTAACCCACTCACTCATTCACACATACTGTTTATAAAACTAGAGACAAGAACTCTCAATAATCCTGCAGAGCAAAGCAAATGGTTTTCATTATTTCTGAATGTGAGGTCAGCTTCTTCGGCGGCCGCGTCCCCGATAAAACCGGGTTGTGCTCTATTTGTTTTCTGTTTTTTTTACGAGCTTGGATGCAAAGCGGAGCCTTTAGACGCAGATTGCCTAACGCTGATTCCATATTAAACCCAGACAAGCCTCCCCCTCCTGTCCAGAGTCTTCCAGTGGTGGACTGGCCTTTCATGGTGGCTCTATTTCAAAAAGGGGGAATGCTAATAAATTAAACATTTTTACAATGGAAGCAAGCGATCACGGTTTTGGTTATGTGGTTTGTCCAGAAAAATTCTCTCCACTGTGATTTATTGGCTCCAGTAATTATTAGGCCAATACGGCGAGCTATTGGTCGCATGGAAGAAACCTCGTTCCTCCAAAATATTCCAGCTGATAAATGGGTTTGTTTTTAGCTTGAGCGTGATGCATGTATGGATATTTCCAGTGAGGATGGCACTCTTCTCACACTTGATAAATTTGAAATACCACATGAAGATGCCTGGAATGAACGGAGCTGTAATTTAATTTATTTACTTTGTCATTTAATTGAATTTATGACCTGCAGAATAACATACATAATGTAATTATCCACTGTTTCCTCCTCACCTACAGCAAAACAGTCACAATAAGCTATCCAAAAACTCCCTACATGGAGTTGCCACAGTCGAATCTTATCAACTGTGGACTAGAGCTCCATTTGTGGATCACTGACATGAAAACATTTGAGCAGCTCCGTCCCTGCTGTTGATAATCAAGCGCTTCTTCCTCCTTCCTCGAGTACCCCGCCCCTCCCCCCTCTGCCTCTCCTTTTTCCAGTGTCAAATACCTTATAGTTAAACATGTAGCTAAAGTGCAATAAGTGCATAATACATGCACATACAAGTAGGGCTGAGGTGAGCAGCAGGTTTTCTGTATAAAGGTTAAGGAGTATACGATATGTCATGGCTAATGTTGGCCACATTTCATGAAAAGTATTTAATAATGTATATAATGTATTTGGATCACAGCCAAAAGCCAACTTTTGTTACTCAAAACTCTGAATAATTAATATCAATACATTATATAATTAATAAAATAAAATAAAATAATTTTTAATCATTATTATTTTTTTAATTTGCAAGGAGAAAAGCTATGCATTGTCACTCATGCCATTATAATTTAATTATATATTTATATTGATCTGTCTGTCGTAAGATTTTATTCCAGTAACGCGCAGTTGCCATCCTACTTTCTGATAGGTGCGTAAAAACACAACCCAGACCAAAGCTGCTTATATTTTGAAAATCCCCACCGGAAGCTCTGACTCACAGTGTCGCTGACCTGACAGCCCTCTCTCTGCCTCTCTTTACTCCACTGCTTGGTTCAGCATCTGTCTGTCTTCAGCAGCAGAGTCCACGGAGCTTGCGGTATGGATGCGTTACGCATTACGCACGGTGGTGTCCTTCCTGGCACAGATGGCTCTCTGACACGCGCTTCTTCTGACTGCTGCAAAGACATCAACTCTTAAACGGCGACTTGCAGTTAAAAAAGAAAAGAAAAGAGAGAAGTCTCTGTTTGTTGTTGAATGTAGAAGAGGGAGAGGACAAGTGATCCTTGGAGACTCTTGTTTTCTCCACTCCGACGCGCACACACACTTTTTTCTTTGGACGTATTTTCTAACGGGATATCATTCGTTGCATCTACATTTTTGTTTACTATATGTGGATACTTCTCCGGCACCATGGGAGACTCCGTGTTCCTCGACAGGCAAAATTCCTATCTTGTAAGTACTCGGGTTTATTGGCCATAAATTCATTAACAATGGCTCGGACGTGTGCTGATAAGGAGGCTTGAGTGTCTTCTGTTGTCTGAGAGAGCGTACGCGCGTGCACGTGTGGCGTGCATGCGCGTGCGTGCTTGTGTGAGGAGCAGAGAGAGTGACAGATGTTTATTTCCTGCATGAAAATGACTTTCTTTGCATGTATGGATTTAAAGTGTATGACTGATATTGTGCCTAAAAAGTGCAACATTTTCTATTATTTTCTGTACTTTTGCATTGATGTGCAATAAATAAATGGATATGATTTTAAAGTTTTAACAAATTAACAGTATTTCCCTGTAGAATGGCAGCGACTCTGAAGTAGAAATGTGAAACTGAGCAGAGAAAAAAGGGGGAGCCTCGACATGCAAAACTTCCTGTGATGGAACGTTTTAAGTGACATGTGGCATGTAGAGCGCGAACACATGCAAGCACACAAGACCACACATGTTTCCTGGTTCGAAGAG
Source organism: Sebastolobus alascanus (assembly GCA_916701645.2). Lineage (NCBI taxonomy): Eukaryota > Metazoa > Chordata > Actinopteri > Perciformes > Sebastidae > Sebastolobus > Sebastolobus alascanus. The sequence continues at coordinate 4,470,547 of CAKAOJ020000086.1, read as the reverse complement.
CTGTGAACTCAAGCTCAGTAAAGACACAGAAACTTGCTGCGAGCCACAGGTGTTGTGTTTGACACTCTACACCTCGGGGCTCGGTGGCCACATGAGGGCAAAACAGGCAGATATGGGTCAAGGCCGTGAGGACCTGAGAGGGCTCCGATGAGAACTTTCGAAATGAAACCATCAGCATTTTTGGAGCTCACACTTTGGCAGATTGCAGAGCAGGTTCATTCAAAATGTGGGAACTGAGTTTTGGATTTAAACACATGCTAGTGTTTTACCATCCGCCCTCTCTCCTTGGTCCCCTCCTTCTGTTTCCACCCCTCCTCCTCCTCCTCCTCATCCTCCTCCTCCTCTCCGGCGGTGAGGAGGAATCCTCTGCTGACTGCTCCAGCGGTCTGTCTCCTCTTTATGAGCAATGTTCCTGTGGCTGGAAAGCCCTCGTAAAGCTACGAGCATTGATTGGAAAACAATGCAATTTTCTTTGGCTCGGCTGGCAGCGCAGTTGCGGTCTGGATTTGTGCTTTGTAGCGTGGCCGTGTGGTGCGAAAGCCATCGCTGCATGGCCCTCAGTGATGGTGTCGGAAATGCATCCAATGCAGGCTGATGAGGCTTGATGCACTTCTCCACTACGGTGCATGTCATCTTTGGGCTCTTATTTGTTTCATCAAGTTTTGGCCTCCTTTTGTTAACCCAGTAATGATAGAAAATCATACTTACGCCCTTCAGAATGGGCGATCTGATTGGACTTAAAGAGCAAAACTAATAGCATTTAAGGCAGCTTTATTTATACAGCACATTTCAAACACAACGTGAAAGCCACCATATGTAGAAATACTGTATGATTATACGAAAAGGCGCATGAATGACATGATGATGCAAGGTAAAAGCGTGCAATAAGAACACCGTTCTTGCCTTGGGCGTCATTTCTACGCGTTATAATCTGTACTGACTGCAATGTAAACGCATCCGCGTGAATATGCTACTCTCAGAGCTAGTAGAATATAAAGTGAGAAAGCCCGCTCATGGTGGGTGAGAGGGGAGGTGGATGGGTCCAACAAACACAGGACTTTCAACTAGGAGACCGCTGTTTTGTAAGTTTGTTTTTCAGCGACGTTTTACGTACTTATGTCACGTTGTTTTCGTACATATTTTGCTTAGTTTACGTACTTATTTTAAGCCCAACTGTGGCATTTTGATGCCTAAACCTAACTGCTGACATACAAATGACCCGCGAAAAGCCTAAAATGCGTCCCCGGTTGGGTTATAGCATCTTTGATCTTTGATTTTTTAGACTGAACAATTACTGGAGAAAATGATCAGTAGATCATAATGACAATAATCGTTAGTTGCAGCTCTAAAACAACTTCCCAAAGGCCAAGGAAACATTGATATAGATGGCTTTTTTCCAACAGTCCAAAACCGAAAGATAGCAAACATTCATCATATAGGAGCTAAAACCAATGCATTTTTGGTATTATTGCTTGAAAAAAATTGCTCTTCATCATTTATCCAAGTTAGTGTTATGGCTATGTCAGCATTCTGGTGATTATGGCAGGAAATCAGACAGCTCCAAGTGCTTGACTGGATAAAAAGTAGTAAAGAAGTAAGAAGCAAGAAGTAAAAATCTAGTAATCTAGCAAAGCAAGTCTGGAGTGCACACTTTGCCTTAGTTGTAAAAGCGAATACAGTTTGGGAAAAGTGTCTAAACAGAAGTCAAGGATGCTAATCTACTTTGTGGAGGCTTTATAAGGTAAGAAATCCAGTCAGACAGCATCTATTGATATGAATATATTAGTCAGGAAACCTTAAACCACCACTTTATGACAAAAAGCAGCAGGGAAAGTCGTAAGAGTTACGTCCTCAACACTTGAATTTGGTACAAGAATGCAGTTAAAATACGAAAAAGAAGCAAAGAAAACTGCGTTTGTGTTAATGGGGGGGATTAGGCCCCTTCAAGCCGATGATAAACAAACGCGGGCCTTCGTCATTCCTGCCAGGGCAAATGAATATTTCAGATTCTAGGTTACCAGACTGGAGGCACACGGGGATGAAGAGGACGGCGAGACAGAGCCAGAAAGAAGCGAGAGAGATGTTTAATCCCCCCCCTCGTGTATTTGTTCCACTCGCAGTGACGTATATGTGACGTATTCTGCTTATGGCGTCAAAGCGTTGTACTAACGGAACACCACCAGGCATATAACCTTCTGGATTGATCGTTCTGCTCCCGTCTTGGAAGGAATTTGTTTTCCAGTATTACGAGGATTATAGGAATGATATACCGACCACCTTTTTAGTCAACGTAAGCAAGATTCATCACATGCAAAGGCAATGAAAAGAGGAGCAAATCATTCCTAATATAATGGTTTATTGTCTGTTAAGGAATGAGCGACTGCAGACTCTGAAAGGCCAAACGTGTTGCTTAACAGATCAGTGTAAGACTATACTGCCAGAGCTTTTTAGATAGCTGGTAGAACAGGATACTAGTGAATGCACAAATATTTACTCTCTGGTGTTAAATAACTTTGAAAGTGTACGAAGGAGCAACAGGCAGGTTTGTGTGCGCACACACTACAACGTTTCCTCATACAACGCTTCATATGATATTTTATGAAAAGTTATTTCACATTTTCCTATGAATGTCCAGCAACACGTGTCAATTTCTTCTTGTTACATACATACAGTCTTTTCAAAATAAAGTTATGTCTTCACAGGAAACACTTGGTTAGACTTAGGCAGGAAAATGACTTAGTTATGTTTAGGAAAGGATCGTGGTTTGGGTTAAAATAACATTTGAAGCAGTGTTACTTAAGTACAGAAGTTACGTGACAAAAAACTACTTAGTTAGATTTAAAATAACATTGGAAGTGGTGTAACTTAAGTTACTTCCTGGTTCACGATTACGTCGATAACATACTAATTGATTTTGTGGAATATATGCTAATTACAGTGCATTACTTTTCGTAGGAACAGCTATGAGAACAGCCTACACACTAACATGTAATTTAACCAATTGAACTAATGACTCTTCTTTGTGTCATTTGAAGAACTAAACTCTTTGTCCAGCCCCGCAGACAGATGTAGCTTCAGCAGATGAGCTATTAACCTAATTATGTGGCATCTGAACACATCATGAATCAACCCATTAGTTAAGGCAGGAAATACAAGTCGTGTGCGCCACGCCGGGAGAGAGACACGTTTGACAACAATGACTTCACTCACCGATTAGTGTTCTCGACTGAAGGTGAGATGTCACGTAATGACGACGGGGAAATGAATGAACAAGGGCGTTATAGAACATATGAGCCTGATGTGAGTGAGCTATTCCTGGCTGAGGCGCCAAGGCTTTTGCCAATAGTTAAAGAATGATCAACTTTGTCTTGAAACCTTCTTTTGTGCTCACTGTTACAACTTGTACACTTCATAGATACGAGCAAATGAAGGATGTATTTGCGAATCCAGTGCATCCTTTTGCAGGCCGTGTGTGTGCAGCTGCAATGACGGAAGCTGCGCCCTCGCTGTGGTTGACATTGAGGAGTAAGAAGGTCGACAGAGAGCAGCACAAAGGAAGTATTGATGAAGTGATTGATTACCCTCCTCCACTATTGTTTGTTTCGTCTTCGACTCTGTCTATCCGAGTCCGTCTCTCATCGCTGACCAAACAGAAAGCGCTCTAGCCACCCAGGGACCCTCATCAGAGTGCTGCTACCTGTTTAGACAAGCACCAAATCCCCCCCAATTGTTCTCTTCTTTGCCTTCTCTCTTGACATTTGACTTCCATTGTTTTCACCGACTTCAAATTCTTCTTCCCCCGCTCTCCCTATCTGCCTCCATAATGCCGAGAGCAAACATTTTAAAACATCTCCATACCTGCTGAAGTGTGACCTTGTTCTATTGTGAGTAGGTGTGTTTGTTTGACTCCCCTGCCACTCCCAGTACAAATAGCTCTGGGGGAAAGAAAGTCATAAACATTAAATCATTGATTTATCCAATTGTTGCGAGGGCCAATCCTTGACGCTCTAGCGTCTGTCATTAACAGCTGTGCTCATGCATGCATGCGTGGGCGGACGGCCTCAAACATCCATGTGGCTTCTCAGTCATCAGCAGAGCGAGTTTATTTACGTTGATCACAAGTTTTCCTGAGCACACTCGGACCCAGAGGGAGCAGGAGTGGACATTTTGTTCGCAGGAGTGGACACAGATACTGAATGACTTCATTTTTGAAGGGGTTACAAAAGCCATGTCCAATTTTGGGGAAGAATAGTTCTTTCAGATCAGCTGCTCCGTCCTTTCACAATGTATGCGGGGCCTTGTTGACCTGTTATCATCATGCTTTGTGGCACACTTGAAAAAGGATCCTTGCTCATGTGCAGGGAAATTTTAAAACTGCCTCTCCAGGTTCCACGGGCCGTCACTTCTGTCTCGCCATGACAACGCCGCCCCGTCCCTCGTTTCTCTTCCTAGCCCCTGTCAGGGAAAGGCACTTGTTTTATTATCAACAGCGAAAGAGAAGTCCGCCCTCCCCAAGACTTGTCTTTTTATGGAGATGGTCGAAGGCCGAGGGGGGAAAAACAAGAGCGGAGGAAGCACGGAAGAGAAAGTTCTGGCAAGATCTGATCTGCCGTTTGCAGAGGGGAGATGTGCTACCAGAGGCAGAAGGTTTCTTCATCATCCAGAAGTGTTTCTTTCTTCGGGGAGGGAAAGTTAAGGGAGTTGGTCAGTAGGTTCAAGAAAAGGTCACCATGTAAAGTATTGAATCATAGTTTGGGAATTTTAAAGAGCGCATTCTCCCTGATTTGCAGCAAAAACAGTGCAACGAACTGGAATCAAGACGGAGCGAATCAAGCCTACCAGCATGGGTATTAAGAGTTTTATAATCACACACACACTCGTGTTTGCACTCAAGCCACACACGGATGAGTCATGCACACAAAGCAGAACTAGATGCTAAATAGGAAGAACAGATTGTGCTGTCCGCTGGAGAAATCCCTGCTCTTCATTTTCAACACCTCGGACAGCTGTTGCTCTGCGGTTTGACCTCAGCTAACACAGCTATACGCCAAGACCAGCCAAAGCTGTTAAACCTCACCAGGATGCATCTCACGGCCCTGCACTTTTTTTTTTTTTTTTATTAATCAAGAACAGTGTAACTGCATCTCATAGCAGTCTTAAGAGGACTAGTGGTGCTTGCAGACTTGAGGCTGCAGTGGAAAGAAATTATCCATCCCGGTTACGAGGGGTTAGGAATTTCCAGGAAAGTTTTGCAAAGGGTCAGCGAGTCAAAATACGCATCATGTCATCTGTTTCACTGCTTCAGTGCGTCTCTGAAGGTCAAAGGGCGTGGGGGAGAAGTGTGTCTGCGAGTGATTTTCTCTCACAAGGTGTTGTTGTGTAAGAGAATGTTTGTGTCCTCCTTAATCACAGTTGTATCAAATAATGGAGAATTCATGAGACAGATGTACAGTAGATTGATGGAGGATGATCTAGTTATCATTCACATGATAGAGATCCGCTTCAGGAGGATATTTGTCAAATGATGAACGGGATGAACTGCAGAACTCACTGTAGAACAAGCTAAGGCTCTGAGGATGGATTATTACAAATGTAGATTGTGGTTTTCTTACTTATAGACACAAACTGGAAGTTTTACTTCAGCTCTCCCCCATGCTTAACATTTATCTCATAATGGTTTAGGCACCAGAAAGAAAACATGCTAATCCTTTGCAAAGAAGTTCAAACAACCTCAGAAGCATGCACACACCTTTTCTTGATGGTACTGTATGACACTAAGTCTGCTATCTTGGTGGGCAGTTTTCGTTGATGTAATCTCCGATGCAACAGCACAGCAGAGCGCTTTGCCCAGGCTGATCTTACAAACTGTTCGTAGCTATACCTACGCAAAGTAATGCACTGTAATTCGTATATATCCCACGAAATCAATTTGTATGTATTCCAGGAAGTATAAAGAGTGAGGAGGTCGGGGTGTACGGGTGGGTCAATAAACACCGGACTTTTGCCCAGGAGACCGCTGTTCGTATCCAATGTGAAACCAGAAGTCAACATTGATTTATTTATCACTTAACGTCCGTACTTAAGTTACGCCACTTCTGTAGTTATTTTAACCCAAACCACGATCATTTCTTCTTGCTTTCCACGTAGTGTCTCAGAGCACGATAAGGCAACATGGAAAGAAATTGCGGTACGTATGCTGGATGCTGAAAAGCTGACGCTACACCGAATTGCAATAGAGTCGATTTAGAAGACACAACACAGCCAATGCAGATGTTGGTAACCGCAGCGTCAGAAGGATTCAAGACAGCTCATCAAGTTATTATAATTAGCTAGAATGAACTCAGACACATTGACCTACATGGAGACAGATAGAACCAAGCCCAGACAGATAGACACAGATAAGCTGACAGACAGGAAGATTGAAGTCATATTTCCAGTCTGGTGACATCTCAGAGAGTCCGGATAAAGGGAATACTCGAGGAATAACACAGATGATGCCAGGAATAATACTGCTTTTTTTGGTGACACACACACACACACAGTTGGCCCATTGGAGACACCGTGCACTGTTTACACTCGCCGCGGGTGTGTGCATTCATGTGCCTGCACATATTTGCACACAGGAGGACAAACCCATTTTAATGTGTGTGCCCATGCATTTAACTTGTGAGCATGTGTGTAGAAGGAAGTGTGACCCTGGTTCAAGGGGCCTTTGAGTAAAACTGGATTAGCTGCTCTCAAGGCTGCCACTGGAATGCGAGGATCAACAAGTCTGTCGTGGCGGTGCACGCGCAAACACACACACGCCCATTTTATCATGGCACGCTCAGTAGTTACCTTCCAGTCTATTAATATCCCTTCACTCCCTCCGCTCTGTCTGTTTTCTCACTGGGAGTATAGGCCAAATTAGATTTCATTAAACCAGCATATGGTGGCTATTTTTTTTTATCATTTACATCATGATGTGGATACAAATGATTTTGTTGACATTTTGGTTATGTATTCCTTTCTTGAAGTTGCAGAGAGCTCCACATGTGCAGCAAAACCCTCAAAAATGTTTTTGTTTAACTTTTTTTTTATTATGAAAAGTGTGCTTTTGCCATGCATCTTTTCAAAGAGTTGTGAAACAAGATTGCATTTTGCTTCTTTCACCACAAAAATAATAAAGGAAGAGTGAATGAAATAGCTAAATAGCTAAATCGATTGGAAATCCCCAGGGAGCGTTATCACCACGTGCGCTGGTAGACACTTGTTTATAGTAAAATGATGAGCGTATGTAAACAGGAAACGAGGAGCTGCAAGCGCTGATTGAAGGATGTGTGGATGAATAACTCCATACATCAAGCGGCGTTCGTGTTTGCAGCGTTTCACTTCTGCGAGGCTGCATCTTCACTCGTTTATACTGCCTAGAAGTTTGTTTTATTTTGAAAAATCTGTTTTTAGTTTTATCTAAGTGGTTGCAGTGATCATATGAGGCGTATTTGTTTATTCCTTAAAACAGGTGGAAAACAGCGGGAATGATTCAACAAAATCATCCGAGTCCTTTGTAAATATAGTTCACTGTGTTGACCGGTAGTAGCATTGTCCAATTCACATTGTTTTGAAAATATTGTCCTAAGCCCGGTATATCTGATGTGTTGGTGTTTCTCTTTCAAACTAATCGACTCTGTTGCTCTTATGAAAACAGTGAAAAGCAGTTCCTGGAAAATACTGAGATCTTTTGTGTCAATTTTGCTCTCCTCTGTTCCAGATTTCTTTAGTTATTGCAGTGGCTCAATGGGAAACAGCAAGAATTATCAAACATCTTTTCAATTCAGTTTCACAGTCATTCAATGACTTGTTCCTTTGCCTGAGGTTTAACATTTCTCATCGAAATTGTTCACCATGGTATTATAAGATTCAGCCCTCCTCTCCACCCAAATAATTTTTGTACAGTCCATTAACTGTTACAAATGTTGGAGGTATTATTCCAGGTATTCACTTTCACTCACTGATTGTCAAAGCAAAGAACTGCTGAGCAAATTTTGGATGATTTTGTTGCCATCTTGTTCCAGCGCTGGACTTATTTAGACCTTGTGGTGCATGGGTTTTCTGGATCTCGTTTCCCAACACTCACCAGTAATCAAACCTACACTTAACAGTCGCAGTGAGAAACAGACTTTGTTTGAGTTTTGATTGCTCTCACGGAGCAGTGCCAGTGGGAAGGTGATAAGTACAGTAGTTTACCACGTTAATTAAACACCCCATTATCAGCCTCTGCTCAAAGTGTTTTAGTCATTACTCTACTGTTAACACTTTCTTTACTGGCACACACACACACACACACACACACACACACACACACACACACACACACACACACGATTCGGTCAGTTGAAGGTTGGTTGTGTTGGGCAGGCACTGGAGCGCTGCGTTCATTCCCTTTCCGCCAGGAAATCAATAATAGACCAGCTGACCCGACTGTGACCTGTGTTACACGTGCACACACATACACACATGCACTGTCACATCCACTGTCCAGAGAGAACAAAGCATCGCTGGGCAGTGGCGGGTGTGGCGTGGGTCTCCAGGAAGTCACACTTGGCTAAAACTTCCTGGACTGAAACAAGGCTGTGATGGTTTTAAAGGCTGATTTAATTACTTTGGAAGTGTTTTCTCTTATATGGAGTAGTGTTTTAATGGCTTACATCACTTTGTGATATGGTCATATTGGTTAAATTATATTTAAGGCTTATTGTATTTCAGTTTTTACCAACTTTACAAGAAGCTATGAACCAGAGGCACAGAGAGATGTAAGATATGTGGCCATATGCAAGCCCATGATGTGCATTTACAATTATAAAGCATGAACAACATGCTCTGTCGCCATCAGTAGACCCAGGGGCTGAAATCTGCCGCGTCTCAGCCCCGTCATACATTCCAGTCCAGTCATGGAAGACTCAATCGGAAGCTTCAAAGTCCCCCTGCAGGAAAAGCCCTGGGGTAAATTGTTTTGGGTCGCACATTGATCACATGCATGTCTTGTGTCACTGAAAATACAGGGACTGAAAAGCGGCAACAAGGAGACAGCTTTTCCTGAAGGTCATCTTTGACCAGACACGGCGACGGCAGCATACAATTCTCTGAACCTATGTGCGACTGCATGCGCGGCTCGTGCGCACGCGTTGCATTCAAGTTGCGCATAAACGCTGCCATGTGTCTCGTAAAGTGACCGCGGCTCTGCCTCGACTCTGTCATCTTCATCATCAGCAGCATCATGCGGATTCTGAGCCAGCAGGTTCTAATCCCCGCTCTTTAACTACCTCACAGGATTAACTAGGGGGGGGGGGGGGTCTGGCACCCATGTGGAAAATAAAGAGTCTTATGGAGACTTTGCTCTGATCCCGCTGTGTTAAATGGATACGGTGGAAGAAGCACGGAGAGAGAAAACCAAGGGAATGTGCTGCACTTGTGTCGGCTCAGGTTCTCGCCACTTGGGTGAAAAATAAACTATTCGCTAATAGGATCAACATATAATCTTGAGCACGCTTACATCCGTGAAAAATAAAGACCGAGGTGTTAAGTAAATGAACTCTGATCTGTTATAACAGAAGGTGTTTGGAGCTACATAGATGCAGAAAATATGAGTTAAACTCAGTCACCAATTAAGCTAACCTTCATGTCTTTGGATTACGGGGGGAAACCTGAGCACGCAGAGTAAACCCACAAAGGCAAACTCCAGTTCAAGAATGGGCTTCTGAAATGGTTCAGTCAGAAGTCTTATCTTAAATGGCAGTTGTCACCCCACTTCCTCAAACTCTTCCTACATGCAAAGTTCATATGCATGGACGTTTTTAGCGAGGAAACCTTGTTAGGCAAGGAGGAAGCCTGGTCCGGTGGTTGCAAAACCGACCTTCAACTGAAACGTCTTACAGCCACGCTGTGTGAAATCAGGCTTTATGTGAAATTAGACAAGCAGAGAAAAATGTTCACAAGACAGCAGCTGTTTCAGAAATGACATATCAATGACACTAGTTGCTTTGAATTACAAATCAATTGCCAGAAATTCTTGAATTCATTATCTGCTTTGGGACATCTCCTAAGACCTTTGGAAACATAAGTTGTTTGGTTGTGTTGAAGTCACACTTTAACAAAAGAAGAATGGCTTCCCCTCTTTTTTTCAAGCGTCATAGCTGTCATGTGTCTGTCTGGACAGCAGGAAGTACTGAGACAAAGTCGTCCGGGTCTCCGGTGTGGTTGTTAATGTTTATCCTCGTACATTTGCGTGTGCATTTTTGCTTGTTACTGAAATATTTGTCAGAAAAGCTCTTGGTGACTTAGCAGGTGTTTAGGAGGTTTGTGTTGTTTGGTATGAGGGGGGAACACTTGGGGAACCATGACGCCAATTGCATTAATGTTGGATTTCGCCGCATACGTCACATTCCCGCTTTACATCAGAGGCCCGACGCGTTACGCCTCTTTGGCACGGATGCCAGGTTCTAATCTCTGAATCTATTTAACATTCCAGGATTGATGGAGTGGCACAGTATTTCTCTGGGAGTGCTTTATGTGAAGCCGGTGCTCATGTACTGTATGTGCATGTGTGTGTGTTTGTGTGTGAGCCCGTTCTCACGGTGCTGACATAGTGGAGCGCTCAGACTGCGAATGGTTTGATGGGAAAGTAATGCCCATGGGGCCACTTACAGAACCATTTTTGACTGATTGACAGATAAAGTGAACACACACAAGCACACGACGTACTGTATATGTATTGAATGTCTATCTGTGTTAATGGAGGGACACTGAATTCAACAATTCTATTCCATTACAACTGTATATGGAGCAGAAATGGGGCAACTGTAAAAGACGATAAGAAAAAATTTGTAAATGTACCTTTAAGTCCCTTTTAAGCAAAAGAAATCCCCAAAATGTACTTTTTTCCAGGTTCTCAAATTTGAATATTGACTGGTTTATTTGTTTTCTATGAAAGTTAACTGAATATTTTGAGTTTTGGACTGTTGGTCAGACAAAACAAGCAATTTGAATATGTTAACTTGGGCTCAACAAACTTGCGATTTTCACTGTTTTCTGACAATAATCGTTAGTTACATTCCTAAAACTAAAATGTTTGATTGTGTTAATAGTTGGTAACATTTACAGCATGCATCCAGTATGCAGCAGCCACACCTAAGGACCGTTAATAGACACAACACATGCACAGCTGGGAAGCCAGTGAGGGATCATATTTTCAGCAGGAGCTGAGGGGTTGAGGGTGGGATAACGCTAATCTCTCCATACAGTTTTGGAATTTTACATATTGCATGTGATGGACGGAAAGAGTCATTACATCACTGCATAACAAGTTTCTGAGGATGTTACTTCCTGATTGGCTGGAGCCGATTACTATTACGGAAAAACATTTTTCAAGCAGCTTGACATGCAACAACAAGTCTGCAATTTGTTCAACTAAAATCTGAATTAAACATCTATAGCCATCATCACTATAAATGGAAACACCCAGGCACTTGTTTTTCCTTGCAAATACTCCCATTTCCCCAGCTATAAGTGTCTGTTGACTATAACCCTGCACCTCTGGGGGTTGAAAGACTGCACTTGTCATCTGCTCGGCTCTGTTTGGCAGTGGTTAGGCTGCCGCTGAGTTGTGACCTTAATTTGAGTTTCAAATCACTCCATAACACAGATGGAGGCCTGGAGGAACTCCCATAAACACACACACATGCATGCAGGTCATGGACTGAGAGCGCTGATTGCTCGGACCGTCTCTCCGCCGCTGCCATCAGGCCACAATCAGTTTGTCTCCGTTCAAGTGGAGCAAGCGACGCATGTTTTTCCACTTATTTATGCTAAAGCGGACACGATCCCCCAACACCACCTTCCAATCTGCACGCACACAACAATCCCTACGAGTGCTCTACTCTCCATACAGGATTAGTAATGATTAACCAGCTTCATTGGCTCAGCCGGCTAGTCTGGTAAGAGAGAGAATTTATAGACTTGTGTACAATAGGGCTTGATTTGTGTGCGTCTGGGTGTGTCCAACAAAAAAGGGATACAGGGTAACAGATATGGATAGGGATGCAGAAGTTTGTGTCATGGGTTCTATTTCCTTCATTTGCTAAGATTTTTGTTAAGCTAGCAAATAACACATCGTGATGAAATTAGGTCTTGTGTTTTCTAAGAGAAGAATTCTATATGAATTGCTAATTATTTTAACCCCCCTTTCCCAAATTACAACCTTGGATATGGAAGAAAGTGCAGAAAGCACGATACAGAAAGGAAACAGGAAAGTTATCCATATTTTTGTGGTCCGGCTCATGGGCCATCCCAAACAATCTGAAGGTTTCCCAACACGCCTTGAAAGCAAATCAATGGTTTGCAAGGCAAAGTAGGGGCGAGGACCAATTACTAACATGTTAAACACAGCTGCACTCAACTCTCTAGAGCATAGTACCATTTCAGACATTCTCCACTGAGCAATCACTAGTTCGTATGAAGCAGGAGCTGAATCTTTATGGACATTTAAATGTGGATCTTCACACTCGAGCTGTGATATTTCACTTCCCACAATTCACACGTATACAGAAAAGAACTGTGTAGCGTCATGGCGTTAGAAAGAACACAGAGACAAAAGACCAAACGGCGTGACAAATATGTCATGAGAAGTTATGACGACTTCTACGAGACAGAAATAGAACTCTGAGACTCAACTTCTCCTTCGACTATCAACCGCGGTGTTGATACAATATCTGATTTTCTTTGCTCTTGCAGCTTATGTAACCATTATGCAAGATCCCGAGTCTTCAAGGTCGGACCTCATTATTGCTGCTGCAGGCCCTTCACATTAATCTGTCTTTAAAATGTTTGAAGTTCGCCCCATGCTTTAGATGTGCCTGCCAATGATTGGGCGGGGTGGGGGGGTAGGGGGATATTCGGAGCACCCACTCCACGTTGCTCATTACTGCGACTGAGCCAGAAATCCCTCATTAAATGCAAAGGCTGATGAAAAACAATACGCAGTGAAAGATGATACCCACATATTAGTGCATGTGCTAATATTCAAATCTTGTATTTCCTCACTAATGTGTGGTGGTGGCCCCCCCAACAGCCAGAAACATTTTAATATTTATACAATTATTCCTGATCGAAATAAGTAAAAAATGTAAGATTTTTCTTGTTATATCCACTAGAAATAATAATTTAAAAAAATCCATGAAGTTTTGGGGCTCGTAAACTTCAAGTGAATCAAGGTGTGCGTTGTTGGAATTAGTTGTGTAATCAAGAGTGTGGAAGTTGACACAAAAGCCAAGTTTCGCACTTGGAAAATAAGATAAATTGCCGCCACAATATGCTGAAGTAAACATCACTTCTGTTGACAGAATGTGTCAGATGAAAACGTTGGACAGAATGTCCTCTGATGCATGCTGGGAAGGACAAAATTGGCTGAAAGAGTGTATGTATTTTTATTACAGTATGCTCACGCCCAATCTTGGCCAGACCAAATGCAAGTTATGTAACCATAATGTAAATATTAAAGTACTTATTGTATCCATGTCCCTGAATTACGGTCTCCCCAGCTCACCTGCATGTGATTCAAAATGTCAGAAAATAAATAGCCATCAGTTTCCCAGAGCCCAGAGTGAGTCTTCAGATGTATAAACCTAAATATTTTAAATTTACAATGATATAAAACAGAAAAAAGTAGCAAATCTTCACAGTTAAGAATCTTGAAGCAACACGTGTTTGCCATTTTTACCATATAAATGACTTAATCTACTTAATATATGATCAAAAATGTTGATTTTTTTTAAAAAATTGCTCGAATAATCGTTACAATGTACAGATGAATTGTTTCAGCACTAGTTACCATACATGATTTCTGTTATAGCTGCATATAGACCAGCAGCTGCCCTTTTCTTTGCATTGGAATGGATGGTATGATAATTGCATTTACAACCATAACAGCTTATCTTCACACAATACTCCATCTGCATGACCTCCCATACTGGAGGTTGATAACCTCACATTTTACAACCAACGATAAGCTCGATACCAGTGAATTGCTTTCGCGTTGGGTTATGCAACTTGTGTGTGGCTAACAGGGATCGATAATTCGGTGGTTAAATCCCCCCTCAGGCAGCGGTCGGGGACAACCCGAAACACGTGGAGGAGCCTATTAATCGTCGCCGTGTGGCAGATACATGTACAAACATGCACACACACCAATAGCACTGGCTGACAAGTGAGGGTGGTCACTAATTACAAGCAGATGTGAACCTCGAGGAGGTTCCAGGTCAGCGAAAGCAATCTATTACATGCATGCGTGAAGCCAACCTGTAAAAGACAGTGTTGAAAAATACTAGTGCATTCCTCTGGATCAGCGTTGTGGCACATAAACTCTGCTCAAGGGTCATTTAAAGCCAGCTGCAACGCGAAAGGGGAGAGAAAACAAACCGAAAAGTACGACGTGAAGCATTTTGGAATGTCTGTTTTCACCGTTAAGTGATCTCTTCCTGGGCCTCTACTACCTTCCTGGAACATCACTACACACGTCATTCTTGATTGTAGTTTATACACAGCCAGCAAGCATCATTTAGTCATTACAGATGTGTGTGCATGCATCAGGTGGCAACCTGTGAAGCCAATGCCTTAAACTTTCAATCTTTCTAATAGCCAGCAGGGGGCGAAAACCAAGATGGTGCGACGGCCAAAAACCAAGATGGTGATGGCTAAAAACCAAGATGGTGCGACGGCCAAAGACAAGATGGTCATGGCTAAAAACCAAGATGGTGCGACGGCCAAAGACAAGATGGTCATGGCTAAAAACCAAGATGGTGCGACGGCCAAAAACCAAGATGGCGACGGACAAAAACCAAGATGGTGACGGCTAAAAACCAAGATGGGGACGCCTAAAAACCAAGACGGTGATGGCTAAAAACCAAGATGGGGATGACTAAAAACCAAGATGGTGATGGCTAAAAACCAAGATGGCGACGGCCAAAAAACCAAGATGGCGACGGCCAAAAAACCAAGATGGCGACGGCCAAAAACCAAGATGGTGACGGCCAAATTCCAAGATGGCGACGGCCAAGAACCAAGATGGCGACGACCAAAAACCTATATGGCAACAGGCAAAAACCAAGATGACGGCCTCCAAATTGCTGAATTTGAGGCTTCAAAACTGTAGTCCACAAACCAATGGGTGACATCACAGTGACTACTTCCACTTCTTATATACAGTCTATGGTCTACATGCATATGGTTGTAGAGAACACATTTGGAAGTCAGAGATACTGTAGAGTCCCTGCCCTACGCGACTAACCGGGTTTTCCTCCCACTGGCAGATTTGTTATCTGCAATCCATCCCATAGTTGTTGAGACATTTCACTCAGAACCACAAATGTCAAAGGTCATTGTAGCAGTGGAGGAAAAGTCACCAGAGTCATAGAGATTCAGGAATGTCTCCCCAAAATTTATGGCAATCCATCAAATAGATGTTGAAATATATCACTAGATATGTTGACCTACAGTACTACACCAATAGTATATCAGAATAAAAAACAAGGCTCACCATGAAAAACACTGAAAAGCTTTAATTCAAACTTGGCATTTGTCATACAAGCTTTCTTTAAGGTCCAAACTAATTGGAGTCTAGCAGGATTTTCACCCTGTTCATTGCTCAAGCCAGTGGATTAAAGGCTTTGTAACAGATTTTTTCTTGAAAAGAGGATTTGCTACATTGTCTCTATTTACTGCTGAACAAGGATATTTCCAACGGCACTTGAAGGCAGCGTGTGCGAGCATATATTACTTTGAGGATGAGGAGTGGGGATTGTATTCTCTTGCTCTCTCGACCAATAATAAACACAGTTTTGTCAATGCGTTGCCACGGCGCCCCAGGCCAATAATGGTGATGTGTATATGGAATATTGAGCGGCAAAGGGGTGTTGTTTATTATTGGCTATGGCGCCGTCAATAAGTCATCAAGGACAATAATGATCCAGCTTAAATTGAGAATGATTTACGCAGAGCACCACAGCAACAAGTGCTCATGTGTGTGTGTGTTCCAGGTGCGTTACCATAGTAATATTTCTCTCACTTCCTCGCCCTTTTGATTTTTTCTGTGTATGCGTTGCCACGGAAACTGACATATTCCTTTGCCCGTTGCGCCATTGTCCCCCTTTGTCCAAAATAGAACAGAAACCACATGCTGCAGCGGCGCTGTATGTCCAAACGGCATTAGTCATCTAACTGCACGGTGCCAGTCCAGTCAGCGTTGATCTTTCCAGCTTCACATCTGTCAGATGGGAGTGAACGCTGAATCCCATGATTAATAGAAGCTTTTCACTCTTTACATAACATTTTATATACATAACATGCAGCGCTAACACTTCTCACCAAGCAGTTGTTTGGCTTTGAAGAACTCTTTGCATTCTTTTACCCGACATGTCTAATCCTTTTCTTTCCCTCTTTTCTACAAAGCATATTCATGATTTATCGTGGTAGCAAACTGGCAGATAACACCATTTGTTAAAGTTGGGATTAATGTGATTAGATCTGCTCCGCCATTCCAGCAAACAACATGCGCGGGGGGCTCGATAGCTCCAATAAATACAGAGGAAAACAGATGATGTGTAAAGGCATAGCAACCGGCTATATTTTGGAGACAAACATTCGGAGTTAAAGGATTGTGACAGTCGCTGCATGGCAGATTTGTCTCTATAGAGGCTGTTCAAACAGTGTTACGTCTCGCTAAGCGTCCGCATCATGCTGAGGTCCGAGGTAATGAATGCTTTGGTTGTATGTTCCAAAGGCATTCAGAGTTAAGGTGCACTGTGGCTTGACATTTGAGTGACCAGATGGATTTAGATTTTTTTCAATCAGCTGTTTAAAAGTTAAAAAATGCAGCAGCTAACTGTGTTAAATGTGTGAAACTACAGAAGTCCAACCACGATGAATGTGTGATCTCATCTAACTGCACTCGACCATGCTGATGACAAACTAAATACCCAGTGGTTGCAGATGTGGTGTCTTTTTGACCCCTTCGAATCATACATAAAGACAAATGATACAACATCATTCAACAAGGATCTACTTTGTCAAAAGTTAAACCGTTCCGGTCGGTTTTGGAACGTCTCGGTTTGTAAATCTGAATGGGCGTCCCCGCAGGCCACGCAGGCTTTCAGCTCGTTGTTGCCAGCAGTGATACCAGGATTTAGTCTGGCCCCTTTCGCTCTGCTGTCAGCATTTCACGGGTTGACACTCAAGAACTGAAGCTCATCCATCCCCTTCAGAGATCCTGCTGGGCAGAACCAGCTCGACCGAGGAGAGGCCTCTTATTTAACTTTTCCAACTGTTTGTCTTTTCTTTTGCAGTGTGTATGTGTGTGTACATGTGTGTGTGTGTGCACCCCCTCAAGCTGTGTGTGAGGTCAAGCGGCAGGGAAAAGGGTTTCCTCAGCCAGCGATAAGGAATGGCACATACACACAAACAGCTGTGCTGGATGAAATGCTCTACTAAAAGGGGGGCAACATGCAACTTGCTGGACTCGTGACAGAATCATTCACATGCACACACACACACTCACTCACTCAGGTAGCTCTCCAGGTTGCCTGTGTCCACATCTTGTTTTCCCTCCCATGGCTGAATGATGACTCTGTTGCTTCACTGCACCGAGTTTCGGGTCAAATAACAAGAGAGTCGACAGCGGGAGGAATGACTTCAAGGAAATAATGTTGATAAACCTAACTAAGTAATTTTGTTGTCTAAACCTAACCAAGTTGTTTCAAGTCAAAACAGAAGTTTATTTTGAAAAGACTGGGGCGAAAATTGTCACATGCGTCACATGTTGCTGGACATTTGTAGGAAAACACACAAAAAATGAGGAATAACTTTTTGTAAGATATCATACGAACTCTTGTATGATGATACGCTGATCAGAGAAACCCATTTTTTCTAGAAGACGTGAAGAATAAACATCAGTCAAGAGGGCAATATGATGAAATTCTAATTTTTTCTAGATATAAACTGCAGCAGCACAAAATAAAGATAAACACAGACACATTAGAGTACATTTGTAAGCCCTCTGTCTGGATAAGGCATTAGATAAATTGCAGCAGCGTGTCCTCTCTTTCTCCCCCCACCCCTCCTTCTTAACCTCTCCCTCTTCCTGACCTCGCCTCTCGGCAGACACGGAGGAATGCATGACCAGAGATTCAGATGACTCAAATGTTCATCAAAGCCAAAGCTCTCTCTCTCTCTCGGTTTCCAGCAATTCATTACAATTCAATTCCACCTTGATCACAGATTAAAGCCAAAGCTGCGACGTAAACCTGTCTGTGGCTGAAAAATGACTCAGACTGCTTTCTATAGTAACCTCATCTCCTCCTCCACATGTGCTGTGCGTTCTCAATGCTGGTTTACGTGTGTGGAAAGCATATTGAGAATCCATCAGTACAAGGCCACTTCATGTCCTCACTTGCTCCTTTTTTTCCTCGGCACATGCTGTCTCTGCCTATCTGTCTGTGTACTTCTATTTTATACATTTAGTTTGGCTCAGGTTCTACCGTTGTAAAAGAACATCCTGTACACATGTTGTATTTCTAAGACGTTTCACATTTCTTCTGTATTTTTTCTGACAGTAATAGCTGGTTGTAGTACATGTTATCTAATATAATCCACTCCCAAGCTCATCAGCTATGAGAATCAAAGTTTTTCTTTTTTCCAATACTTTTTTATTACTCAAAGAATGCAGAGGCCAAGGGTTTACTGGGTTTCACATGCATCAAGTCCAGGGAACCTTGATGTGCAACTGAAGATTTAAAAATATATATTTTTTTTGTCTGTTAATCATTTTTCATGATGAAAAACAGTAGTGAGGGGGTGGGAATCACCAGAGGCCCCACGATACGATACGATACGATACGATACGATACGATACAATACGATACGATACGATCACGATACTTAAGTCACAATACAATTTTTTCAAATTGCGATACTGCAATAAGATATATTGGGTTTTTTTTTTAACCTTTTTTCAACTGCAAATCATGCTGTTTGTCAACATCTGTTTTATCTAATAAGATCCAGTTTTCACTCTGTTCATCTCTGAGTTTTCATTCACATATCTTGAGGTCAGAGTATAGAAGCAAAGAGACAAAACTGCCACAATTTCGGACTGAAAACGCTGCTACAACCTCTGAAAGACAGAATAGCGGCCATCAGATTGTTAAGAGGTTAATAGTTTATCTAATAAAAGTTATTTATCCATCATATGTTCTGTCTTTTCCTAATCTTGTGTTCATTTTTGTCTTCCCCAAGGGTGACTTCACCTGGAGCAGCCTGTCGGGGCGGAGCGTGCGTCTGGCGCCGGTTGCCATCCAGAGCCTGTCGGAGCTGGAGAGGGCCAGGCTGCAGGAAGTAGCCTACACCCGTTTACACCAGGACTATGATCTGGGATGTCAGATAACCATGCCAAAAGGTGGGAGTTAAACGGTTACATAATCTTTAGGTTTGTAGGTTCTGGATGGATGGGATTTACTGCTTCAGCATCAGCTTTTCAAGCCCCTGACACCAGAACTGTCCTATATCAAATGCTTCTCATTTGATATCTTCAACCCTAGTTTGCTGTGTAAGCTTGTGCAGTCACTTTCAAGTGTCCCATAAAGTAAAGCCAAAGATCGAGCCCCTGGCCACATCCTCTCATCATCCCTCAAGTGTATTTAAGGGAATGTATATGGTCTATGTTTGGGGAAGTCGTGACAACACATGAATTTAAAATGTAAACCGTACTTCACATCGGGATCGGGTGCTTCCTGTTCAACCCCCCCATCCTCATAATGACACGCGACTCCCTTTCCGCTGCATTCACCCCACTAGTCACCATGCACGCTATTAAAAACTGTTGCAAAAGCAGGCTGTATTTGTCCTTGTGGCCCTATTTTTAAAGCTAAACAACTGTATTTTGGTCTTGTTAGCCCAACCATGAAGTGAATCAGGGTTTGGAAAATTAGACAAATCAATCCAGATATAGCTGAAATGGGCACTGAAACTGGTTGAGTCAGTGTTTTTTCCAACTGGGCCCGCCCATGCTAAAAATGTCCACATGCACAGTTTATAGATAGAAAAGAAAAATATATATAATCCCACTCAATTGAAAGCGAACACATGGGCGAAATATAACAAGTTAATAACCTTTCTGGTTCCATACAACATGACACAATTAGACTCACATCAGGTTTTAAATGAGTACTCCAGTGAACAAAAACGCTGGATCCTACAGTTCCCATAATGCTACTCAATAGCATCTTTCGTTAGGTTTCCCTTTCCTTGTAAATGCCCATGCCTTTTCTCCACGCTCCCAGTTCGTAACGCAGTCTCAAGCCAAAACTGAGATGACATCATCAGGGTTATTATCTCAGACTTTAGAGAGCTCCCTCCAGAGCCTCAGAAGACGTTATACAACTGTTTTCACAGGGTGAGCAGTACTCCCCATGATAAGTAAACTGAACATCATGTATAACTATAAAACCCACAGGTTAGCCAGACTTATCTGGAAGAGAAAACCTGCTGTACTTGTGGTACTGTAGGCCCACCTAAGAGAATCAATATCATCTTAAGTGTACGCTATATTTAGAATATTTTCACCTCTTCACCTCGCCGTGAGACAGCCCTTTCTGACGGGGAACTGAAGCCGTTGTATCCATCTGCTCTCACCAAAGACTCGCCACCAGACTCCATTGAAAAAACCTGTAATTTTACCTCGCAGAATACGGGGGTTGCAGGTCCGCCACTGCCTCATTCGGTTAGTTTGTTTGTGCTATTGTGTGACTTTTGGTGAATCTGAACTCCCTGCACTGTAAGTCATCTCATAACCTCCAGATCTCTCTGAACACTTGTTTCTTGCCCCACCAGACTTCCTTATAGTCCTTCTGCTGTGTTTCCAGACCTCAGCAATTAAAGTTGTAAGAGTGCAGCATTTTTCCCTTGCACTGGCTGTACTATAGGAGCGGAGCGGCCGCCATAGCAGCAGTATAGTACAGCCAGTGGATTATCCCGGGCCTTGCATTCCAGCTGAAGGTTAAACCTCTCCCCACCATGATTTAATACGTACTTGTCTGTGTTGCTTATGAATTCCAGAGCCCCTAACAGCCGCCATGTGCTAGCTGGGGAAATATTTCAACCCGTGTGTAAGAGTTTTGTGTGAGCGCGCTATTTCAGCAGCGCTAATGTGGGCTTTTCAGCCCGGCTGTAGCTCATATTTATCAGGGGGTTCGAGTGTTTCTTCAAAAACAGATTAAAGAAAGATACGGAGACGGAGAAGAAGCAAAAAGGTTCATCAGACAACTGGTTGGGAGTTGGACTGGGAAGGTTTGGAGGTTCGGGGGATTTCCGTACGGCTTTGGGAGCCATCTGTCAAAAATCCAAACCATTTCCTATCTCTGCTTCTCGCTCTCTCTCGCTGCCCTCGCTCTCCATCACAACATCTGCTTTCTTTCTCAAATCTCACACCCCCTCCTTGCTGTTTCCCACCTATTTTTCTCTCAATATTTCTCTACTTGTCCTTCACAGCTTGGAGTCTTAAAAGGACAAACAGGTTCCTCATATATCACTATACTGGGTAATGTTGAACTTGTTCAGATTTGTCAGAGACGGTCGGACACATGGCGAAACCGAAGCTGCTCCCCGACGTAACAGGCTACCATCGAGCGTGTTGTTTGGGGCCGGATAAAATTTCCTCCAAACCCCGCAAGTGACTCATTTGATACAGCTGAGGGGAACATCTGGGGGTTCAAACTGAGTTTGCTAAACCAGAACATCAAAGCGAGGACTCTCTGAACGAGTTCACAGTGATCCGATGTGTAAAAGAGTTGGTTTTAGAGTGACCGAATGATGGCATTAAAAGCTGCTGAGGTTTCGCAAGCCGACATCCTGGCCCTAAGACGAGGACTCAGACTTGAAAGTCGCCACGGTTTCCAGATTTCCCCGATCATTAATCAGCAAGTTCAGGAGTCATTCATCATGTTGACAGCTGACAACGTGGCTTCCCTCCTTTTAGAGCACCACCAGCCCAAAACCTGGATGTAAAGCGGTCACATAAACGTCATAATCCTTAACACATATTAGCCAGTGTAGATAAATAATATAAGTAATTTAAAGAGGACCTGTTATGCTTATTTTCAGTTGCATACTTGTATTTTGGGTTTCTAGTAGAACATGTTTACATGCTTTAACTTTAAAAAAACGCTTTATTTTTCTCATACCGGCTGTGTTGCAGCACCTCTTTTCACCGTCTGTCTGAAACGCTCTGTTTTAGTGCCTGTCTCTTTAAGAACCCCCCCCTCGAAAAGCCCAGTCTGCTCTGATTGGTCAGCTTGCCCACTCTGTTGTGATTAGTCAACCGAACCAAACCCTTCGGACTCCGCTCCAGCTCCGCTCTAACCAGCTTTGTTCAAGGGCCAAACTACCTGCTAGGCAGGTATCATACAAATGTGTTACTTGGTGACATCACCACGTTACGGAAGAAAAGGCGGGACTTCGAGCAAGGCTTTTTAGGCAGTTTAGGAGCAGTATTTCTGTGGGGGAGAGTAACTCCCTTTGGCGTGGATTTTGTAACTTTTCAGACTTTTGACAGGCACAAAAAAACTACATAACACACTAATGGAAATGTAAAAGCACGAAAACATAATTGGTCCTCTTTAATATGTTTTTCTGCTGGCTAATACCACAGCTGAACCTGTCTGACATTTCAGTTAAATGGATTTGAGTTCAGAGACAGCTTTCCCCCCGTGGCTAATTTATGTCTGCATTCCTGACATAAGCTTATTAGATATAATAAGCGAGATAAGATATGGAAACCATTTGTTTCAGATGATTTATTCTCTTGTTTTTTTTTCCCCGGTGCAGATGGACAGAAGAGGAAAAAGTCGCTGAGGAGGAAGTTGGACTCGCTAGCGAAAGAGAAGAGTAAAGACAAAGGTAAGTTCTTTTAACGTCTCTTCTTTAAGTCCGTCTTCGTCACATCTCGCTCTCCTGTCGGTGAGACAAGCTGTGGTCTCCGCCCCTACGCCAGGTGAACGGGGAGGTTATAAAAACACAGTTTCTGTTTACTGGGCTTTGACAGTTTATATTTAGCTTAAGTGGAGGGACTCCTTGTAAGGGGACTGGGCTCTGAGAAGCAGCCACTCTGCTGCACTGAGCAAAGCATATTTGGCAGAAAGAGAGTCAAAGGAGGCCCAGCTGCAGAGAGGAGCGGGAGGCAAGATGAATTTGTGCTGATCCCAGGTCTGGTTTACAATAAACACACAAGGAAACATCAAAAATACAGTTTACGATTTGTGCTTCGCCTGCAGTGTTCTCACATAACTGACTAATGTGGCAAAATGAGTAAATGATGATAATTGCGTGCAGTTGCTTTAGGTAAGTTACATGTAATCACTTAAGCAATTAAGCTAAGCTAAGTATCCATAAGCAGTTCCTAGGCATAAAAAACAGTCGTGCATTCATCTGACTCTGGCAAGTGAGCTAAAAGTATCCAAAAACCAAGTAACTCATGCACTTTGCATTATTCAGGCTGTTCTCATACACTAAGACGTTTTGTTGCCTAAACCTAACCAAGTTGTTTCCTGTAAAGACAGAAGTTCATTTTGAAAAGACCGTATGCATGTAACGAGCAGAAATTGACACGTGTTGCTGGACATTCGTAGGAAAATGCACGAAAAATGAGGAATAACGAATATTTGTCATAATCAGTGATAAAAAAAATATTGCATATTAATATTTTGCAGCAATACGTTATTAAAATTGGACTTTCTGTCAGCCTTGAAGTTATTTACTGCTCCAAGAAGTATTAGAAGCAGCTGTTGAGTTTTATATGGGAATGATGGCGATGCTGCTACGGTATGTCACAGCTGTGCTGTCTGCAAAAAATGCTTTGGCCAATCAGAACCTGATATTGTCAACGGCAGCTGTAGCAACTGTGAATATATTACTCCAGCTGGTGATTATGATGAGGCAAACAATCAGTCTTATTCCCAGAACATTTTAGGACTCTGTGTTCCATATTTTAAAGGGCTGTCAAAGTTAACGCGATAATAACGCAAATTTCGTTTTAACGCCACTGATTTATTTAATGCATTAACGCAATCGATCTTACGTTTGTATATGAAAATTGTTTATGCTAAATGCAGTACCTGTGAGGGTTTCTGGACAATATTTGTCATTGTTTTGTGTTTTTTAATTGATTTCCAGTAATAAATATATACATATATTTGCATAAAGCAGCATATTTGCCCACTCCCATGTTGATAAGAGTATTAAATACTTGACAAATCTCCCTTTAAGTTTCATTTAGAGTCTATGTGTTGGTAGGTTTCCCCTCCACTACATGGCTCTACCCTTCCAGAGCAGATGGCTCCGACGGTCCAACCTGCCAAATGGAAGTTTAATTTTCTCCCAGGGTCCCTGAATACCAGCCCTGTGTTTCACTTTGAAGCAGGCTTTTCTCTGCAAGAGACAAACGGAGAAATGCTGGCAGTAATCGGAGCTGTTAGGACCAGTCAAACTATATTTGCAAATAGTCTGCTTTGAGTACTTTATGGGCGAGTTTTTAACCTCAGATTTTATCTATTGTCAGTCAAAGTTAAGAATGACAAATTGGTCTCTAAGATACTTTTTTTCGGCACTTTCACTGCATTTTCCTGTTTGTTAAACTCATCATGTGGCACTTTGTGCACGTTAAAACAAAAAAAATGTCACAATGTCCCTGACTTTCTGCATGGACACATAAACTGAAGCTGTAGGCCTGGAAAATGTAGATTTATGAAAATCTGACATGCGGTCTGGCTGCGGATGCACCGTGAAGTCCTCCGCCGCGTTGCGTTGGAAAAGCGCCGTACATTATCCAGATTGTGTACATGTGCACGTCTGTCTGCTTAAGGTTACATAAGCCCTCTGAGGCGGCGGAGCAAACTCGTTGTGTCATGGCGTTAGCGGTCATGTTGTCCGCGATGAACACAACCCCTCCACTTGTGGTCGTGGAACGCATTTCACTTTCTCCCCGTCTGCCTTCGCCTCATTTCCACACACACACACACACACACACACACACACACACACACACACACACACACACACAGAACAGCTGGACTGTTTTTTCTCAGCCGTTGGCTCAGGCTTCGGGTTTCTGCATAATGGAATATATAGCCTGCGATGGGCCAGAATGACATCATATCTCCGAGTGCTTGCATCCCTCACGCATTTGCACAAGTTAATTGCTATTTGCTTCACCAGATTTTTGTATAAACTCAATTTAAAACACAACTTCTCGCCAAAACAAACCATCATTCGTCATACTTCAGAATGAGTGAAAATAGAACAAAGCAGTACGTACACGTGTGTCAGTGCCGAGCGGCTTCTAAAAATGGCCCGCGCTGGAGGAACATGGCGTCGCTCGCGGGTGCGAGTAATCAAAGTGGTGTTATTTTGGTCAGAGGCAGTAGAATTAGTGGTTTGTCATAATCGGAGTTTGTGCCAACTTTCTTCCTGTGATGTCTTATTTTGGAAAACAGATGTAGTGTAGTAGAGTTTAACTGACTGTAGTAAACGTGTTGGGAGGCTTTTATCGCATGTAAGAGGCGAGCGCCGACAGAAGGAATCGCTTTAATTGGATGTGTTTGATGTTTCTGGTGCGAGTTCACTGAGTTTAAGAGCTATTTTTGGACTAATAGAGATTTATTTTTATTTTTATCTTCATATTGCATATCCTCCTCCTCTTTTATTTCCCAGAATGCATCCCCCAGGCCTTCAGTATAGGGCTCTCCCAGGTCATCGCTAATGACAGAACACACAGGCAGCGTCAGGACGGCTACCGTCAGGACCCCCCACAGCGCGAGGAGCACAAGGACTCCTCCGACCTCGTCTCGTCCATTCTACAGGTCGGTTTATCTGCCTCTCCCTGGGTTGGGTCCTTTTATTTATGCATTTTTAAGTACATGTATTATCTTGAACTTTATAGAATAAGACAAATCTAACTCTTGGATCATCTGTCCTGCAGTTTGCCACCAAGCGGCCGTCCACTAAGGAGCTATCCAGCAGTAACTCCTCTTTGAGCTCCACGTCGGAGACAGCCAATGAGTCAACGTCACCCAACACGCCCGAGGCTGCACCCCGAGCACGCAGGAGGGTGAGACACAATAATACAATTAATCCCAGTCTGACCTACAGACCTGGGATCAGGTGTTTGTGTTTTATTCAGCTGTCTGAATGAAATGCACGGTCCACCTCCAGGGAGGCATGTCGGTGGACTCCATCACGGACCTGGACGACAACCAGTCGCGCCTGCTGGAGGCCCTGCAGCTCTCCCTGCCGGCCGAGACGCCGAGCAAGAAGGAGAAGCACCGGGACAAGAGGCTGAGCCTCAACCCGATCTACCGCCAGGTACCCCGGGTGGTCGACAGCTGCTGTCAGCACATCGAGAAATACGGTGAGCAGCTACTGCCGCCAACATATATACGTTTATTCATCTCCTGTTACTACTACGGCAGGTGGTAGAGACAGCTCTATAGTCACTGAGTTCTTTTTATCCTTCTCCACTCAGGTCTGCAGACTGTGGGGATCTTTAGAGTGGGAAGCTCCAAGAAGAGAGTCCGACAGGTGAGGTTATTGGTGTTTTGGTGATGTCTAAAGTGACACGGTTGGGTTCCACACATGTACAAAGACATATTCCCCTCAAAATATAGAAAAAAAATATATTCTCACCAGTCTAAAATACACAATATTGCAATAAGTAATACTACTCCTACACCTTTCATTATCTATCGCCCTTGACTCCAGTGAATACTCAGCAATAGAATACGTAAATCAGGGTTAACTTCATGGCTCAATCAGTGTGGGCGGCATCACTTTTACATAATCTTTTCTGTTGCATGTTTTTATAACGCTGTTTTCCAGTTACTAGGAACTAGAGAAACATATTTATTGAGGGAGGGGAGGTTATTCATTCACTAACAGGCACAAGCATACGTCCTTGACATTCAGGTAGATGTCTCCCTTGAATTATTAATGAAATATAAGACTGACCTTCAGGTAAAAAGAGCAGAAGTGCTATATCATGCAGCATATTCAATTTCTCTCGGTTTCATTGTGTAATCAATTCCTTTGATTTAATCATGTGGGAACTTACGGAACAATTTAAAAAAAAAAAAAAAATGTCTCCTTGCATAAAAATATTCCTTTTGGATTTACATTTGATGATTATTTTATGGCATGTTCTTTGTCTTATTCATTGATATTGTATGATGCAATGATTTTGTGTTTTGGGGAATCTGGATGGTTTAATTGAGTCAATAAATAAAAAGTAAAAAAACAAAAAAAACAAATAGAAGAGAAACCACTTATAAAAATAATTAACTTATTTTAGGCTCCAATAAATATAATAATAGCAAGATGTTAATTATGTTTAGATGGACCACTACATCTGTGTATGTTTATAACACTTTGTCCTTTATTATAAACTCACCAAATTAAATGGTTTGTATTCACACATCTGTATAGTAAGTGTAAATATCCCGTCTGTTGAGCAGTATATGATGACCCTTATACATCCATCATCATGGCCGACTAGATTATCTGGAAGTCATCCAGAAGTCAGATGGTAGCGATTAAGACGCGTACTGGTACAACAAGTTTGTCTACCAGGTCAATTGGAGGACCAACAGGAAGTGAGTGTGTGTTAGTAGAATATAATGTCTATTGTTATGTGTGGAGGATGTTTCTGAATCCCTCCTCTTCCTCTCTTTCTCCTCTGCTCTCTCTTTTCTATTTGTAACCGACTTCAGCTACGCGAGGAGTTTGACCGCGGCATCGACGTCCAGCTGGACGAGGAGCAGAGCGTCCACGACGTGGCCGCTCTGCTGAAGGAGTTCCTCCGGGACATGCCCGACCCTCTTCTAACCAAGGAGCTCTACACGGCCTTCATCAACACCACATGTAAGCTTCATCTTCCCTTTTTTCCCCACTGCCTGACCTCCTTTGTTTCCCTTTTCTTTTAACCCATCCTAATCTGTGTTACAGTGTTGGATGCGGATGAGCAGCAGAATGTCACTCAGCTGTTGGTCTACCTGCTCCCAACATGCAACAGTGATACTCTCCAGCGCCTCCTGGAGTTTCTGTCCACCGTGGCCGACCACGCCCACGACCGGCAGGACAAAGACGGAGAGGTGAGCGCCAGTTTTTATCAAAAGAGGGAATATGACTCAAAAAGGTCCTTCATTAAAGTAGAAACCTAAAATACAAGTATGCTCACAAATGAGCGCATGATATATCCCCTTTAAGTAGCAAAAACTATAGAAACATGAGGAAAAAGATCAAAACATCCAAATGTAGTCGCTTTTAGTCGCGTGCAAACGGCTTACGGGCATTTTGTTTGCCTTGTGTTTCCACCTCATTGGGAGGAAATTACCAAAGAAGTGATAGCAATCAGTTTGTGTGGCTGCACATATTTCTTCAGGCCTGAAACAGTACAAGCGGCCTGTTTTCAGGGAGTACTACTGCATATGTGAAAAAAGTTATATATAAAGCACTTGGGGCTCCAGAGGGAGCTGCGTGAAATCTGATTAAATGCCTCAAGTGATGTCACTTGAGTCAGCGTCTTATGCGGCTGAAGACTACAAGTTAGAAAACGCAACTGATCCTGTGATAGTAGACACAAGGGGAATAGAGGTCAGGATCTGTTCTTTCCCAGTCCCACACTCCCTTTAGCCTACTTTAATTCCCAGATTATGGACTCATGCATGTGCGTGTGTCCGGAGAAAAAGTTTGTTGGAGTGTCTCTGCACGTATGAATCTCACCACTTTGTGCAAGGGAGTGTGTGTTGTTCAAGTGCGAGCAGATGGAAGTGTGTTTTTGGCGTCTCCGTTATGTGTACACGAGAGTGGACTCAAACATTGATGTGTGTTTCCCTTCACGACTCCATGGCTCCAGTATCTGTGTATCTGAGATCGTGACAGGAAGTCGGAGCGTTTCACACTCGGGGCCCGGGAACAACACATCAATACTTTTGGCCTGCTTGTGGCTCCCCGTCTCTCCTCTGGGACTGGGAGTGGAAATAAAAAGGGAGGAAACTGGGATAGAAGCAGAAAAATGAATTTTCTCTCTCTAAAAAATGTTTTTGAAGGGCTTGGAACTTTAGACTGTGGCTCAGAGGGTGGTTCGATCCCCGGCTGCTCCGGGTCACATGTCGATGTGTCCTTGAGCAAGACACTTAACCCCAAATTGCTCCCGAAGGCAGAGCCATCGGTGTGTGAATGAGTATTTAAATTACATCCTGATGGGCAAAGTTGGCAGTTTAGCAGCCTCTGCCATCAGTGTATGAATGTGTGTGTGAATGGGTGAATGCTGACATGTAGTGTAAAGCGCCTTGAGTGGTCGGAAGACTAGAAAAGCGCTGTATAAATGCAAGTCCATTTACCATTTAGATGCTAATTGTGTCGCAGGATGTACACCATCGCCCATTCCTAGCAGAAACAGATTCAGCTGTCATACACTCCAACACTTTTAGTGTTAACAAACCCCGTGTGTTTTGCTCAAAGTGACAAAAACAGAGAGGAGGGGGGGGGGGATTTGACAAGAGACACAGAACGTTGGAGAGAGAGGTGAAAAAATCATCTTGAAAGGATGGATGGAGGGTGGAGATGTAAGTGGGAACTGAAGGAGAAAGGATAGAGAAGTAGAGTCAGGAGGGAGGAGAGGAAATGTCTCATAGGACCGTGTAATTGCAGCAAAACAGTGTGATGTCATTTCTGCAGTACTTTTCAGGTTCAGCCTCACAGCGCCACTAGCATGAGTGTAGACTCATAGGGCGTTTTCAGACCTGTAGTTTGTTTGCTGCATTTTCCCCTCCGTTCTTGAGGTCTCCTCAATATGTTACAGATTAAGTAGCAGATGATCTAGTATGACCACGGCTGCACGTTGTGTGTCTGAATTTAAACTGCTTGTTTCTCCAAATCCAGACCACGGGGAACAAGATGACGTCTCTGAACCTGGCCACCATCTTTGGTCCAAACCTGCTCCACAAGCAGAAGAACTCCGACAAGGAGTTCAGCGTCCAGAGCTCGGCCCGGGCCGAGGAGAGCACGGCCGTCATCGCCGTGCTGCAGAGGATGATCGCCAGCTACCAAACCCTCTTCATGGTCAGTCGCTGAGCGTGTGTGTGTTTCTAACGTCCATCCTCACGTTCACTCATGCAAACTTTCCCTCTCACATTCCTGTGAAGGCTTAAAGGAAGACAATCCCTCCTGGCTTAGCAGACAATGGTTGTGTCTTAGTTAATGAAAACAGAGCTCTGGCCAGTTTAGTGAAAAGAAAGAAGAGACTGAAATAGAGTCAATAAAGGAAGTGAGAAAATGCAAATAGAGTGCAAGATGACGCATGGATGAGGAGTGTTTTGGTCAAAATCATGCCCTGAATTCTTGTGAGTAAATGTCACAAGAAACTCTTGCCAGTAAGCCGACGAAAACATCAAGAACTCTTTATACTTGAACTTATTCTTTCCAAAATAAAAGCACGAAAGCCATCATGTGGTGTCAGAAGAGGTGACAATTTTGCACGGACACTCGCTTTTGTTCTTTTCTGTTCCCCGAGATTCTCAGACAGGCAGTTCAGGTCATTTTGGATCCGAAACCTTAAACCGTAATGTTTTGTAATCTGCCACTGCCGTTCCCCTGAGGCTTACATTCCTGCAGTAAGCCAATGACGAGCTATTAATCGCGTATAGTGAATTGGAAGTGACTCGCTCAGTCTTGGTGAGTAAAAACAGATTTGCGGGCAGCTCAAGCTCTGTGAATGACATCTGAAAGTTGTTCCGTAACCTGCTTATTTCTTGTTCTCAAAGCATTTGAGGATGAGAATCATTCGTGGACAGACAGTGAGTGTCTGGGCAGTGTTCTTCATGATAATCCACATGTTTCATGATCATAACATTCAGCGAAGGAATTGGTACCTGACCACTGTTTGGAAAATAAGTGTTTTGTCATCGTAAAGTTGTTTTAAGCACGAATTATTTCCCTAAAATTGTTTTGTTAACATCTTTTTTAGGTGCCTCCTGATCTGCAAAATGAGGTTTTGATGAACCTGTTGGAGACGGATCCAGATGTGGTGGACTACCTTCTGAGAAGAAAAGCATCACAGTGAGTTCCACACACGTAAACGCGTGAGGTGTTCACATGCATGTGGTCCGCAGTTTCCCTCATCCTTATTTTTGTAACCGCAGGAGTCCCGACCTGTTGCAGTCCGAGGAGCCTTTCGCCCTGAGCGAGCGCCACTCCTCCAGCGACTCCAACAAGGTGTCCAGCGGCGAGGTGTCCCCTTATGACAACAACTCCCCGATCCTGAGCGAGCGGAGAGGGGAAGCGGGAAGCCCGGGCAGCGAGCCGCTCTTCCGCGTCCCAGAACAGTACACTCTGGTGGGGCAGGTGGCCGGCTGGAGCAGAGAGCCCGGCGCTGACACGTGGGGTACCAAAGGTAGGGGATAGATGATTGGACTCTCATATTGGAAATGTACTGTTCTTTCATTTTTGGCTTTTAATTTTCAATGTTGGTGTGTTTAAAATTGCTGGGGATACAAAAGAAATATTATGAAGCAAGTCTATGTGCTTTTGTTTACTGTGTAACGGAGTACCGAGAGGAATTTGACCTCTCTTTTGCGCCCTTCAGACGCTATATCAGAGGAGCATGCTAACATTTGGGGGACGTGGCACACTACGCTGAAACCAGCACACAAGGACCATGCATACACAGGTAAACCGTTTTCAGCACTGGTGGAATCGAGGGGTGGGTGGGGCTTGGTGCCAAGAAATGCAGCAAAAGCGCCCTCTTGGATCCCCCATGATAGATAAAACATGAAGTGCCCTTTAGGGTGCCCTTCCAGTGGAAAAAACATGATGAAGCGCCCTCTAGGGTGTCCTTCTACTGGAGAAAACATGATGAAGTGCCCTCTAGGGTGACCTTCCAGTGGAGAAAACATGATAAATGCCCTCTAAAGTGCCCTTCCACATGATGAAGTGCCCTCTTTGGTGCCCTTCCAGTGGAGAAAACGAGAAGCAGAGCACTAATGGGTGCCCTTAAATGGAGAAAACCTGATAAAGTGCCCTCTAGGGTGGCCATATAATGGAGAAAACATGATGTAGTGCCATATAGACCTCCTATATGCCAGAAAACGTTCAGCGCACTGGTGCCCAATCGCATGCAGCTGGTGCCCTTTTATTTTTTTCGCCAGAGTCCGCCACTGGTTTTCAGTCAGTCCAGTTGCCAGTGGTTGATGAGCCAGAGCAGTAAGTGCTTGACATCTGGTGCTGCTGGTTATTAACTATCAGGGAGGAACAAAAAGCTGCAAGGCATTTGAAATCAAGGAGCAGCACTGAGCACCTCAAAAATCACTGTGATTGTTGTTGCTGGTCATCAGAAACCAGAGTCCTGCTATTAGAAACTGATTTATACCTATGTTGCCATAATTAATGCCACTGATGTAGTTGATATTCTGTTTCTAGGTTCCCATGGCAACATGTCAGAGGGAAGCTCTCGCAGCTCGCAGGAAGGTCTCGACGGACTCCACGGCGATAACAGGCAGCAGGCGACGCTGCAACGGACTCACCCGCCGGTCACCAGAGTGTGCACCAGTCCTCACGTGGAGTCGGGACAACCGCGCCTCAACAGCACGCAAGGCCTCCATCGGGCGAGCGGACACGGACTCAACCCGGCATCCAGACCTCAAAGCGGGGTCAACACCGTTGATGGGCTTAACGGCAATCGCTTTCCTCCCCCTTATAGCGCCCACCATCGACTGGCTATCTCGCAAAGTTCACCTCAGCTCGCGACAGCTCAGCGGCCCCCCCCGCAGCACGGGAGGCTGAGCGCGGCGCAGAGTAACTCGGCCTCGACGGCGGAGAACCAGATGGCGCCGCACAGCGCGGAGTGGCAGGACTGGCAGAGGGACCGGTGGCAGATCTGGCAGCTGCTGTCCTCGGACAATGCCGACGCGCTGCCTGAAACGCTGGTGTGATCTCAGACCGTGAACTCTGCTCGCCAACCAATGGCGCGATCCAACCCCTCCAATGACAATCACTCCTTATCCCTTCATTTCATGTTTTCTCTCCGCCTGCCTTTCATGCATCCATCCATCCATCCATGGATTCCATCCTCCTGCGTCCTAGCGCCACGGCGTTGTTGTTTACGTGTGCAGCTGCTGCCTTATACAGACTTTTACATCCAAGAGCCACTAGTATTTCTTGTTAAAAATGGATGTTGTGTCTGTTCCTTGCCCATAATGACATCTTGAGTTGATGCCCACCAGAAATACCTCAAAAAAAACTATCCTTTCGCAACTCCTCAGAATGTCACCACGACCTTATTTTCTACCCAGAGTGAGTTCAGTCTTCATATCTCAATGGAGAATAATAGGAAAACTTCTTTAGTTCGTTATATTCATCATTTTTACTTTTTTTTTGTTTTTTACCATACAGACACTAAGACCTATTAGTAATTGCTGCTAAATGTATAATTTCCATGTGTGTACTGGTAATGTAGTTAAGCCACACCTAAAAAACAAAAAAAATGTTGAATTACGTTTCAACGCCAGATTATGTTTGATGTATATATACAAACATACATAAACAATATATATGTAAATTGACATGTAAAGTATATGATGAAAAGTAAGTCAGCCCTTTAACTGGCAGTCTAAAAGTTGGGTGTTTGTCAGACTGCTGTTTTTGTCTTTAATATTAAATGTAGAGTAATTCACTTATGGCAAACATGCTTCGACCTAATTATAAAGCACTTAGCTGTAAGTTTGCTTATATGTGCTCTTACCACCTGCTGCACGGCAGGAACAATGTGCCAAAGTCTCCTTTTTAGAAACAAATATTTATCGTACAGTTGTGTTCATTTCATCCAGTTCGGAAAAAGACTCAAGAGCTTGTGACATTGGCAGGTGTTTGTAGGGAATTTAGAAGAGTCAGGAGACTCATTTTAAGACAGAAACGTGACGTCATCATCGGGATCAGGTTTCCGACTATTCATAAATTAAGATAAAGAATGATGAAGCCTTAGTAGCCCACGTAATACATATCCCAATTTTTTTGGGTGTGTGCTTACAAATGCCAAATAGTACTTTTAAGTAATTCTTAGCCTTTTGAAATCATGTATGGAAGGCCTGAGGTGACGAATTTGGAGAATCTGATAAACAGTGACTAAATTAGGGCTGTCAAAGTTAACGCGATGATAGAGCGATTAAAGCAACTTGCGACTTTTAGTTTGTAGCGAGCTCTATACAGGCATCGTATGAAACTAGAACATCTAAGGAATCCATCGGTACCAACCATGTCATACTAGCTTGTTGAGAAGGAGGTTAAATAACGCTCCAAACTTACGTTAAATTTTAGCGAGCAAAAACTGGTATGGCCATTTTCAAAGGGGTCCCTTGACCTCTGACCTCAAGATATGTGAATGAAAATGGGTTCTATGGGTACCCACGAGTCTCCCCTTTACAGACATGCCCACTTTATGATAATCACATTGAGTTTGGGGCAAGTCATAGTCAAGTCAGCACACTGACACACTGACAGCTGTTGTTGCCTGTTGGGCTGCAGTTTGCCATGTTATGATTTGAGTATATTATTTTATGCTAAATGCAGTACCTGTGAGGGTTTCTGGACAATATTTGTCATTGTTTTGTGTTGTTAATTGATTTACAATAATAAATATATACATACATTTTCATAAAGCAGCATATTTGCCCACTCCCATGTTGATAAGAGTATTAAATACTTGACAAATCTCCCTTTAAGGTACATTTTGAACAGATAAAAAATGTGTGATTAAATTGCGATTAAGCAAATATTCTATATAGCAAATTCTGTCAGTTTGGTCTCCTAAGATTGAGAATTGTTTCAATGTATTATTTGAACAAAATCTGGTTACATCAGAGCAAAACATGAACTACAATCTGGAACTTCATTTCCCAAGTTCAGTGGTATGAATTTACACTAGTAGTATGCATTTGATGATAACCTGATCAAAAAAACTATAAAAAAGCAGCCTTACAAGTACTGATGATATCAACAATAACACATTCACATGCCTCTCTGACTGATCCATGTTATTATACCTCTCATGCTAGACTGAATATATTCGTGCAGACTCATTGCCCGTCTAAGGGGCTTGAGGCAATTTTCTAGGAATCATTAAAATTCAGATTTAATGATTCTGCAGTGGTCCAACTGAGATGCTAGAAAAAGAAAAGAAATGAAGGTTTGCTCATATATTTTCTCATTTCAATTCCAGTATTGTTGCTAATTCAAATGGGGGAAAAAAAACAAACTTTTTGAATATGCCCACGACTAACCTGCCAAATCCTCTCAAATGTCAGTCAAGTGGGTATTTGCGGGCAAATATTTCACATTCTCTCAAGTTACGGTGTAATATTTGCTCATTTGAGGCCACGTCAGCATTATGTATTATTCAACTTTGATATGCGTGTCACTTGTATGTGACGTTGAGAGCTTCACAATTGCAAGAAGGATTGTGGAAAGGCTTATGGCGCCATCTGTTGTCAGACCATGTGTATTAGCAAGTTGCTGCTTCCCACAGTTCAGTGTTTCCATGGGATCCATCCGTGCTCAGTTTAGAACCAATTAGCTCGTGATTATAAGCACCTTTTTTTTGGTGAAGATGTGTAAATCCGTGTGAGGAAATAAAATGTGCCATAGGTCTCGCTCTTAAAAGTTGTTTCTCCATGCATTGCTCAAGGTTCATATTTTGTGAAGTTGTTTTTGTATTACTTTCTGTTGAGTGTTCTAATATATAAATATACAAATATAACAATTTTTATTCAAGGAGAAAAACAGAAAAAAAAAGAAGAGGGAATAATCCTAATGGTCCTAGCTTTGTCTCCCCCAAACCGAGACCATGTTTGTCTTGTTGACTTCACTATGAAACTAAGAGCAACTTAGTGTTATGGTGTTTTATTGTGGATATTTTTTTTTCGGTGGGGTTTACTGGGTCCAAGTTGTAATGGAATGTCTGGTAATTGCTTTTGTACTGCGTGTCATCATCAATATGCTACAATGGAATTAAATATGATAAAGTTTACACCTGCTGTTGAAGTGATTGACCCTGTTTGGAAAGGAATTTAAAAAAAAAATAATTAATTAAGAGCAGAAGTCAGGCACTGTAGTATAGACAGTAGGATAGGAGGTAATGTTTTACGGTATATGCTCACACATGACATGCATGCAGTAATATATCAGAAGAATGCTGCACTGTATGTAGTCATGATGTGTTTCCATGTGGGGTGTGTCACAGTACAGTGTGTTCAGATATTCTGGGCCAAATCTGTCCATCATGCATCACATATGTTCAAAGTCACTTATATGACGTGTCTTGACTTGTGTCACACCCTATTATATGGCACACCCTCTGCATTCTTTATATACTTCCTCACAGCCATACGTGTAAGCCTGAAGGCTTCTACTGAAGGCTGCACAACCATATTCACAAAAAAAGATATCCGAGCTGTAGTTAACTGGTGCGTTAACGGTGCTTTCCCTCATTTTTGTCCAATAAAGGAAGTGTCAATGTCAATTATCTTCAGTCGGCAGAGCCAATGGCAATCATTACTTCTACTGGAGCAAAGTTTTCGAGTTTGTAAATGAGCACTGGTTGTCTTTATAGATATGTAGCCACGTATTGTAGCTGTATTTTCTACACAGGCCAAAAGGTCACCATTTAGGTACTTTTTAAGATCTCTAAAGAGCCCTAAATTAGTCTTGGGCGTGTTTGCCTGCAGTGCAGAGCTGGTTTGGGGGAAAACTGGGAGATTTTTTGCTGGTGGGTGGCTTACCATTATTGTTTGTGTGGTGTGTGGTTAGAGTCGTGTATTCTTCCCCTCAAAGATTCCCAGACTTTGCTCGCTTACTCACACACAGTGCAACAACTAATCAGGTTTTGCTCATATATTTCAAAGAACAATTCAGCAGTTCTTCTTCTGCTTCTGCATGTGAGTCTTGTCTACATTTTTTCTGGCTTAAAGAAGAGATCAAAGCGACACAGAGAGACTGCTGATAGTTAGGAGGTAGGAGATGGAAGAGGAGATTGAAGGCTCCTCCAGCCGTCGGCAGATCAGTGACAAAAGCAACGTAAGCCCGGGAGTCTGAGGGAAAAGATGACGGCCGTGCCTCCGGCCTCAGCCGCGAGGACAGACAGAACAAAAACTCACTCGACTGTAAATGTCAAAGTGAGGCGCGAGCGGGCCGTTTCAAAGCCTCACCTTCAAAAACCTGACGTGGTTGAGCTATGGTTATTACACCTGAAAAATACATGTCTGCAAGTGAAGTGGTGCACAGAATAGAGGCATAGTGAGCAATGGGAAAATGTCAGATGGTCAGATGAGTCATCTTTCAAAGAGGCAGAAAAGTGGATGCAGGGCTCGGGCCAAAGCAAATCAACAAGTGTGTTCCCCACAGAGAAGATGGTGTCAGATTGTTCTGTTTAACCCCTTAACGGGGACGGTGCATGCTAATAAACACAAAGCTATTCTGGTACAAATGTGGATCATTTTATGTGGAGATCGCTCAGGATGGAAACGCTATTATCCCCCAAATATCCATCCATCCATTATCTGTAACCATTTCTGCTGTTCAAGGTCGCGGGGGTCACACCTATAGGCAATTAAGAGTCGACAATTAACCTAACCTGCATGTCTTTGGACTGTGGGAGGAAACCTGAGCACCCGGAGTAAACCCACACTAACACCGACACCTTTCACTGTGAGGCGACAGTGCTAACGACTGCACCAGACATCCTCCAAATATGACCAACAGATTTCAAGCCAGCTAAGCATTTCAAAACACCAAATAATAGAGCTTCTTCTGGAAAAATCATGTCACAGTCCTGCAGGGGGAACTCCAGAAACTGCAAGTCAAGGTAGCTGTTGTGGTGGTCTACTATGTGGAACACAATTAACTCAATTAATGTTTGTGTTTGCTTGATTTT